>CM028911.1:1860884-2335884 GCA_016801845.1 Polydactylus sextarius
ATCATACAACAGGACAATCTTTCATTATAGACTCTCCCTGCTAAACGCCCATTTTTCAAAATCCACAATGTAACGATAACCATATTTAAATCTGAACTTCTGACGCCATCAGACGTCATCAGACTTCAGAAAGCTCACATGGAACCACAAAAACCATCGTCGTATACTCATAACAAATAAAGTGATCTCATAAAAATATTCTTTAAACTGTAAACTTACTCCCCAACTAAACTCCTACTATCAGCTTTTTCCTGGGCTTTCATTTGTAACCCATGGTCTTCATATTTTGTGCATTAACTATGCATAATGTGGTAATCAGTAAACAATGATTAATGTAAAGAATAACACATATAGCAAAAAGATGCTGTGAAAAATAAACATCCTTTCCATTACCTGATTTTATGTCAATACTGATATTTATTGATAAGCTAAAACTGGTTATTAACGTGGTCCAATCACTCAGCTGTAGCCATACATATTCTACACTCCACCTATGGAGGCTGAAAGTGTATATTGATCTCATTAGCACAAGCAGACTCCAGCTCAACACAGGTTTGACCTCAGTGGCCTAAAAACATTAGCATTCCGCACATAAACAGCGAGAACTGCTGTAACCTCTGCCTGAGACCAGCGCTGCTCTGCTGTGGCCAGGGTTGGGAGCCGTGTTGAGCTAATTAACCCTGTTAATCTGAACGGGCACTGGGTCAGTGTGTGTGTGTGTGTGTGTGTGTGTGTGTGTGTGTGTGTGTGTGTGTGGCTATAACTGGCTAACCCCAGCAGATGAGCATTCACCCCAGTCACAGCCCCCTTCTTTGCTGGCAGCCTGCCGTCTGACTTGGCAGACACACAATCGCAAGGGGTCTGGTGTGCATGTGCGCGTTTTGTGGCTGCGTGTGCGTGTCTGCATATGTGTTTGAGCCTTGTGTGCGATTGCACAGGGGAGGGAGGATTATAGATGTTGAACATACACACGCAAATGAGCGCAGGGCCCAACTGGTCTGCATGGTGTGTGCGTCTGTGTTGTAATAAAGCCAGCAATGTTTTACTGGCCCACTGACACAGTGCATAAAAAGATCAGTGGGCCAAATCCATTAGTGATATAATTGCATTACATGGTAAATATTCCTAAAAGGTCAATATCTCCATTTGAAACATCACCATCATCACAGAGCACTGCAATAGAAACAGGAATTCTGGATTTTTATTGAAGCCGGGGGCACAAAATACCACTTCTAGGCATCTATTATCGCAAAGATTTGGCCTGCAGGGTTGATTTTCCATCTCTGAATGAGCCAGCACCAGTGTGTGGTGGTTCAACAGATGATAGTATCACATGTGAGGGTCTGAGTTTGATTTCGAATGAATTTTCTTGACCAGTGCTGCCAGCTGTGTCCACTTCAGTCTTGTTTTCATTTCGAAATAAAGCCACTTATCTTAGCTCGTTAAAATCACCAAGCAAAATAAGCAGTTTATACATTTTAATCTCAGTTTTTAGGTTGTTGTTTTTTTGTTTTTTTGGGGTTTTTTTTTTGCTGATTTAGAAGAAATATGAGTCTAAAATTCCAGTTTTACCTCAGGCCTCTTTTCAAACTCTGTCCAGCCTTGATGAGCGTCACAGTTGCAGAGAGTAACTAAACCAATATGACGTGTGTTTGGTGAAATGTTGAGATAAAGAGATGCAGGGAAAAACAGACATGAGCAGAGAGGAGAGTGGGCGAGAATGAGCCGACGAGAATTTTATTTTGGCGCTCAAGTAATTCTGTTGTGCGGCGCATGCAAAACTTAAGTCTATGTGAAATGATGACAAGGGAATAAAATACTACTCATTATATGTGGGCTGAATGTGTAGTAAATGATAAACATGTACTCAGATCAATAGAAGATGCAATTGTGATGCAAATGTCTCCAAGCTGATGCGTGTGCACATGCTGCGGCGCTCGGATAGACGCTGTCCAGGTTATGAGTGGATGAGTTGAAAAACAAGTATCAGATATAGCTCTGATGCAGGTTGAGGCTGGAAGTGTGGAGGGAAGAAAACCAAAAAAAAAAAAAAAAAAAAAAAAAAACTGGAACACACAAAGGCAGAAAAGGGAGAGACAACACATACTTTACAACATGTACACACAAACACATACACACAGCCTCCAGGCTATTGTCCTCCACATTTAGGTCAGGCTGCAACTAACAGCTCACACACACACACACACACACACACACACACACACTCACTCCCCAGGAGGCTCTCCTCACCTGCAAAGAGGCCGGTTTGGACACAGTGTCAAAGATTAAACCTGTGTTTTATCTCAGAGAAGGGGCTGCTTGGGGGACAGTGTGTGGATTCACTCAGTCCTTTAAACCAGAGGGCAGAGGGTCACTGGAGAATACACTTCTTTCTTTTTTTTTCACACACACACGCACACACAGCTGCCCTTCTCTGTGTGCGCGGTCAAGTAGAAAGGTGGATCTGTGTCAGGTAGCAAGGGTATTTACTGTTACTGAGACAAGCAGGGCCGAGAAAAACAGCAACACAGCAGAGACAGCGCGACGGACGGACGGAGATTGTGAAGGAAAAGAGAAAACAAGGCGAATTGGAGACAGAAAAAAAAACAAAAGGTGGAGGAGGAAGAGGACAAGCAGTGATGCTCTGTAGGCCTTGGTGGTCAACAGAACGCAGCCGACTCCAACACACACACACACACACACAATGAAAGAAAGAAAGAAAGAAAGAAAGAGAGGGGGCAGAAGCGAAGCTGACAAGTTATTTCTGCAAACTACAAATCAGACTCACACACACAGAGTGAAGACTGGGTCTCAACAGGGATAAAATGGGACAAACAGGAGCTTGAGATGCAAAAGATGCCAACGTGATGCAGAAATTGAGGGTAAAAAAAAAAAAAGAAAAAGATTGGTTGCCAAATGTGTGTGTGTGTGTGTGTGTGTGTGTGTGTGTCCAAATCAAAAAATAACACAAAAGTCCTGATCTGCTTACATATACACACACACACATACATTTATCACTGCAAAGTATGTAGCTTCATCACATCAGGCTGCAGGGAACCTTCACCTCACACCTCCTACACCGGGCAGTTTGATTAAAGAGACGTTTCTATTTAAATAAATGCTTTCACACAACACAAACGACTCCACCTGCAACACCAGCTCTTTCCCCACTTTGAATATTTAACCTTGTGGATTATGAGATTCTATGAGACTCTCTACACACACACGATTAGATTATCTCAACCTAGCTCTGATAATCTGGGTTTACTAGTCAAAAAATAACTTGCAGGTTCAGAGGGACCATCTTTTATCTTCATCAGCAATTGATAAAGACAAGTGAGAGATAAACTGACGGCTGAGAAGTGCTCTGTTGCCATTAGAGGAGCAGAATAACAGGAGATCGGATGTTTCTTGTCTTTCTTTTTTTTTTTCAAATAATTAAAAATTGAAGTACCAAAATCACAAATCAATAAACTGGGAAAATGATCCTTATATTAATTAATGATGTAAATAACCCTTAAATGTACGAAACACAAAATGTACGAAGTCACAAAAATAGCAAAAAAAGAGACCACCAAAAAAACACCACATAACATGTCATCCTGAACAAGCCCTGGAGACAAAAAAATGAAAAAAAAGTCTCTAAGAGGCTGTTTTCTTTATCTCTTTACTTTTGTTACTTATTTATTTATTTATTGTTTCTGCTCTCCTGCCATGCGGCCGGGGGAGTGAGGGACCACAGGTGCTCGGGTGAATCCGATGGACATCCGCAATTTATCATTCATACGCCGGTGACGGCGGGCCAGGCCAAAATATGGCACGGTAAACACAAACCATAGATCATTCACAGACACAGATACACACAGACAGTCACAGTACACAGATAAACACACACACACACACATACATAAAATATATCTTTGAAGACAGATGCTTTTATGTGTACACGGAGCTGGACGTGGGTCACATCACAACATGCCTCTTTCAGCGTGGTGTAGATATCTTTTTCTGTCTGTCTCTTTATTCCACTTTATCTTTGTCTCTCTTTGGGATGCTTGTCTCCCTCAGTTTTTTTTTTTTTTTTTTTTTTTCTTTAGTTTTCTGGCAGACTAGACACTTAAAAGTGAAGTGATGCCACCCTCCCTCCCCTTTTCATTCATGAAAAAAAAACAGATTTGGCTTCTTTTTTTTCATCCCTGTGGAGTACCAACATTTATTTCTCCCGTATAATTATAGACTTGTTCTTTGCAAAGTCTGAGCATATTCATATAAAATCGTCTGGTTTCAAACCATTTTATGAACTCTAGTTCAATCTGTCTATCTTTCTTTTTTTGGCACAGGTATAAATACAGTGAACAGATAGAGATGACAGCACCCTCCACCCCCACCTCACACACCCCCCTAAAATAACCCTGTGCCTCCAAACTTTTTTTTTTTTTTTTTTTTTTAATCCGGGCTTTGGAGGAATATATCACAGTGGGACATCACTGCTGGCCTGCATCTGCCAGAGCGAGCTGGGAGCTGATTTCTGTGTTTACATAAGATTAGAGCACAGGGAGAAAAGAAGGTAGCCAATGTGGTCGCTCCGAGCTAAGCAGCTCTCATTTTTAATGCAGCAAATTCTGCCACAAACAGCCTGCAGGAGGGAGGGGAGGGAGGGGGGCTGAGGAGAGATATAGCCAAAGGTAGGAACTGTAAGTTACACCACTTACAAGCCCTGGGGGCGTGGTGTGTATATGTGTGTGTGTGTGTGTGTTTAAATTATAGGCGCTGTGGCCTGCATGTACACACTCCTCAGCAGTGGTCAGGGGTCTTAGACACAGATGCAGACGCAGTCCTCATTTGTACTATCAGTGATTTCTAATACGCTGATTCCTCAGTGGAAGTGAGAAGCGTCTGGCATATGAGATGCCACTTTATATTTAAGCAGGTGAAAGGAGTGTTTAAAGTCTTATCAGGCTGGATTCACTCTAGTGGGGTGATGTGACAATTTCAGCTGCAGTTTTGGACAAACGGTAATTGTTTTATGATGGGAAAATGCCACTGACAACAATCCTATTGAGGAATTTTTAAGTCATTCCCGTTGTTAGGTCTTAAAGAAAACAAAAAAGCAAGTGAGTTCAATAACAAAGTAAAAAAGGTTTTCTGTTAATGATGAAACTTAACTAAAGTGTTGATATGACATAATCTCCTGACATATATATAAACAAGTAGAACATAAAGTATAATGATTCGAATTAGCTGTTATACTGTTTATATATCAGATTAAAAAAAAGCAATTGTGGTGAACCATGCCTGTTAAACTGGCTCCAACATGGCAGCAGGACACCACGTTACATAAGCTGACAACATGTGTTTCAGCCTGAACATGGTACACATAGGTGTGGGTCATGGTGTCCAGTTCACAGTTCATGTTGCATATAAGGGCCTAGACTGCAAACATAAAGTCCACATGCCATGTGCCCTATCATATAACACACACACTTACATATACAGGACATACACTATACACCTACTGACCCTTGATAGATTACATAACATGTGACTCGCATGTTCTGTAAAATAGCCAAGTCAAACTACTGTGTCCACATTCACATGAACGGACGGATGTGATACAGGCATCTCTGTGCATCTTCAAGCTTTTATTGTGACACAGTATCACACAGATTTCTGCCTAGTTTAACTATGAAAAGATGAATAACATACTCAATATTCGACCACGGTATCGTGAGTTTCTATTATGATATTTCAAAATATAAGTTTTGCTATTTCAATTCACAATATAATTTACAATTTACAATATATATTTTGATCCAAATTTTCCAGGTATATTATTGTGTTTGCATATAAAAATGGAAACATTCTAGGTAATTCAAACATCATACATGATTTGTATGCGTGAAAGATATGTTTTTGTTTTTATATATATATATATATGTGTGTGTGTGTGTGTGTGTGTGTGTGTGTGTGTGTGTGTGTGTGTGTGTGTGTGTGTGTGTATGTATATATATATGCAAAGTTTTCCCAAATCCCCAAAATAAATGTTTTAACAAAAGAAAAACCTCTTTTCTTAAAGAACCATTTTTTACAAGAAAAACATCTATAAATCACTCGTGGAATAATAGAAACACAGCATGAAAAACAACCATCAAAGTCCACGTATTAAAAAAGAAAAGCAAAAAAAAAAAAAAGAAGAATAAGGAGAAGAAGAAGAAGTGCCTTGAGCAAGTTATTCAGCTGCTGGACGACAACAACAAAAGCTGAACAAATAGCAACATAACACCCGTCTTCAAAGTAGGACTCAACTAAAAAACACCGGCGTGTGCGGCAATGATCCCATCAATCAAAAAGAAGAATGTCATAAGGACTTTCCCACCAGGCTACAACCGGCAACCACCAGTATGAAAGTGCCCTTAAGCAAGGCACCAAACTCACTGAACCTGCTCAGCAGCCAACAGCAGCAGCAGCAGCTTGGCAGTGTAAATTTACAGAAAGTGTGTTACCCTCCCTCCTTCCTGTTGCACCTCTCGACCCCGGCTGTTGCTGTAAATATAAATGTGCTCCTGCACTGTCAACTCGCTCTCAGTTACACAAGCTGCACTTCCACAAAGGTTAAAAATATGTATATTTTACTTCCTCCTGCTTTCTCTCTATCTGTCCTATCACTACATACTGTTGTTGTTTTTTGTTTTGTTTTGTTTTGTTTTGTTTTTTTTTTTTGTTTTTTTTCCTTCTGTCTGTCTTTCTGACTCTTGAAGTGGAGGGGCTTGCCGGGTCAGGGGCATTACTGAAAATCAGTTCATTTTTTTTTTCTTTGTTTTCTTTGAACTTTTCTATTGTGTGTGTTTTATACATAATTTTTTCTTCTTTAACCCTGTGTGGCACACGTTCCATGCCAGCAAACCAGTCTGAACTGGTCCTGGAAACTACAGTGTGTGTGAGTGTGTGACAGAGAGAGAGAGAGAGAGAGAGAGAAAGAGTAAAGGTGTGTTTGCAGGTAGACAAAAATAGGAATGAGAATCTAAAGTGAACACTGACACTGGTTTAATATGCAGAGACAGAGTGAGGAAAGAAAGCGTGTGTGCGCACACACACACACACACACACACACACACAGCCTATGACACCCGTGTCATCAAACAGTTGGATGTTGGCCAAGTTCATCTGTTAATGGACAGACCCAGCCTTTCCTATCTTGCTTTACCCGCTCTCTCTCTCTCTCACACGCATCCCCTATCCCCCTCGGGCGCTCTACCCCTATTCTCACTCCTCCTCATTCCCCAGTCACTCTCTCTCTCTCTCTCTCGGTCTGTCTGTCTGTTTTTTTGCCCCCCTCCTCCCCTCTTTTCTTTCGACACCTCTCCCAGCGTTACAGACCAGGGCCTGCATTTCCCTTGTACGGCAAAGATAAACAGTGTGTGTGTGTGTGTGTGTGTGTGTGTGTGTGTGTGTCCTTTTGTTTTTCTGTCTGTTGGTGCTCAGGCTGTGTTATACACACACACACACACACACATTGTTTGTCTGAAGAGGCTCTGAACTGTAAGACAAGCTGGAAACAGAAAAAGCTTAAAGAATCAAACACAGGTTATGTTCCATTAAAATAACAGGTACAGACTGTGTGTGTGTGTGTGTGTGTGTGTGTGTGTGTGTGTGTGTGTGTGTGTGTGTGTGATCAGTAGCGTTAACTACAGTCCACAGCATGTTGAAACACATCGGTGTAACAGCAAACTGCAGCACAGGAAACAAAACAGACCGAAAAAAGAAAAGAAAAAAAGGAAGAAGAGAGAGAAGGAAGAAAGATGGAGTGAATGGAAAATGAAGAGAACTTCTGAAAGAACAGGTGAAGGTGCTATTGTTGTTGTTGTTTTTTTTTTTTTTTTGTTTTTTTCGGCCTTTACTTTGAAAACACACACACACACACACACACACACACACACAAAGCCATGCTTTCCTCCTGGCTTATTTGTCTCAGGGGCGAGAGTTCAAGGAATTACACTCTCTTTCACGCTTCAGGATTTATTTAACAAGACGACGTCTTTATTTATTTTTTTTCGTTAATGTTTTTTTTTCGCGGTTGGAGGGGAAGAGGGAGGAGGTGGAGGTCGAACATTTTGAGGAGGGAGGTGATATAAAAGTTACCCATGTGTAATTTTGAGGGCGGTTTTTGTCATTTGAGCTTCCATTATTGTTTGTTCCTTCAGCAGGTTGGGAAAAATACGCAACGTCTTAAGCTTCTTGAAGCTTTTGTTGCATTTTGTTTCGTTTATTTCTTATTAAAAAAAAAAAATACAGTTGGTTTTCTCATTGTTTTCAACCTTCAGAGTTCACACTTCGATAAAAGGAAAAAAATCTGTTATTTTTCTTAGAAAGCCCTGAATCTTTTAAATGTATTTCCTTTAAAAACACGTTCCTCGTACGTAGTTTCATCACAGTGGTAGTGATATACGTCATAAATCTACATTATTATGATTGATGTCATCAATAAAAAGTGGCAGCTGCTGTGAGTTTACTTTCAAAAACATCCTATATTATTCCCCTTGGAAACAATATCCCATCTCAGACTGACCACACACATGCACGTACATGCACATACACACGTCTAACATGTACATTTTAGCGGTTCTTTATCCATTTTAGGAGCATAAATTATCCATTAGATTTCATCATATCTTACTGGGGCAATTACATCAAGAAAATGATAGCGGGCACAGGATCAATTATGCATGCCCTTGGCCAAAGACCAAGCATCGGGCAGAAGGAGAGGGCATGTACACACACACACATACACACACACACACACACACGAAGAAGAGGAGGATCTCATAGATGTGTCCCATCAGTTCATCTTACTGCCTAAAAAGTTCATACACTTAATAATTTAGCTGTGCTCTGGATACAGTTTCCCAGTTGAATATTAACAACTTTGAAGTGAGTAAGAGCAGCCAGAGGTATATAGGGTGTGTGTGTGTGTGTGTGTGTGTGTGTGTAGAGGGGGGGACTAAAAGAGACCTCAGGAAACAGGCCCCGTGAGTCCCACCGGAGACAACCCCTCAAAACACACACACACACACACACACACACACACACACACACACACAGCTTCCACTCAGTTGCGTCCATTACACCGCCATTTGTAACATTGCTCATTTCTGGGCAATTAAGAATTCCTTTTCATCGCTATGTAGGTTCACATATCTCCCTCACAGCGCTTGTACACAACTGGGAAGATGTGAAGAAGAAAAAAAAACACAAATGTGTGTATGCGTGTGTGTGGGAAAAGGGGAGGGAGTGAAGATGAGGGGAGGGAGGAAAGCAACAAAGGAAAAGGAAGAAGAAAACATTAAGATTTGTGCCTGTGCACCAATTGTTCTTGTTAGTTTTTTGCTGCTTTGTTCTCATTCTTTTTAATTGTCCGGCCTCATTATTAGATGAAAATGATTTTTCTTATTTAAATTCCATTGACTTTCTTCTTTTGTACTTCTTCTCGAGTACAAAGGGAGCACAAGGTGCATGTCCGTAAGCGTTAGCGTTATCGTTTTATGCACAGGTGACTATTTTCATCTGTGTGTGTGTGCACATGTAAACACGTGACAAACAAACACAGAGAAGAAGTGCATCCTTCTGCTGAGGACAGAACAATGGAATTCATTTTCTTTTTCTTTTTTTTTTCTTTTTCTTTTTTTTTTTTTTTTTTAGGGAGATTTGCTCCACGTTTACAGAGAAACTCACTTAAGGAGACGGATCGCCGTCTCCAAAATGGCAGCCGTAGATGGAGTGAGGAAGGGGACGAGGAAGGAGAAAAGAGAGGTATCTGACATCTGTTTGTTGAAGGAGAAACAGGAAGGGGGGTGGTGGGGTGACACTAAAAATGAATAGGCTGACAGAGAGAGAGAGAGAGAGATGGGCATTGAGAAATCATTTCACCATGTCAAGACCGACACGTACAGCACACAGCCAGATGGTTTGCATTTGGTATATTTTGTGAGATGGTGTGTGTGTGTGTGTGTTGTTTATGTGTGTGTTTGTGAGAGACAAGCAGTGTAATGAGCGAACAGACAAGACATCATGTAAATTAAATATGTCCAATCTCTGGCTCGGCTCTCAGTCTTCACACAATTAAAAAAATGCAACTTTCATTTATATTAGCCACACACACACACACACACACACATCTCTCACCCAAGGCACAAATGAGAAAATACACACACAGGCATGAAAACACGCACACACACACACACATGTACACACAAACACCCCTTGACATGCCGGCTCTGACAAGCGTAGCTGATGTGCGCCACGAATGCGCATGGTAATAGGCCAATCAAAAATGCAAAACAATTGGCAATTACTGTGAGGGCCTAATGGTCATTAGAATTTACAACTAGGTAATGAACTAAAGTCTGCCCACTGCATGCATATTCATAAAGCTGTTTGAGCTTTGAAGATTAAAGTAGCGCTTAAAATTCAAATGAGGCTCCGCAAATTATCGGGAAAAGTCAGTGGTGCTGCTGCTGCTGCTGCTGCTGCTTCTGGCGCCGATGGGGGAGTTCCTCATACATGTGTGTCGTCAGGCGTGTTTGTGCATATGAGTTTTTAAAAATGATTAAATACTGTGTACACCTCGGCAGCTGAGGGACTGAATGAGTGCAATTGCGGGCTCACGGGTTTAATGTAACAACAGATGATGTTTGTGACGTCGTGAGATACAGAAACAGCACAAGGCTTCACATAGATAAGTAGGTTAAACATCTCTTTTGGCTTGTGATCCACTAAAAAATTAGGAAATCTATGACCAAAAACATAAATATATTCTGGTAACTCTGGTGACTCTCACGAATTTTCTCGATATATTTGTGAGCGTGACACGACCCCCCTGAGGAGCCACGACCCTCAGGTTGGCACCGACTGCCAAAGAACTAGCAAAGAAAAAATGTTATCATCGTTATCAAACCAGATTTTTGTTGAGACTTTAAACTTCACACAACAAGCCTGAACGATCACACACACACAGAGCGAGAGAGAGAGAGAGTAAGAAAGACAATAGACATATTGTAAACTGCATTTCAAAGGCTGTAATGTGAAAACCACAGATCTCAAATGACCAAATTTCACCTTTCATCAGCAAAGAGGGAAAAAAAATCTTTGTTTTGGTTTTTGGCAGTGATGCAATTTGGAAAGAATCTGGCTGGTTTTATTGTTTTTTATCAGATTATTTCCTCTTTTTTTGTGTCCAAAATCCAGAATCTGAATCTGAATTCACTATCAGAAAAACTCACATAAAGAAAAAACAGCAAATATTCATATTTGACAACTAAAACATTCAATGTATACATTTTTAATCTGTAAAAATACCAGGTTCTTGACTTAACAGACCTGCTATGATATTTGTTTTAATCCTTTTTTTTTTCATGAACTAACCTATGAATGATTGAGCTTATTTTGACGGTTTTCTTGTCGATGTCGGTGGTAAAATAAGAGCGGCCTTTAAAGGACATCTCGTTAAATGGCATCGGGGTCTTGTTTGCAGTGAGTTGCATGTTGGAAAGAAAAATATCTGTGTGAGCTGCCTGAGATCATAGGAATTACATATGTTATCCTGCTTCCTGCTTTGAAGACAAATTCTACTTTATTTGGCACAAAACATGCTTTTAATTTGCTGAGAGGACGGACGTGAAGTGGAAAAAGGTGGTGGGAGTGAAAGGAAGAAACAGACTTGTGCTCACGATGCCAAAGGAAAAGATTTAGACCCACTCGTAGTCGTACACTGCGTGCGCTCCACTTATCAGCACACACAGTCAGAGCATGGCAACGTGTGTGTGTGTGTGTGAAAGAGAGAGAGTGTGTGTGCTGCTCTACTGCAGTTGTAGTAGTAGTTTAACGGGAAACATGAAACCAGTGCAAGGAGCCAGGCCCTTCCACACATATCGGCCACACACACACACACACACACACACACACACACACACACACACACACACACACACACACACTGCCAGCTCAGCCCTGGCACACTTAACCAACGGATGTCCTGCATCTACACTGCCAGCTCACACACACACACACTCTTTCATGTTCACACATGCACCACTGTAAACACACACATACATGTAAGCATGCTGTGTATGTAATGACAGGTACATACAAAGAGAAAGAGCCAGTGAGATCTGAATAAATGTTTGTGTGCATGTGTGTGTTAGAGCCAGTCTGTAATCCAATGGCCTATATAAATAAGCTTTGTAGTGTATAAACAGTTTTATGAACAAGCCTTCAACTGCCTTCAACATAATAAGAGAGTTGAGTTACATGTGCACCCCCCTGAGTAGACCAAGCTAAGTGTATGTAAGTGTGTGTGTGTGTGTGTGTGTGTGTGTGTGTGTGTGTGTGTGTGTGTGTGTGTGCGTGCGTGCGTGCGTGCGTGTGCGTGTGCGTGTGTGTGTGTGTGTACAGGAATCAACACTCACACTCAGTGAGCAGCGATGGAGCCAAAAACAGCAGCTTTCCCTCTCGCCACGAAGGAGTAAATGTAGCGTGGATGTCGAATCACTCGCATAAACACAAAGAGCCAGATCAATAAACAATCCTCCATCACTGAGTGCGTACAGTAGCCCGCTTGACGTCACGAACATCACTGACATACTGTCGCCGCCATAAATAGTGCAAACTGGGAAATAACACTGGTCTTTTTAATGTCTTATTGTTCCCCGTCGCTGTCATTGTTATGGAATGGATTCTCCCGACCGCAGTAATCTGGGAGATCTTTTGTTTTCTGCAGGTCTGTCTCCATCTTTGGGTCGCCGTCGCTGTGGTGTGTCTTCCCAGGGACTAAGCTGTCAGTCAAAATGTGCGGGCTTACGTGATGTCTTTCCATGGGATTTTTTTTTCTCTCTCTCGCTCTCTTTTTTTCTTGTTATACCCTTTGATGTTGTTGTTGTCTGTTCATCCGTGGTGGAGGTGGTGATGGTGATTACTGCTCATGCCCTCTTCTTTTTCTATTTATTCCAAATCTCACCACAAATGTAAAATTCTGCGCAGTTTACAAAGGCCTGAGCAAACCAGAATATCTGTCCTGTCTGCCGGAGAAAACCATCAGATGCTGTTAAAGTTTTCATTTTTGTGTATTAATCAATTTTAATTCAATTTTCAACACTGATTAATCTAATTTGCCCTGTTTTCATCATTAATATAATAATGCCACCATTGGGGAATTCTCACATGGAGAGAAATAGAGGGTAACTACATTCACTTTATCCCAAAACCACCAAACATCACTTACTGCGCAACCCAACCATTTTTCCAGATATAAGGGAGATAAAAATCCATTTAATCCAATAATTTGCTGTTATCCTCAACCACTGATAGAATAATAATAATAATATGGATAGATGGATGACTTGTGTGTCAGAGTGGACTGGCTTTCAGTTACTGATTGTTTCTGTTGAAGTCAACCAGGATGTTTTTGTGTCTATAACTACACCTGTTACCAATAGGTCATACAAAACCACAACTACAACTCCACATAAAAAGGTCAAAGGTCAGAGTCACAGCAATTTCCCTGACCTTGTTCGTTGTGTTGCAAAAAGGCACATCAAGCAATTCCTAGTCTCAGACAGTCAGAGAATTAAAGAGAAGTGGCAGTTCTATAAAATATTTCAGGTGCATTATGGGAGATGTAGTAGGATCCAATATCGGTAAATGTGGCACTACATACAAAGTGAGGATACGTCTTTTAATGAAGAGTCAGGGCTCGAACAGACTAGATCTAGTTCAGCAATTCACTGCTGCCGCTCTAACATACTAACACATCTTATGTAACAAAATGTGTGTGTGTGTGTGTGTGTGTAAGTATGACATTACCAGACAGGATAAAGAATAAATCAACAGGTTCACTGGTTTGGACTTTCCCAATCTAAATTCAAGCATTTTAAGTGTCTGGATTACAGACATACAGATAATAAATAATCATCAGTTATGTCATTTAGCAGTTTGGATTGTGTGTAAAACACAATCTAGACTACTGGCTTTTTCACTCATCCCTGTTACCTGCTGTGTGTGTTATCCTGATTTTCTTCTAAAATGAAGATTCACATTTACATGAAATTAGCTGATTTAAAATGTCGCCGCAGTCAGATTGGCACTGCATCATGGGGGTTGGGTGGGATGTGGCAGTTTTGGGATTATGCAGGCATTGAAACGCCACATTTGAGGTCATCAAATCTTATGTTGGAAAAGAAAGAAAGAGAGAGCAACAATAGATTAGTAATCGCAGCCAGCGTGTAAAATCTCCTGGCAGGGTTCGTCGGGATGTGCTGCAGCATGAAACACACACATACCAAACATACTGTCATTGACTCACTATCAGTTGGCCTGTCCTGGATTTGCATTGACTGCTAATGTTGCAGTGGGAGACTGAGAGAGAGAGAGAAACTGATGCAATGAGCCACAAGAGAGAGAAAAAAGGAGGGAGAGAATGGAGATGAGATAGAGACAGATCTGACACAGAGCCAGACGATGAATGGGTGTTAAAAATGTACTAATGTTTATTGAGGTGCCTGGCATTAGCCGGTGATGGTAAGCTAAATGCTAATCGCTAGATCATAGATGAATGATTCTCATGTTACAAGGCAGCAAGCCAGCATGTGTGTGTACTGTGGGCTGACCAGAATGAAAGGAACTGGGAAATTGAAAGAGGAACATCTGGATTTATCATCATCATGTCTAAGTATTGATAACATCTCCTTTAATGAGCTTCGTATTTACAGGCTAATAGAGTTTATCGCAAATTAGTGGTCAATATGATGAATCATTCTGTACCGGGACCACATATCAATCTGGACTCATTAACACACATATTATCACTGATTTTTTTTTTTTTCAGCAGAAGAATGAAATTCTTGGTGCTAATTATGAGAAATCATCTGTAAGACCGGACAGTAAAATTGTATTTACTCTAGAAATAATCCGCAGAGAATTCAGTCTAAATTTCAATTTTCAAACCCAAGAATTTTTTCTCTCCTTTTCTTTTCAAATCACCATTTTTCGTTTAAAGAGGGAGGAAAAACGGAGGGAGGGATGGAGACATGGCCATTCACACACTTAAATTCACACACACACACACATGCAAACCCTTCTCTTTTGAGACATACATTAGTGATGCTGTTTCTGAATGAGGGGCGCCTCGGGGATTATAATCAGAATTTTCATCTCAGTCAGGGATTAATAGAATAAATGGGCAAGAGAGAGAGAGGGACTGCTAACCGTGTGTGTGTGTGTGTGTGTGTGTGTGTGTGTGTGCGTGTGTAGGTGGTTTAGGTGGGCGGATATGCTGCCTTTTTTTGCAAGACTGATCATCACTTTGCCTGTACAGTGCACACACACACACACACACAAACAACCAGGTAGCGTCTCGGCTCTCCTCGATCGGAGCTGTTTGATATGTAAATAGCAGCGTTCCGGCACAAGTCCGACGCTTTGTGTTCCTCTGAGCCTCGCAGCAGCCGGAGCATCTCTGTAGCACTCTGACCATAAACGCTGATACACATTTCATAACATAACATAAAACAGCACAACAACAACACACACACACAGCCATCACATCATGTGGACACATAGAGGCAGAAAAATAGGCACCATTTGTAGAGATAAAGGATAAATTGTCAGATTTTCCATAAACACAGAATGAAAAATATTGAATTATGATTATTATTGTTGCTATTACCCGAATTAGATGATAAAATCCCCTCGAATTACAAGATTGACATTAAAAATAATGAGGTCAACCATCAATTTTCAACTGGTTTATGTGAAAAAAAAAAATCATAGGTGCGAAATGCTGTTTGTTCAGATTATACAAAACAGTTTGTGTATACAGGAGATGTTCATGCTTCACTGGCTGAACAGGGGCCTTATACTGTGTAAGGAAAAGCCTGTGAGACCCAGTGAAACACCAAGCCAGCATTTTGCAAATAAGAAACACACACACATTCTTCCCTCACCTCCTTTTTTTGTCATTAGGAATTCTTTTTGGACGGCTTTAATCGCAGCTGAAATTCCAGCAGATTTTGTGCATGTGTGTGTGTGTGTGTTTTCTGTCTTTCACATATTTATATCACCGCGACAGTTTGGGGTCAATTAGGATAAAAGCTGGGGTCGGAGGCAGGAGGTGGTAGAAGTGGAAGGGGAGAGAGAGAGAGGAAAACACTGGCTTGAATTATCAGCTATCAGAATCAATATGTGTGTGTGTGTGTGTGTGTGTGTGTGTGTGTGTGTGTGTGTATGAAAAAGAAAAAATGCGAGTGACGGAGGTGGTGTTTGTGCTGGTGTGTGTCCAGTGGCTGAGGGAAGTGTCCAAAAAAGCATCAATTAAACGAGGGAAGACGTAAATAAAAGCACAAATTCCTCGTGCAGATGGACGGTTTACTTTTTTTTTTTTTCTCCTTTCTCCTTCTCTAAATTTCCAAACAGCAAACAATTTAATAATACTCTGGCCCGTCTGCTGTTCAGCTTGACATCAACATCAGACAAGATATATAACGCTGCTGTCCTGTTTTCTTCTCCTGTCTGAGTGTACAGCTGTTCGTACCAAGACGTTCCCACACACAACGCTATTGAAGCAGCCAGACGCCTGTATTATGATGTAAATCGCTCTAATAACCCAGTTTAGCTGGTGAGTGTCTGTGAGTGAGTGTGCGTGTGTGTGTGTGTGTGTGTGTGTGTGTGTGTGTGTGTGTGTGTGTGTGTGTGTGTGTGGGAGTGGGTGTGGGGTGTGTTTTGAAACATATAGTCGCTGCAAAGAGACAAGCAGGTTCAAGTTTTTGAAAGGAAAAATGCACACACACAGACACACACACACACACAGACTCTCAAGTTGCATTAACTCCTTCCAGCTGACTGAGACGACGTACAATCGTCTCTAACGCCCAAAAGACAGAGGTCAAAGGTCAAAGCCATCTATATTTGACAAGACTTTCCCTCATCCCTAACTACCTGTCAGTGTAAATTTTAATTGTGGGAAGTAAAAATCAGCTGCAGCTTCTTCTTCTTGTGCCTATTTTCTCACCCACACACGCACAAATCCACAAATGACAAAATGGAAAACAAACTACAACATTTAGGATCCTGAGCTGCGTTCAGCAAGCAAAGTGATAAATAGTGTATTTTGCTTGTGTGTGTTTCTGTTGCTCTATTTCATCTTCACCCCCCTCTCTCTCTCTCTCTCTCTCTCTCTCTCTCTCTCTCCCTCTCTCTGTAACAGCTAATTTAGTACAGGCAGCCCGCCACTAAAAACTACTGCTAATTAAAATTCACAAGGAAGAAAAAAGAATGGCACTGCAACAAATAATTAGTGGTGTTAAGACGCTTTAAATAAACGACTTTCCCTCTATGAGCAAAACTAAAACTGGATTTTCCCTCTCGCCTCTCGTCTCTCATTCGATCCCTGTGCTGGAAAAAAAAAAGGGGTGGGGGGGCGCAGATGAAACTGGAGTTAAATCGTGTATTTTACCTATGAAGTTTGGTGCGGAGGTAAACTCAGAGAGAAAAAAGCGGGGAGAGGAATGAAAGAGATGGAGAGCTGGGCTGCATTTAGTCGGGTAAAGATGTGGCAGTGGAACGGGGGGGAAACCACACCGAGAGCAGGACACATCTGCTAGGGCCACATGAGAGAGAGACACACACACACACACACACACACACACACACACACACACACGCACACACATACAGCAAACACACATTTTGCAAGAACACACATTCTGCGCACCCAATCCCAGAAAGAGGCTGCAGATACTCCCCAGACTGAAAGTCACACACACACACACCCCTACAACCAGTTCGACCAATGATCCCCTATCTGCACATACACACACACACATGCACACACACACACACACACGCAAAACACTCACACACATGCAAAACACACACAAACATCTCAAAAGTGCACTAATACACTGACCAGTGGTAACACAAAGTCAAGGTCACCCATGCCTGTGGGATTTGGTCACCGTGGTCAAAATGGGCAAAGTGGGAAAACACACACACACACACACATATACACACACACACACATAGACATTCCCTCACACACAATTTCTGCAGTGAATTCGGTGGATCAGTGGAAAGGACAGCTGGTCAGACTTGAGTTGATAAAATCTGTTACATTGTCTTACGCTCTCTCTCTCTCACACACACACACACACACTCCTCTACACTGTTCGCTACAAACAAAAGATGACACACACACACACACACACACACACACAGGGGGAGAAAGCCTTCCTAAATCAAACCAGTGTGCGTGCTTTTGTGTCATCTGTGCGAGAGAACAGAGGCGTATTCTCGAGGGTTTCTTCCCCACCTGTGATGTCCCTCTGTTGTTGTTTGTCTGACAACGCCCACCCCCCTGAACTCATCGCAGCCAATCAGGTTTCTTACTATAACCAGGATTGGCATGTGCACAGCCACCATCTCTAACAAATAAAAAAAGCTCATATTCATACTACTACAGCCCCCACAAGGTTTGGAGATACGGTGGATCATTCACAGTGAACATGTAGGCTCGACTGTAGACTGCTGCTTGTTGAACCACAACACACACACACACAATGCATCGATGATATGAAAAACAAGACCTGACCTGAAACACACACCCCCACTCAGTACAACCACTAAACTGACAAGCTGTGGGACATTAAAACCTCGACAAGTGACATTTCCCAAAATGTTTAAGAGACAGACTGAACTACTTATTGTCTGATTTCTTTGTTCCGTCAGATTATAATCAGAATTTTCCGCCCACAAGCAGATACACATCTCAGAAAGACGATCTGATTCCTGATTCAGCTTCGGCAAAACCGCTGCCTTCTTTGTTTTAGGTCAACCCAGCCAGAGGTGATGTGTGTTGGCTGGTGTGAAACCAGTATGATTTACCTGGGAGGGGCTCCTGTTTGGGGCAAATCCCACGGGGCGACGAGAGCCGGTCGTCGTCGTCATCTGCCAGCGTGGCCTGGACGCCAACTTCCACAGGCCTCCGACTGCGCAGGGAACCCAGGCGGGGGACGGGGTGAGGGCCAGGCCAGGAGAGGGCGAGGGGGGCTTGTCCAGCCCCCGGCCCACGGCCAAACATGGTGGTCCGTGGCATCTCTTTCTTTTGTGCTCAATGAAGAGCAGGATGTCCGCCAGGGGGAAGGTGGCCTGGCACTGGCCGCAGGTCAGCAGGTCCTGCTCCAGAGAAGGGTGAGCATCATGACCCAGCCGGGCCAGCCGGCTCACGGTCGAGCCCGGATGGTGCCCGTTGAGGCTGCCGCTCTCCTCTGAGTGCTCCGAGCAGCGTTCCGACAGCTCCTCCGATGAGACGACGGCCGTGGAGAGGGGCTCAGCTGCTGGCGAGGCGGTGGGTGGGGGGGTGAGGGAGAAGAAGATGGGAGGGTGAGAGGAAAGAGGGAGAGCGAGCAAAAAAGAGTAAATTAGAAGGTGATACTCTGAGCAGAAAAAGCAGCAAATACATGTTTATATTCTCCTTCTTTCTCTCCTGTAATATAAACCTATTGATACAACCATTTGTGGAAATTGATGAGAAGGAAAAGTCCACAAAACCTTTGTCGCTCTGTCACATGGAGGATCAGAGTTAGAGTGGCTGAGCTAAATAAAAGCCTGCCATGTGGTGCACACAATAAAGGGGCTGAGGAAAAATGTGCCTTGTAATGACAGAAATGCATGTAATGCAGCAAAAATGATTACAATGCGAGCTGATGTGGATCACACATCATAAGAATAAATGGTGGAAAATAATATCCTGAATAGCTGCAAAGCTTCAAATCAGATTCCTCAAAGATAAACAATTTCATACCCAATGAGAGAGGAGGCTTAGAAAATGATGGTTACATGTAGCATCCACCAAAAAAAAGAAAAAAGAAAACTAAAATATATGGATGAATTTCACTTCCCTGTGCTTGTTTGTACAGAGTGTGATCCTGTAATCAGCCGAAGGGAAAACTGTCACAAACATCTCCAACATATGTGCCGGAGGAAAAGAGAAGAGAAGGGAAGAGAAGGGGAAAGGAAGGCGGCACAGAGAGGAGCGAGTGTCAGGGAGAAGAAAAACTTTTCCCTCGGTCTCTGTTACATGTCCCTGACTTACAGTTCTTAGATACCAGCTGCTCGTACTGCAGGAAATCATCCCCAAAATGAGCTGTTCAACCCGATTCCTCACCCCTCCAAGGCCGGATTAACTCCTCACTACTTTTTTTTTCTTTCTTTCTTTCTTTCTTTTTTTTTTTTTTTTTTTTTTTAAGAAGCCTTTTGTCAAGCTCAGTGGAGGGAGATGAGTGTGAACAGAGTGGCTCTCGCTTGAATTAGAGAAGTGAAACGGGAGAACATAATTCACTGTCCCTCTTTTAAAGAAAATCTTCCAGTCCAAGGTGAAGAGTCTGACTCTGTGCTAGCCGCCTAATGCATGTTGACCTTCTTTACTCAGCAGCCAATTTCACATTTTAATGAACTTAAAACCACTGAGAATCAAAAAATAGATTTTAATTTTCACTGTCTGGGTGATTGGTACAGATTTTGTCTGATAAAAAGGGATAATGTTCCTGTGCAATGCATGTGTAACAAAGTGTGTGTGGGAATGTACAAATGTGTGTGTGTGTGTGTGTGTGTGTGTGTGTGTGTGTGTGTGTAAGAGAGAGAGAGCAAGAGAGAGAGGGTCTGAATTTGGACTACATCCCCTCAAGGAAATATCATTTGAACACCACAATCCTGCGCGACATCTGTGCACAAACTGGGACATGGAGATAACATGATAAATTCCTGGCTTGCACCACCACCACCCCCTCCACCCCATTATCAACATATACACCCCCCTCCCTGCCCGCCATCCCCGCACACACACCTCCCTCCCATCTCTTCCTCTCCATCTTCCTCCTCTTCCTCCTTACACTTTGATTTAACTTCAAGTCATCAACAATGCCACACACACACACAAAGAAATGAGTGAAAGCTGTATGGACCTCTCACTACTAAAAGTTCCGACTCAATAGTGTGGGCATTTTTTTATTTATTCTAAAGCATTTGATTTGATTAAATAAAGCCCTAAATATGAATGTGTGTGTGTGTGTTTTAAGTAAATGCAAAGCAGGTCATCATGCACAGAGTTTAATTAAAAAAATATATAAATCCTTCCATTTGTGTCTATTTTTAAAGCAGTGCAGCGAAGTTAAATAAAGGAGGAAGGATTGTGTCTGTGCACTAAATTCACACATCACAACATGCACAGCGACGTTATTATATTTCTGAAAGTGAGAGGGGAAAAAATAAGATGAAAATGACAGCGTTTGTTAAAAAGTTAAATCTGATCTGATGGATCCATATAAAATAAGCACAAGTAGAAAACATAACAGCTGGAGTTCTGACTCTCTGCCCCAAAGAAAGTGTCTGAAATATATTTATATCTTAGTAAAATATGGAAATTACTGATAATGTAATTTAATGTTTATGATTATAATATGTAGTTTAATGTTGACTTTAAATTCATTCTGATTATATTGTTATGAAATGCAAAATTGTGAAAAAAAAAAAGTTGGTGTGTATTAAATGATATTGTGGAATTTATGAAAATGTAGGAAAATGAAAATTGTCGAGCTGAAAGGAAAGAGAGAAAGAAAGAAAGAATCAGGGTTTGGATGTTTGCTTGGGAGCGACAGGCCGAAATCTGATCTCCACTGCTAACAAATGTGATTCTATATGCAACATTAAATGTGTGTGTATGTGGCGTGAGGTTTGATAGAGGGGGGTGGGGGGTAAAAGGCGAGGTCTGCAGGCATATTACAGAGTGGCTGCATATGCTGATTGCAGCCTGGATGTATGTGATGAACAAAAAAGGGGAGAAATAGGGAGAGAAAGTGGGTTTGAGGTGATGAAGAGGAATTGTAGCCCCCCCTCTCCTCCTCGTCCTCCTCCTCCTGCCCCCACCCCTCCTCCTCCTCCTCCACGTCTTGTGTCTTGCATACTGTTCCTTTATTCTAAAGAAATCGCCAAATAGTAGCCCGTGTAAGATAGAGGTTGCGGTGAAACCGATCAGGTTCAAGTTCAACGTTGGGATTTTCTGATCGCGCTCTGCCTCCTAGCGACGGCGCGCGGACATGGTGGCTGCGCTGTCACCCAGCAGTTGCCATACACTCTTTCTCGCTCTCACACACACACACATACATACGTTCACACACACACACATTTTCTCGCTCGCTCTCTCCAAACCAAACACAAGCGACTGCTAGTCAACATATCGAAACATAATCAAGCAACCGCGCGTAAACATTTCCCTCCTCAAATATCGTCCATGTTTCTCTCTCTCCCCGCCTCGCATAGAGTTTCTCTTGGAGGAGCCGCTGAAACGCTCCGAGGTGACGCACAGTAACGACACATGGTTGAGCTGATAAACGCCACTTTTTTGACAATTCGTTCCCGTCAGTTTCCAAAACACAGTCATCGGCTCTCGTCACAATTCAAACCCAATAAACCTACTTCGCAATAAAAGTCAAACTTTGGCGATAAACAGTCGCTGTGCGTAAAACTGACTGGACGTTGTTGGAATCTGGTCGCCTTTACTCTCACACGCTGCAGCTGCTGCAGCAGCTTCACAGTTTTACCTGATATTTGCTTCTTACCTTAATAACTGCACATGATCTTAAATTGGAATTTGTGTCCTAACTTGTCTGCGTTAGGAGGAAATAAAAACAGAAAACTAGACTGCTGCTGTCCTGTTGCTGTGTTTTCTTGTCTCTTAACTCTGAGCTGCACAGACTGTTTCAGGAAGAAGCATCTCATCTAAACTAAAACATCAATGAGCTGCTTTTACATAAGAGGCATTAGATTTTTTAAAGTGCGTAAAATAAATCGATTTGTGTTGTTTCTGTTGCTGAGCTGCTCATAGAGGGAGGCAGTTGTAAACACTCGGGCACGAGATTTCCCCCCTCGATCCAAAACATCCACCTCCAAGTTTGTTTGTTTGTTTGTTTTTCTTTTTTCTTTTTTTCTGAAATAATCCAAAAATAGAACGAGAGAGCAGATGAGATGAAAACCTGCCTGCAGAACTATCAGGCAGCGATATTCCGGAGAAAAAGGGGGAGAGAGAAAGAGAGAGAGAGAGGTAGTGGTGGTGGTGGTGGTTGGTGGGGGGGTTGATGTCTCCACGAACCTCCGCGGACAGGACGCGCTCTGCTACCGGGAGCCACAGCGCGTTTCCAATGACCGGAGCGACCGTGAGGGCACCGAAGCCACTGCGAGTGCATTTAACAGCCGGTGAGTGCACTGCTCTGGACGCGTAACACACACGCTGAACCAGGTATATACCGACACACAAAACTTTTTTCTCTCTTGTTTCGGATCTCCGAGCGGCTTTTACGCACGAGGGTTGTCGCACTTTCTCTTCACGGTATTAAGTCCAGTTGTCCGAGAGGTGCGTCCGGTGTCCACAAGCTCCTGTTTCGCTGCTGTTTTACCACAACCCCCCCTTGTTTTCTTTTCTTTTCTTTTGCTGAATGAATTGAAAGGGAGCCAGAAATGACATTCTCTTTTTTTTCTTTCTTTTTCATCTCTACTTACGCGAAAAATCCCGTTTGCTTAAGTGCTGGGGTTTGCCTTGCTTGCGGCGAGACATGGTGGCTGGCGGCGGCGGCGTTCAGCGCGGATCACATCGGGGAGAGCCGGGGTTAGAGAGGAGACTCCGGTGGGGCAAAAAAATATCTTCATCCAACGCCTTTGACATCCACAAGGAGAAGAAGAAAAAAATATATAAAATAAATTAGAAATAATACAAAGATGGCGCGGAGGCGAAGATGGATCGCGGGATCGCCGTCATGGCTTTTTTGAGAAAGGAGAGCTGAGAAAAAAGAGAGAGAGTGAGAGAGGTGGATGGAGAGAGAGAGAGCGAGAGAGAGAGAAGGGGAGAGAGATGGAAAAAATGGCAAACCCCCCTCCACCCCCCACGCCACCCCTCCCCTCCCCCCCCCTCCCTCCCCCCTCCACCACTCCCCCCCCTCTGAGCTGTGCAAGTTCAAGTGCACGGACGTGACGTTCCGGGCGAACTTGAACGTCAGGCGATGGACGGACACCCGACATACAAAAACATGGGCAGGGCCGAGGCACCCGAGTGGGAGTGGGAGTGGGAGGAGGGACGGACGGGACGCGCAATAACAACACCAATGGACGGTCATTAGAGAGAGAGAGAGGGAGAGAGAGGGAGGGAGGGGAGGGGGGGCTGGACATGAGAAATAGACACGGTGGAAGCCAATGGACACAGAGATCAGGGGGGCCGGACAAGAGGCACTTGGAGGGAGGGAGGAGTGTATGTGTGTGTGTGAGAGAGAGAGAGAGAGAAAGAGAGAGAGAGAGAGAGAGAGAGAGAGAGAGAGGCAAAGATGTCTAATGAAAGCAATATGCAGGGAGAGAGAGGGAGAGGTGGACGCAAAACAGGGCAAGGGAAGCGGCGGACAGGAGCTCAGGAGCTCAGTGTGGAGGGGGGCGGATATAATACCGCTGCATATAGGCTACTACAGACCCGAGCGTGTGTGTGTGTGTGTGTGAGAGAGAGAGAGAGAGAGAGAGAGAGGGAAGTGTGTGAACTAAGTCTATGTGGTCTATGTGGCATGTGGTGACCGTTTTTTTTTTTTTTTTAACTATCTGATTAAGAGGAAAGCGTGTGCGGGCTGACCACAAGCTCACCTGGACTCACCAGCGCGTAATTGTAAGCGCGTGCTCATAAAGATATGAAGGTGTGCGCACGTGTTCAATTGTCATGGAGAGAAAAAAAAGTCTCCGGCTGCTGCTGCGAACAGGACGGACAGGTTGAACCGCCAACAGAAATATAGACACCGACTATAACCTGGGTGGTTTGACATATGCTTTACATATACTCGTACAACGGTCTGCACCGCGCTGCTCACTGATAGTAATCACATCCCTGCCCCCTGTAAAACAAAGAGGAGCGCGTTATTATCACCAGTATTATTTTCTTATGCACCTGGAACGCCAATACTTCAGATCAAAAAAAAAAAAAACTTGTGTATTTATATTCCTATGTTTTATTAACTCAGGCTATAAAACTACAAACTATTTATATTTATGATACTTTATAGTTTAACTGAAATATTTTCTTTTGAAAGTTTACCATAGTGCAAAGGTGGAAAGAGAATCAATTCATTTATTGAAACACAACGGAAACGTAATGTTGTGTTTGGGGATTTTTAATTGGGATTTTAAAAAAAAATCTAGAGGAATTTGTATCTGTTCTTTATTTATATAAATATATGATATATATACATGAGGCTTTTGTGCCATATATTAAAATCCAGTGAACGACACCAACTGTCTGTTATAGGCTATAGTTAAGATATGAGTGAGTGTCTGTGCGTTGAGGAAGATGAGGAGGAGGATGAAGGGGGGGCATTTACTATATGGTTCAAAGCCCCTCTGTCTGTCTGTCTGTCTGTCTGTCTGTGTCTGTCTGTCTCTGTGTCTCTGAGTCTCTGTATCTGACCAGAGTAGCCTACAGACCGTGGGAGTGCGCGCGGGCCCATAAGCGCCCCGTATAATAACTTTCAGATGTGCCTCAGGTTCGAGCTGCATACAGTACAGAGGAGGGGTGGAGGGGGAGGGGGGTGCTGATGGTGGTGGTGGGGAGGAGAGGAGGAGAAGGAGGAGGAAGAAAAAGAAGAAGAGGAGGGGGAGGACGAGGAGGAGGAGGAGGGGGGACGAGATTGTAAATACACTTGTAATAAAGGGGGTTTGGTAATATAAGACGCGGGGCTTAAAACGGAAAAGGCGCAGCAGCGCAGCCCCGACGCGTTCGTTCTTTCTTTCTTTCATTCTTTTTTTCCCACAACAGAGCTATGAAGAGAAGTGAAGAGACGCGGCGCAAAACCGGCAGAGGACCGGACAGACACCGGCGCACCGGTGCTGTGTGGACAGGGTCGAGGAGGGTGGTGGTGGTAGTGGAGGAGGTTGTGATAGGGGTGAAAAGGAGGTTAAAGGAAAGAGGATGATATAGGAGGAGAAGAAGGGAAAGAGATTCGTTCCGATCCGAGTAGGAACCGGCAGCAGCGGCGGCGGCACCGGAGAGGAAGGTGACCGGAGAAGGACCGGCAGCAGCAGCAGCAACAGCAGCAGTAGCGGCGGCGGCAGCAGCGGCGACTCTGGTGGAGCTTCTGAGACCAGCAGCTACTCACACTGACCGAAGAGGACGCGCACTTAATACCGAGGGGGTGGAGGGGTGGTGAGGGGGGAGGCTAGACAGAAAAAAAAGAAGGAGGGGGGAGGTTAGGAGGGAGTGGGAGAGAAACACAGAGAAAAAGAAGGAGAGAGAGGGGGAGAGAGAGCGAGGGAGAGAGGGGAGCCGGAGGAGTGGAGGAGGAGGTTCAACGTCAAGGAGGAAAAATGCATGACCAGTGAGTGAAATATTTTGCAGGTTGCAACTCGCTGCATGGCTTATTAGACGGACCTGGAGTGTGTGTATGTGTGTGTGCGTGCGTGTATGTTATGTGGGCGCGTGCTCGTTGTTGCGCGTGCACGACGATTATCCCGAGCAGGGCGATTATCCTGTTTGTGCCCGTGTGTCAAAGTTTTAAAGCTTAAAGCAGGAAGATGTTTGATTTAGTCACAATAATAATAATAATAATAACAATAATAATGATGATAATAATAATAATAATATCATAATCATTTTAATGTTCTTATATGTTTTAATCATTAATTTAATTCAATTTGATAACGCAAATACATCTGTGGATGATTTCATCCAGTCGTTTTAAAGTAGCCTGTGTGTGATAAACACTTTTATTATTATTATTATCATTATTATTATTATTATCAGGTTCGTATTATTTATTTTCTTTTTACAGCCACTGAGAAGGCAAAACTATTCAACAGGAATCCATTTGAGGTTGGATGAAAAATTACACAGGCGAATTAATGTTTTAAAACAGAATCATATGAGCAATATTCTTCTGAAACCAGAGCGTCTCAACGCGGATTTAAAGCATCGATTTACATATGTGACACATTATGCTGTCTCCGGATCAGAAAAGCCGCAGATTGTGAACATTTTATGGAAGTATATATACATATATATATTCAACTATTTGCCACATTTAGACAGTTTTGCGTATAAAGAAGTTACTGGATTAAGATTAACTGATAATAAAACTAAGGATAAAAACAAAAAAGCTTTCACCTCATCCATGTACCATCATTCGGTTTAAACGCGCGTTAAAGATGTTCACACAGTAGAAGGAGAGAGAGGGAGAAAAAAGGCCGAATCCTTTTAAAGGAGCGTAATTGGGGATAAATGGGGGATGGATGGATTTTTTTTTTTTTTTTTGCTTGTCTTTCTTGGCATCGGATGTCCTGGGTGGCTTGTTGCTTGTCTGGATGGCAACAGGCGGCAACCGCACCCATTAAACCTGATCCAGTAACACTAGAAGCCTTTACAGGCTGGGTGACACGGCGGAGTGTTCGGGGGTGCACTCGGGCTAAAAACATCCAAGAGGAAGCTGAGACTTTGTCACATTATTTGGTCTCTATTTTCATTTTTATAGCGTTATGATCTGTGAAAATTGGCGTCATGTGTCAAAGTCAACATTGCGTCTTTTGGCACCAAACTCACCAAAAAAAAAAAAAAAAAAACTTTAGGTGCTTATGTAGCTTTTACGCACAAAGAATGATGATTTTTCTTTTTTTGTAGAACGATTATATAAACCGCTATGCGTTTTAGATGTGTTGTTAGTTTTTATTTGGCAAGTCACAAATATGTTGATACTGTAAATTTTGATTTCTGCCAAAATATCTTCTCCCGCAGTACAACAGCGACTATTAAACTTTTTATGGTTGTGTTAAAACACTCACAGCTCTTATTGGATCTGGTTCGGGTTAAAACAGAGAAGTAAAAAAAGTTCAAGTGACTTCAGACTCAAAGTGTTTATTTACATTTAAGAAAGGAAAAAAAAACCCGCCATCTTTTCCGAACCTTGACCCAAAGTGCTTTTGTTGCCTAAAACCGCAGACGGGACTCCAAACTGAGTGTTGTGTGACAGCCGCGCGCTCTGAACGCGATCCAGCACTGTCGCAGTTTGTTCACTTGTATATGAAGCTAATTTTCTCTGAGAATCCAGAGCACGGAGAAGTTGTTCTGCCTGATTTTTTTGAAGGAGGGGAGCCTCATGCCCTCTACCAATTGGCACCCACACTTTAAGGGGCCCTTTTTTTTTTTACACCCTCCACACACATCCGAGAGCGCTAACCTTGACCTCTCCCTACACCCCGCTCCATCTGTTAACAACAAAGAATGTTTTCCCCCTTTTCTCTCTTCTTCCTCCCATCTCCTTCTCTCACCCTCCTATGACTTTATACACCCCTCACCCCCTCCTTCCTTCATCCGCACACATCCTCACACACACACACACACACACACACACACACACATACTCCAAGTCAAGGCAGGACATTGATCAAAGCCCGTAGTGCTGCTCGGACTCGTGGAGCGCGCAGGGGAATCTCTATATGTAAATGGCAGCGCGTCGCCGGTTCCATCATAAATCAGTCAGGGCTGCATGTTTAATGCTGTGGAGGTGCAGCAGCACTCTGCATGCATGAGACACACAGGGCCTGGATGCATGTGCATGTACACGTGCGTATGTGTGTGTGAGAGAGAGGTTATAGTGTATGTGCGTTTATTTCTTAATCTTGTAAAAGAAAGAGAAGAATGAATGAAGACTGGTTAAAATAACTGTGGCAGCCACAGGCCGCAGTCAGGTGTGATGTAGCAGAGTATACTCTCCACCATATGTAGGCCACACTCTGCCATCTTTAACTTTATTTCTTGCATTCAGCACTTTTTTTCTTCTTCTATTCGCTTGTTAATAAGGCGGATAGAACTTTCATCAGCTCGCAAGGTCCGTACACGTGTGCGTGCACGGTGAACGGACCGCGGTGCACTTTGATAATGCTTCATAAGAAGAAGAAGAAGAAAATCAGAATTTCGTGGCTTTGTTCAAAAGGAGAGAGAGAGAGAGAAAAAAAGAAAGAGCGTGAAAAGAGCTAAGGGACCACGCGGGGCATCAGACCGACGGTGGTCACATGCGCGCCTTCCCCTACACGCACGACAGCTCCGGGGAAATTGAGTGACTGGCGGCGCATTTCAATATATGGAAATGACCGGGGGGTGGAGGTGGAGGTGGTGGTGGTTGGGAGGGGGCTCCTGAGATAAATCAGCTCCACACACACTACCCCCCCTCCCCGACACACACTCATCCATTTCACTTGCTTTTCTTTTCCAGCCGTTGCTTTTGTCATAATTTCCTCCCAAAAAAAAAAACAACAAAAAAAAAAAAAAAAACCTCTGTGCGCGTAAAGACGCTCCGGTGTGAAATGTTGGAATTAGAAATAAAACATCAAATATCTTCAACCTGAGACGAAGGCCTAACAATTCAACGCCCTTCCACCCACCCATTCTTTTATTTTCCTATTTTGTATATAAAAAATCTAGTCTTTCTGTAATTTTGTAATCAAAAGTCTGTAATCAAAATCAAGAAAACATCCACCTCTCCAAATTCATTTACGCTCGGAGAAATTTCGTCATCTCCACATCCAGGTTTAAATACACGAAAAAGTAAAGTGCTAAACAGTTTTAGGCGACTCTGATCTGCTGAACCAAACTTCATTTTTGGTTTAATTTAATCTAATAAATAGTCAAAGTTATTCGTTTTTGGTTCCACTGTCGACAGTAAAACGATTATGATGTTGATTGTTCGGCCTGTGAGTGAACCGCTCGGTACCGGTTTGCTCCGTGATTCAGCAGCAAGTATTTTTTTTTCTTTATTTTTTGTTATTATTGAGAGATTGATGAGGCAAAACGTGACCACTGCTTTAAATAAGAAATAACGGTAGATTTTTCGTTTTTATATGATTATTAGCTGCAAATCCATGTTAAGTCTGTTCCTGGATTTTTGCGATGGAATTTCTGGCGCCGTTGCCCCCCTCCTGCATCACTACACACACACACACACACACACACACACACACACACACACACACGCACGCACACTATCCCTCCATCCCAAAAGCTTTAGAGTAACTGGAGCTGCTGGATTTTTACAAGGTACTATTATCACATCGGGGGATGTGCGCGCACGCCGTTGCGTCGGACCAGTGGCATTAGATGAAATCAGGCGGGATTACACGGCTATAGAGCAAATTATCAGACCCCCACCTCTTCCCCTGCCACACACACACACACACACACACACACACACACACACACACACACACACACACACACACACACACACACACACACATTCACACACGCATTCTGATGTGCAGCACTTGCTGTGACCGGCGAGTTTCAAATCAATGAGACAGAGTAGAGCTCCACCACTCAGTGAATCCAGATGTTCATTTCTTTGAACGCGGTGTGAGAATCATCAGCGTCTGAGTCTCACTGAAGCAAAGAAAGAAAACCCCAACAATAAGTGACAGAACTGTAGTTTTACTGCATTTAGAGAAACCGCGCTCCTCAATGGACCCCTGGAGGCCACCCTCCGACCATAAACATCCCACTGCAGACAACATCAGGATCCAGTGGGGTTTTTTTTAATTGAGATGCCCTTCATGCTGCTCTCCACCATCCACACAATCCTCATCCATCCATCCGTCTGCCTGTAGGTTAATGCACAGACGTGTTTATGGCCGTTGTAGTTAAGTCGTTGTTAATTTTTCACTAAACGGATTGTTATGAAGATGAATGAGGGGAGGAGAATGGTACTCTTGGGACAGATGAGTATTTTTTTTCCAGTTGTGAGAAGAGCCTATAGCTACAGGATCTATATCAGTGATGGTATAGTTGTGTGTGCGCGGCCTGTGTGAGGAGATGTGGGCAACTTCAACACATCCTGGATTTATAAATCAACAGAAAACTGAGTGTGTATTGGAGTTTTTTTGTGTCCGCTGTGGAGTTTAATTGAGAAAACTGTCATTTTCAACACCCGTGTAAATAAAATCCACAGTGATTAGCGCTTTAAGCAGGACTGTGATTATTGGTGAAACATAAATGAAAACAGTGAAACTCATCAGGGAAAGTCAGGACCTTTCAAAATGACAAATAAGATGCAGCCTTGTCTGGGTGATGAGAAGTTAATTGTGGTTTTAATGAAAAACAACAACACACACACACACACACACAAAAAAAAACGCGTGTTATTTCTTCTTAACGGTTAATAAACTCACAAAATGTTCTGTGGTCTTTTCCTTCAGGGGGCATCAGCAGGTCAGACTGAGGGGTTGAGGGGGTCAAACTGTGAACTGTTGTTTTTCCAAACTGAATGAATAAACTCATCTTATAGTCTTTGAATTGATACTTAAATACCTCAAACATCTCTCATCAGATCCGGAGGCTCCGCTGACTGTCAGCAGCTCCTCTAATCACGGACTCTAGCTCCCCCTAGTGTCCGAATACAGACAGTTCAGCGTAATAAAGAGCGCAGGAGGGAGCTGTTAAAGAAAAGATGTGGGCCCCTCAAAAAAAAAAAAAAAAAAAAAAAAAAAAGAAAAAAAAAAACAGGCTGCTCCGGGGCCTGGAGCATCACTCTAAACTTGAGCTTTAGCTGAAAATGAAAGATGTGATTTTTTTTTTTTCAATTCAATATTTTATAAGTTCTAAAACATCTAAAACATCATAAACGTCAATTTAAATCACCCCCCTCAAAAAAGAGACAGAAACATAAAAGATGAAAACTTCGTTTGTTCATATGTTTAACAGAAGATGGAGAGGAGAAAATATACATTCAGAAAAGGTATTATTAATTACGATTATGATTATTATTATTATTATTATTATAGGTGTAACGGCTTTGAAGGGAAGGTAGTATGGTAATAAATAAAAAGTCAAAGGCCACGATTTTTGAGAGACACATTTTGGTGTTTATGGTTCAAAATGAAAATAAAATTACATAGAAAACTAAATAAAACCCAATACCCGTCACATGAGCTGTAATTACCCCCATTGTTATTATTATTAATATTATTATTATCATCAATATCCATTACATCGTTGGTCTATTACTCATTTACATTGGTCTAATAATATTCTGATATTAAATATTGTCAGATTTAGTGAGTCTATATAGATTATTAATCCGTTGGAATATTTCCGCGGCAGTGATCAGCGGCTCGAGATGAAGTTGGATCCGAGTAAATCTTTTCTTAGGGCCGCGTGCACGTGTGTGTGTGTGTGTGTGACAGAGAGAGAGAGTACCTATGGAAGTCTGAGCGCGCTGCAGCACCTCAGACAGCTTAGTGATAAATTATGTATTTTTAATGAATATCAATAGAAGACACCCCCCTCCCTCTACGCTCCCACCACCCCCTCCCTCCAAAGCCAGGGGCCCGGCTATCTAATTAGATTAAGCGGCGGTGAGGGGCGGCGCGGGCCGGACGGGGGAATACTGCGGTAATGACTGCAGCGAGTTTCTAATGGGCTCTGAAGCGCTGCCACGCAGCCAAACCAAGGGGGCCTTTCAAACCATTAACACCGAGGGGGGAACATTACAAATCTATTGTGACATGACACCCTTCTGCTTCAGTCTGCCTGTTAACCAGCGGTGTCGGTTCACCAGACAAGTCTCAAGCACCGCTGAGGTCCCTGAACGCAACATCAGCTGACTGAACTTGAACTTGTCTGGTTCCCAAAGACTGACTGTTACTCCACAGTCATGTTATCATCATCATCCTCATCATCATCATCACAAGTGATCAGTGCAAAAAAAAAAAAATAATAACTGTTACTATTTGGGACCATTCAGGATGAATTCATTAGCATCTCTGAACAACATGCAGGTGATGAGGCGATTATTGTGCTTTCGATTGGAAAATGATTGCATTAGAAACGTTTTAGGATCAGGAACAAAGAACAAACACCTGCCACCAATTAGACTGTAACATTTGTACATTTCAAAATAAAGGTACACAGTGTTTACAGGTTAAAAATACTGAAAATATAACAACTACAAATCAATAATATGGACTGAAATAATGAGTACAAAGATACTGGACACTCAAATGTAAAGTGCACCGCTTACATTATTATGACAAATTCCTACAGGAATACTGTTATTGTTGTGACGTTTGGAGTCTTGAAGTAAATGCACAGTGGTGTTTTATTTTAAATCATGAACCAGAGATATCTTGTAGAGTTTTCCCACAAAATCTGTGAGTAAATGCAGGTGCATAGCTACTATAAATGCCAAAGCTTCTGAAACAAAAGCTGTTTCCAATTTCTACCAGAAATCAGTGCTGAGTTGTGCATGTGTGTGATCTGTGTTATCTAAGCACTGTGAAGTTAGATCATCACTGAACACTACATAGTTCTGCAAACCTGCTGTAAAACATTTCAGTGACAAGAAATCAAACAAACAGAGCAGATCATGTGTCATTAGAATATTTCACAGACTGTTTTCTGCAGATAATTTAGAAAATAAAATACTGAAATTCTAACTGAGATATTTAGTGTCGATACAGACGAGACACATCTGAGGACGAACAGTCTGCAGTTGAAGTGCTGGGTGATAAAAACCTTATCAAACATGGATTTAGGGGGTTATTTGGTATTTTATGAAAAGTATTTGTGATTGACTACCAGGCGACAGTGAGACAATGACAAAAATGTTCACAGCTCGTAAAAAATTGTCATCTGACATTTCAGTGTCATTAAACGTGACCGTTTTCATGCCAAAAAAAAGGAGAAAAAAAAAGTCAACGTGCCACCATAACTTCATTCACTGAAGACAACAATGATTTTGAGACACTGCTGGAACTGAGAGGAATGTTGTCGAAGAATCATTTCAGAATATTCATATTTAAGAATTACTTGTATATATGTGTGTGTGTGTGTGTGTGTGTGTGTAGGTGGGTGGGGGATCAGTGATCATCAGAATCATTTCTGGTGCAAAATACAAATAATTACAGTATTTCTCTGAATTATATTTTAACTGAACTTTAAAATCAAAAATGAAGAGATTATTTCAGTTTGTGTACATCTGAAAAATGACAGAATTATAGAGTTTGGAAAATATAATATCACTGGTACTTAAAAACACATTTGATCTATCTGTGAACATTTTAACTCACATAAACATACAAACCTTGTCTTTTCAAAGGGAACATATAATGAAATGTTATGCATGTATGATCATATTCATAGTGCTGTAAATGTGTGAATATGTACAGTACATTCATTGGTTGATTTATGGTTTAGATACAATGCTGTACTCTTGGAAAGGCCTTATTAATATCATTTATTATTTATATTTCTTTCTTTTATCATTCATTATTTTTCCAGAACAACAACAATACACTACAAACTACAATACAAAAACTGCCACTGGAAAATGGATCTAGTTCATTTAGTTCACCACAAGATGGAACTGAAGAGTCAAAAAGTGTTTGTATCATGTTTCTGTTCCTGTTTGTATGATGATGTCTGATCTATATATGCAGCCTCCATCTTGATATTGTGTTGTGGTTTATGTGTCACGATTTATGTTTTATGTATCATATACTCCAAATGTGTTTGTTTGTGTCTATGTGTGTCTGTGTGTATGTGTGTGCGTGTGTTCAGCGTTTCCTTTGGCTGCAGGATGAGTTCCTCTGATGAATAAAGTTGAAGTTGAACCTGGACCTGAGTATATTTTATGTAACCGTTTCACACATTAGAACAAAAAATACAAAAATAACAGTGTGCGCCATAAAAACAGATCTGTGACTCAGTGGATTTGTACGATAAAAATCCCAGTAAGTCCGACTCGTTTCCTCTTCTCTGCTGCTGCTTTTCTGTTTGCCTGTCAGTTGAGGACACGGTGACACCTTCATTATGAAAACATCACACTTGCCTGCTGCCTTCTGGCTTACTGAAAGCCATTAGGCACAGTTTATTTCTACATCTACATGATGAGTTTTGGATTAGTCACAGGGGAAGTGGACCAGCCATTTGTAAGAGAGGAAAAAAGAAATAAATTGCGTATCCACAAGGCTCTTTAAAAAAAGATTTTTTTCCTTTAGGATGAAAACATTTCTGTTGTTTTTTTGTGAGGTTTATGACTTGATAGATGTTTTTCTACCACAAATATAATTTCCGGTGCTACATTAAGATGTTTCTGTATCAGTTTAACATTTAGGAAACCTCATATGAATATTCAGGGAATTATGATAATGTTAAAAAGTGACTTTCTGAGGCCAAGAAGCAATAAATAAAAAGCTTCTCAACACATTGTGTCACTCAGTTTAGGGAAAAAACATCAGTCATTTCATTGCATTAACCTACCAATGTAATTCAAATATGCTGGATACAAAGTGCTTTTCCTACTTGTCCTTTACCTGCAGGAGAACAAAACCCACCACCTTTATTTGTGCTTCATGATCTTTTAATGAATTAAGCTAAGGTGAGGTAAGTGGAGAATTCCAGATGAAAAACATGTATTTTCTTTAATCTTATCTACTAATTTAATAACTTTTAATAAGCATCTGGAGTCCTGTTTGTTTGTTTTTCTGCATAATGCGTAAGTAATGCAAATGTATCCTAATATTGTATCATTGTAACACTGCATAAAGTATTTTGTCATTGCTTCCAAGTAAATATACTGTCTATACTATATATATATATATATATATATATATATATATATATCCAGGAAATACCTACATCCTCAGGAAAAGTTATTCTTAGTTACACCACCGGGTGGCAGTAGAAACCTGGGTTGAAGACGACAATAACATAGTGCTGTTTCGCTTGATGTGTCTTATATAGGGTCAGAGGGTTTTTGAGCTAAATTCATTCCACAGTTCAAAGAAATGTAGGTTAGGTTGACTGATGACCGAATATCCGAAGGTATAAATGTAACTATTTATGTTGACAATAATAAATTGTCTATTTATGTTGGCTTTGTGAAGGATGGGTGATCTGTCCAGGATGTGTCCCATCACAGCCAAAATCAGCTGGGATTAACTCCAGTACAGTGACAACCCTAAACAGGATAATCAGTATAACAAAATGATGGATTGAACTTTACTATTAATTAAATGTTACTTTTTCTGATAGGATTTTATTCATTTTGTCTACACTGTAAACTGACAGCAGCACAGACCTATTGAACGTTAGAGGACCAAGAAGACAGAGCACAGATTTTGTTGGATTTTCTGTCAGAAAATGCATGCATGCAAGTTCATTTTTGTCTAATAATAAATTGCTTGATAATTACCCCACCCCCATTAATAATCACATTTTTCCATCATAAATAAAGCTTTGAAGTCACCTGTTTAGCAATAACTTGAGACCACTCTGTTTGAAAAAGCCATGATCTTCTTCCACACAGTCTTTTATTTGTAAATAATAAAAATGAACTCTTGAATATAAAACATACACATCAGTAGAGCCACATCTGTTATACAAACAAGAACTGTTGCAGTGAATACTTCGTCTTTCGTCTAGAATCGTGGTTTGGGAGTGGGGAGCCATGGGCTGTAAACAATCAGTATCCCTGGAGTAATACTGACAAAGGAAAGGGCAGTCGGCCACACCGCCAAGGGTTTCAACAGAAACATCCGCAAAATATGTCTGCAAAAACCACATTTCTCATTGGTTTTAGAAGTCCAGTCCAAACCAATAGCAATAAACAGGGGAAAGGGAAAAGAAAGTCAACTTTGCTCTAATTGGTTCTGCTTATTTTTCTTCAACTGGGACAAAAATAAAGGCCTACTAGCACCCCCTTGTGGCTCGGAGCCGCTCAGCAGCCCGAGCGCATCAACAGGACGCAAACTCCCCTCGACAAGACCAGGAATGTTTGTGTGTCAGCAATGTTTCGTTTTGTTCAATATCTTTAAGTTCAAGCCGCTCATCCTGATTTGTATGTACAAGGTGTGCGTGTGTGTGTGTCAGTGACAGGTGTACAGTCAAATACACTCTTTTTTATATTCATATATCTATATCTTTATCATTTCTGTCAAACTCATAATGATACTTCATATACATTTAGCTGTTATACACACATTCTCTATCTCTGTCTCTAGCCCCGACTGTCGTAAACTACAGTTTAGACACCTACATCCTCAGATACACCGGGGGCTCGAGTATGCTCAGTACTACAGAACAGCACTGTTGTTCAAAGGGTTCAAAGAAAAACTGAAACAAAATAAGTTTTTTTTTTTTTTTTTTTCTGTTTTTCCGGAGACATCCTAATATGGATATTTAGACCCAAAGTGGTAGGCGTGGCCTGGGTGGAGTTGACCCCCTCCCCCCTCCACCGTCGGTCCGCTCCTGTTAGGGGGCGGGGATGGCTTGGCTTTTCTCGGTTTGTATTCATATTCAGTACGAGCAAACTGTACAAGAACATGCAACATACAAGCTGGCCTAAAAGTATGTGGAACTAACACACATAGTCTAGTCTTTTTTTCTGTTTTTGTTTTTTGAGAATTGTTCGTTAATTTGTCTCGTCTTCGATTTTACAAAAAAGTATAGAGAACAAAACAAAAAAACGAAACAAACGGAACAAAAGAAACGTGCATGCAGCTTGGGGCCGGGGCAGGGCATCCCCGAATCATGCTGCTCCCTCCTACAGGGGGAGTTTGAGGGGTTTTAGGAAAAAGGGGAGTAGAGACGGGTGTGTGGGGGTGAGGATCGGGTGAGGGGTGTTCAGGCGAATGTGTGACCTGACCTGTATCGTTGGCCTTTGGCGCACCATCGCTCGAAAACCAAACATACACTTACACAGAGGGAGTCTGCACCTTATGGTACCATTCTGAACTCTAAGCAAAACAAGGACGTTAAAAAATAAATCAATAAATAAATCATTCCAAATTTGTATTTTTTTTTTTTAAATAAAGCAAATCGTTAAATTTGGCCTCTGTTTTCTTTCCTCTTCATTATGACAAAGAGCAAAAACTTTCCTTTCGTTCCGAGTAAAGGAGTCGAGCCTTTCTTGTGCTTGCTTTCATATCTCACAGGGCTAAGAATGTGCACATGCGTGTGCAGGCTCCCTTCGCCTAAAGAGGTTACCGATCTGTGCCGAAACGCTGCCCCTCCTATTCATCTAAAAAAACAAAAAACAAAACAAAAAAAAAAAAAAAAAAAAAAAAAAAAAAAAAAAAAAAAACGACACCGTTACCGCTGTAACACTGGCCGAGACAACAGCCAACCTCTTTGTGACGGAGCAGCTGCATGAAGCTGCGTCAGTTTGCTACTTTGCGAACTCCCACACTTTGTTTAGACTACTCATCCCTGTGACCTTTGCAGTAAGCTCTGCTCTGATTGGCCGGGGGCGCTACTGGGTGGAGGACTCCACTTGGATCGAGTGCTCTGTTAGGGACTGCACAACAACGTAAGAACAAAAACAAAGAAATAGTAGAGAGAAGTGAAGAATGTTGGACAGAAACCTCTACTGCTGCAGGTCAGAGGGGAAAACAAAGAAAGCAAAGCCTCGAAAACAAAAAGGTGTAAAGGAGGAGGAAGAGGGAAGGTGTGAGACGTGATTGTCAGACTCCAGCTAAGCTTTGATTGGCTAGTTCTGTCTCTCCCTCTCTCTTTCTCTCTCATTCCCTGTCTCTCCGTCTAGCTTTTCATTGGTTGACCGAGGGCTTCTTGTTGTCATTCTCAGGGCGGGATCTCGCCCTCTGCTCAGCTGTGGTCCAGTAGCTGTGGTCCATTATTATTTTTGTCATTTAAGGGATATTGAGGGGTTTGCGGTGGCCATCCGGTCACTAGGACCGAATGCCTGGTGGCGGTCCTGAGCTGTCCAATGACGTCTGAGATGCCAGTCGCGTGAGTGGAGCTAATGTAGGATCCACCAGTGAAGATGGTGGAAACAGTTTGTACCAGCCAATCACCGTGCTTGAGAGGTCCAGGTCCTCCAATAGGATCTGTGCTACACCCATGAAACATTTGTGGTCCAATCGCCCATAGTCGCCCCAGACTATAACCTAAGGAAAGGATTGAGATAGATGGGTTAAACTGGTGAACATGAAATCAATCATTACTTATGGCAACAAGTGCTAGAGTTATTCAACAGCAAGATAACCTGGTTCTGGACCATTACTGCCAACAGTAGTATAATTTGTGCTCCAACACTATCAGACCAGGAAAATGGACATTTAGGTCAAGTCAATTTTCAAAATAGTTCAAATCAATTCAGATCTCAAGCCAAAGATCACAAAGTTTACATAGCTAAGATTAGCTACATAGCTAAGTTTTTTTAATGAAGTGGTTTTATCATTAAAACCAATTCAAGTGAGTCAATACAAGGTATCAACTTCACACTGGAATGTTTCAAGTCTCAGGTGAAGTATTTAAGGAGTGAAACCTTAACCTTAGTTCATTTCCACAATATAAAAGTATTTCTTGGGCTTTAAATTGGTGAATTGATCCGGATCCTGACTCAAGCCCAATTCACATCGAAGCTGTTACTCAACAATGTGGCAGTTCTCTGGGCAATGATTATCAAAAATCGTTCTCTTTTGCATGATGTCAATTCATAAAATAACTGATGGTTTGTTTGATGAAAGTGTTACTCATCACATCTTCCCACACATTCAAAGTATATTACCTGAAGCACCTTGCCCTGTGGACTCTCATCAAAAAGCAGGTGCTGCTGGTAGAGAGGCTCCAGAGTCTTTCGTGCAATCTTAGTTTTCTTTTTGGCTTTACAAGTTCCATTATCCAGCAGGTACACCTTGACGTAGGGAGCTGGAGATGGAGGAGCGCATTGCAAGGGAGAACAGACAGAAAGTCAGAGATCGTGAATTCATGTTCAGCCAAGCGACTGTTTTTATAGTTTTATATAGTATAGTATATAATTTTATATAGTTTTATATTTAGGTCTGAGTAAAATAAGTAAAACTTGTGAGTACAGGTCACATCAGCCTGAGTTTGACATTTTGTTTTACCTGGGAGGGATTTGGAGCCCGGTTTGGGGGTAAGGCCTCGTGCCCTGATCACCTCTACTTCCAGCTGACCTTTCTTATCCATCAAACCAATCTGGACATCACCTGCATTTATAGTAGACATATGTAAACACAAATTCATAAAGATATTATGCAAAACATTAGATAAAAAAAAAAAAAAACAACTACCTACTGAACAAGTGTACTGAACAACTGTATGTCCAAGAAAGTTCTTAACATTTATTAACCTTTGATTTGTGATTATTTAAGATTCAAATTAAGATTTCAGTCTTACAAAGCAGGTACTTCATCCTGGTGGTAAATCACCAGGTAACTGATGCTGAACCTCTAAGCTGCCACAGGTCAACTCCAAAGGATAAATTCAAAACCTGCCAACAGCTAATTCTTCCTAGTTCAGGCCTCTGATGGAGCCGTCACTCACCCATGGCAGGTGTTGCCAGTGTTTGCCGGCCCACCAGCTGACCAGGGCCTAAACCATCAAGGAAGTCGCTGAACTGACTGTCGGCACCCAACCGCATCCCTGAGAAGATCAGACTGACACACACAAACACACACAAAAAACACAAAAAGAAATTTAAAAAAAATGTTTATCATCAGAAGGATCCTGATGAGGATTTTCTTAGTTTGCTGACATTAGAGCTTCAAGTTTCATTTCTAACCATAGATGATGGCAATATAATCTTGTCTCATTTATGTATCTGCAGATGTGGCAAGAAGAAGATTTCCATTTTTCAATTTTTCTGTCAAGGAATGGAATCTGAGAGCAGGTTTATCAGGCAGGAAGGAGTCTAACCAAAAGACAAATGGCATTTTGGGAAAGGTTCGATTCAGTGTTTAGTAAAATTCTAACCCTATAAATATAAAATAGAGTAAAAAGTAAAACGGGATGTACAATCAAACCATGTTTACACCTTGAGAGGTAAAAATTAATAATTATTGAGACGGTTTTATCTATTGAAGGATGACAATATTGATGTAGCAATGTACAATACAGTCACACACCTTCATACACACAGCTTATGATTATCAAAATCCATCAGAAACAATCGACATAAACTGCATTTTGTGGGTTATATGCTGCTTTTGTAGTGTGTTTACATACTTCCCCTCAGAACTGTAGCTGTTCATGCTGCCGTCAGTCGACTCTCTGCTCGCCTGCCGGTTCATGGCTGACCCTCCCCGCGGATACTCCACCGCCATGCCGGTCTCCACGCTCCTCTGGATGGTGCTGCTGCCGGCCTTACCCACCTTCTTACCTGCTAACACTTCTGACGCAAACACAGAAAATAAGCGTTCAGTTGCCGTCTTTGTATGTGACATTCAAATGGCGGTTATCAGTTATCAGTTATCAGCCGTCTTATTTCATACAAATACCAATATTCATAGTTTTCATTTGTACAAACATAATATTTAAAAGTTAACTTGAGTCAAACTCTTTGTATAAAATCATAGCAGCAGCATTGACAAGCATGTAGACTATGACTCATCACTATGCAGGTCATCCCATGCAAATTAATCTTCCATGGTGGCCTCACCAGCATCTTGAAAAATCTAAAAATCTAAAATCAAGAAAATACTTTGTTGTGCATACGTTTTTAGGTAAGTGTCTAAGTGGTGAGGACACTAGAGGGAAAATCAAGACTTAGTTGATCTAGTGATACCTTAACCATCTAGTATGGATATAAAGGTAAAAGGCAGAGGGCTGAAGAAATCACAGTGTACAACTACATCCAACCGTAAAGGAAGACTTCAGCTCTTCTTAAAAGCCGGCTGTTTTCACCATAAACACATATTTTGGTTCCTTCTGTTTGATTTTTAGTGTTATTACTGAACTTGAAATAATTAAAAGTCAAAAGTTAAACGGTCGAAATAATGAGAAGATCATTTTTGACACAGCCAGGTTCCCCGTAGAGCTGAAGCAGCCTTTAAACATGATGGTGACAGGAGAGGGTGGAGTTAGGAAACGTGCCAGAGACGAAGTTCAGGAAGGGCTGGAGGTGCAGGAAACTAACAAAGCTGCTCTTCAACTTTTCCTCACACTGATTTTCTCTGTAATTTCCTGTCTGCTTCAGTTTGATCCATCTCTCCCTTAAAGTTTTTTAAAGTGTATTTAGCAGTGAACTCATTCTTGTACTAAAGAAAACATTACAACTGACACTTGTAACTGTTTTTCCTCATATACAAAAAAAATCATGTTGATGTCCTGTTGATAATCGTTATGCTCATCATTGCTTCTTGTGAACATCACCTAACTATTTATTTCTCCTTCTGTCTTGCAGTGTCTGACTGTCCAACTGTCTATCTGTCTGTCTAACTATTGCTTTACCTTTCTGTCTGTCCACCGCTTTACCCGCCGCTTCTGAAATAACACACACAACAACAACAAAGGCCATAAACAACAACAACAACATCAGAAACAACAGAAACACTGGATACACAAAAAGAAAAACTATATGAATGTGTTCCAGTGTTACTGACCTCATAGTTGTCTGTATGTACAGTGTGTGTGTGTGTGTGTGTGTGATTAGGTTCAAACCTTACTGTCTTTCACAGACAGATGCTCTACTTTCCTTTATGATTATCTAAGTTCTAAGTTAAATTAATAAGTTACAACCAAAAATATGTTGTGTGAGGTCACAATGACCTTGCCATTTGACCACATTTAGGTGCACATTTGAACCAAATTTGAAAAGTTTCCCTCATGGCGTTCTTGATATAACGCTTTCACAAGAATGGGGCAGATGGAAGAACGATCTGAAAACATAATAGCTTCTGGTCACGGCTGTCACTGAGGAGTTATAACGAATATATGCCACTAGAATGATATAAAAAATGCTGTAATCACATACAAAATGACTAAACATAAAATCTTTAGAAAAGTTTATGAGATCATCTTTCCTGCGAAAGTTGCTGCTTCAGCTCTAGTGAAAATCTTAAGCATTTTATATTCGCTTTTTCACTCTGTCAATCATCTGTCACAGGAAAAGACTCTGGAAAGCTTACACAATATTAAGATGCTGTTACAGGCCTCTAACCTACTTGGCAGCAATGTTATTTATTTACAGTAATTATGCTAATGTCCTAAAATGATTATGTTAGAGATTCTGTTCTGATTCTGATGTAATCATACACACAACTTTCTCTGAAAATCTATTGCCGGTTGTCAGTAGTTTAGAGCTACAGGATAAGAAGGTATTTTATTGCTCTGTGATATCTTGTTTATTTCCATGTGATTTATTTTTCAACGTTACGTCATCTTGTTTTATATGTGATTGTTTGTCAGTGTTGTGGGTTGATTTGTGTTCAGAGCTTTGCTTCTGTGATGCATGGAGAGGTCAGGCTTCAGGGTGTATGTTGGAGATGCATGTTGATGATGAAGAGTGATAAAAAAAAAAAAATCATATCAAAACTTTACCCTCTATGTTTCCATTTCTACTGCTTGCCTTTCTTTACTTGTAAGGATGTGTTTCTAAAATGACTTCTCACTCGGTCATTCAACCGGTTTTCTGACCTGTTTGACTGAGTTGCGAGGTACTCCGGCTACGTCTGGATGGTAGAATAGCAACAACACGTTGGCTGAGGCTTGATCGTCGCTTCTTGATTCCACTCCCTAGGCTCCCCAGCGCTGTGTCTGATTGGCTGCCATCGGCATGCTCCATGCCGTAGATCTCACCGCTCATGCTGGTGCTCTTCATCATGTGGCGGCCCGTTGCCCGCATGGCCCGGCTGTTCATTACAATTTAAACGTTTATTTCATATAACGTCATTACTGAGAAGTAAACAGGAGTTTTAAGTATGTGCTTGTGCGTACCTGAAGCGTCCACGAGGTCTCTCTGACTGGATGGACATGTAGCTGGTGCTACTGATGCGAGAGGCACTGCTGGTTCGAGAGATGGCTGACACGTCGCTGACATCACTGTCTGAGGACTTATGAGAAACATTTTCACTGCTCCTCCTCTGGTCCTTGTAGAGCTACAGGGAAAACAACCAATTGTCAAATCATCAGTAAGGGTGTTGATGTAACAATATAGTAAATGTCAGATTGAAAGGACCTCGGTCTGCAGTTCAGACTGACTGACTCAAAATGGCATTTGCTATTGTTGAACAGACAACATTAGCATTAACGGCTGGTAGTGGCTTTAGCTGGTAGTGTCATTACAAGACATGAGATTAGAATAAGAACACTTTCATCCTCTCATGTTGGACTGGGGGCAGACTGGAGGCTATAGAGACACACTATCACAATGATCATTGCAGAGCTAGAGTTGGGAGCAATGTTAGTTAGCCATAGTTAACTTTCTACCCCTTATTTTCTTGTACTGAAGGCCAGGGCTAGCTAGTTAACATGCTGACTAGTTAACAAGCTCCAGCCAGACAGACAACTTCAGCACAAGAAATAAAGGGATAGAGAGTTAACCATGGTGGTGGTTTCCACTGATGAAGACAGCTCTCGGTGAGTAAAGACATGAAGTTTTGATGCTCCCAGTGTTTCTTCTAGAGTGGTAAGTGAACATGTGCTTATGCATAGCACCTTTAATGGTGATTGTAAACATGTGCAGAGTAGTTTTGGACTCCAAATCCAGTTCCCATCAAGTCGTAAAAGAACGCAATCATTTTATTAAGCTATGTAAAGGTAAAGTGAACCTCTGTGGGTGTACTAAAGGTGTGTAGGACTCGGATTAGTTATCAAAACACTGTGTACTGGTAGGAAAAACAGTATTTTTCTGAGACTTTCCTGTCAAAGTTATGCGCTTCGGTGACGACAGTGTTCTATGATCACAATGTTCAGAAAGATTAGGTCTGCATCACCTTCTATCATTAAGTATGTCTCTTGTTGTCTTATTATTGTCAATGTATATCATAGCATTAGCTGCCACTTTTGGATGTTTTAGACAGTTTGTCCTGATGATCTATACCCTCAGACCACCAATCATTCACATTCACTCAGATGGGGGACAGTGCAATGCATCACAAAGACACCACTGCCACCGTGCATATAAAAAAAGTTCTGCTGATAGATGCTGTAGACATGTGTGAAAGTCAGGATGTCACTATTAAACTGTCAGCCTTCTGTAAGTTAGGGAAAGGGAAAACCAGCTGGTATGGATTATGCACTTCTGTATTCAAGGTGTTAGGTGCACTCTTGATTGACTGCCTAGTTGGAACCCTTCCATTTTACTGAGTGGTCTTCACCATTATTGTGGCATAATTTATTACCTCCTTGGACAGTGCGTGTAATTCGCAGCAACACTCTTCAGCAGCATTATGGCTCATTCTTTCTGGGTAGAACTAATCTCCTAATGAGTTTGTTTTAAAGTGAATTTTCAGGCTCAAAAAAAGCAGTCATAGCCTACCTCCCGTTTGTTCTTGAGGGCTCTGTCCAGGTCCTGTTGGCTGGAGGTGGGGGCAGCTGAGACCCGGTTGGAGTGAACCCTCATCTGGAGCTGACGAACACGCTCCTCTGCTACCAGGGCTACACACACACACACACACATACAAACAGTTAATTTAATTTAAATCCAAAGTGAACATTGCTCTATCAATCCCCAATATACAGCTATAACAAAATTCTACTCAAAATTAGATTCTCAGTATGTCCATTATATTCTTTGCAGTGGGTAGTGGTGTCCCACTTTAGCCTTTAAGGCTGGGCAATATAAATGGCAGAAAATAAATAATTGAATGTTTGGCAATGAATGTCAAATTAATTTTAGTTTGAAGCTGACTCCATTATGGTGTCTGCTGGGACAAATCCCAGCGGGATAGTGGTGGACTGGACTGGGAGCCAGTCGACTCCATTAAAAAAATCCATGAAGTTGGTCCCATAAGAGGAGTCCAGGGCTGATTTTCTTTCTCAGTTCTATCATGGTCTCCATCCAATGAATGCCCATCCAGGTCTGTCAATCTCTATCTTTGTCTTTTTATTCTCCTCCAACAATTACCGTCTGCCATTTTCACTACCTGGGAAAAGCTATTAATACCTTCAGTTGCAGCTTGCAAACCCTAAAAACCATGACACCTGAAAACAATGGTTTTTGCCTTTTGCAGCAGTCATTTGCAGGTAGCAAAGAGTTTAAACCAATCCTGTTCTGCTAATTGGGCATGCACTAGTTTCTCATATTACAGCCTATATATTAGAAGCCCTTTCTTTTGGTCCTTTAGCAATCAATGAAATAGGAGCCTAAAGTCAAGGATTTAAGGTTTGGACTTTGATGTAATGGAGTCAAAGCATCAAAGTCAAAATGGAGAGTCAAAGCATCAGCATCAGAAAACCATACTGAATATTGCATGTTCTGCCTGGGAATTCAGTGTCTTATTTGGATGTCTACATGTTCAAGCATGATTTAGTTTACAGACACATTTACATGTGTAATCATCAACATATACTGTGCCTTGTTCTACGGTGCTGCTCTTGGGGGGAAGCTGTGGGAGTTGCCTCACTCTGCGGGCCGAGGAGGACGTCACTGAAGAGGAAAGAGATGCACCACCCTGGAGGTGGCCCCTAATACCAAATAAGATGAAGTGAAGCAGACAAAGAAAAACACAAGCAATGGTGAGAGGGTTGAAGATGAGAGAAGAAAATAATAAGGAGGAAACGAATGGGAATAAAAAGGAGAGAAAATGGCATTAAAATCAATATATTTGTGGCCCAGGGTGCTGCACCGTTCAGTCGATCAGTTGTTGGCGACACAATATTATTTTGAAAATCGTGAAGATATAGAAAAAGTGAGCAGGGAATCAGCTTATAACCAGTAAAACCTGCTATTATTTCATATTTCTTGTCTTAGGACGAGTCCCATCAAAGAGAGAAAAAAGAAAAGAAAAAACTTCAGTAACAGAATGTGACTTTAGGAAAAGCATCAGTCATGGAGATGACAGAACAGCAGCGATATTTTGGTGAAAAAACCCCACGGAAACAACAAATTCAACAAAGTGAAGCTAAGTGGTGCTGGTTGGGTTTGACAGTCAGGGGAATACTGTTGCCAAAAGGAGCAGCAAATAAAGATTTAGAGAGTGACACAACATAGAGAGAAGGTGAAAGCATTTAAAGCACCAATCAGAACATTTCTGCAGATGCTCATTCATTCTGATCCATCCTCATAAAACATCTAGGACCGGGGTAATTCATAAAACCTTAGTTTTCTATTCACACCACCAGTGTTTTGGTATGCTGCACCAATCAGCAATTACATTCCTGTATACTAAATTATCATATGGCAACAAACTATTAATATTTTCTCTGCATTTTCATTACACTACAGTAGCAGTTACTGGTCACTGACTCTGCCATTATAGTCAAAATAGAAATAGGGCAAGGGATAAAATATGTGATGTCAAATCTATTAAGTATGTAGTTATTAATGATTGTATGAGTGAATGTTTTACAAATTACCCCATTAAGATGTTCACATATTGACTGAGATAGGTTGACACAAAGCAATATATGCAAAACAAGAATTTAACAGCGAAATTCTCAACAGAGCACTCACATGTACACTCAAAAGTGACAAAATTACACCAATAAACAACAAATATTGAAAGTTCCCACATGTCCACAAATTAACATAACACATACACTGTACGGTAAACATACAAACGTAGAATAGCAGCAGGATCTGAGGCTGAGTTCTGGTAAAGGCAGCTCACGGAAATGCACACGCGCCCACACACACACACAAAGTATATTAGAGTGACATCAGCTCTGACTTGTTTCACAGTATCTACAGTAAATCAACAGGAATCTGCTTCTGTGTCTGTGAATTAGAGACGGAGAATCCCCTTACCAAGGGGCAGACGTGGGGCCTTCAACCCTCTGTAGCCCCTTAATATGATAGCGGCCTTGACTCTGGTGCATATACACAAATACACACAGTCACATACAAACCCAAAGTCAAGTAACACAGTGTGTGAGCAGCAGCATGCAAGAGTGAGAAAAAAAAATAAGGATGGGGGTGAAGAAAGTGGAGGAGGAAGAGGAGGAGGAGGGAAAAAGCAACAGAAATAACAAATAAATCAAAGATTAAATGATAATTTAGCAGAAGAGTTTGCTTGCTGGTAGAATGACCCTTAATTTCAACATTAAAAATATGAGAAGACCCAACTTTAAATCTCCATAAAATACACTGCAACATATCTGGCAAACCACTGTGTAACACTATATTTTCGGAGAAAAGACTGACCCATCAAGAAGAATTAGGATCCATTTTACAATGGCCCCGATGGAGCCCCTAACACAGCATACTGGGATATGTGAGCCATATCAGTTTTACATAAGCTAATGTACTACAATGTGAGTGCAATGAGAGCTTCAAGTTCAACGGATGAATCACATAGTCTGCACACCTCCATACAAATATGTTCTAATATACATGTATGGGGATATCCAATAAAAGTAATTAATGACTACAATCTGATTTAATTTATTCACTAAATGTACATAAACGTATTCAAACTCTTCACGAAATGCCTGTTTTGGCCATTAACTGTACCCTTTCTATCTGATTCCTTGTGATAAACAGTTAAAAAATGTACTGGTTGTGTAATCTCAAGCTCACTCATCGTCATCTGACATGTGCTGAGCCTCCAGTACATGCCTTACCTGCCACTGTTACAGAGACTCCTGCCAAGAGACTGATATTCGGGTGTTTCCAGGGTCCGAGGTTGTCTGGAGAATGGCGAATGGGCAAAAAGGAGCAATACAGAACAGAAAAAAAGATGTATGGATGTATGGATGAGAGGATGGAAGAGAGCGTGATAGGAGATAAATCATTTAGATTTAGAAGAATCAGACTCTATTTGGGGGGTGGAGAGGGGCTGTCATTGGCCTTATAAGTTTATGATCTGGAAAACAGAAAATAGGAGGCATGCTGTGATGCATGGTATGACAGTGATATGAATAAGGGGTGTCACATCATCATGCTTCATCTGTAAGTGTGCCTGTCCGTGTGTGTATGTGTGTGCGTGTGCATGTGTCTGTGTGTGTGCATGTGTGTGTGTGTGTGTGTGTGTGTGCATGTGTGTACCTCTTCTTTGTACTGAGGTGAATTAAAGTCTCTTGAGTAGGAAGTACCATCCATATTCTCCATTCATGGACATGAAGATGACAAAGATGATACATGCATCATCGCCCACCCACGCACACGGAGACACGCACACACAGACACACACACAGTTGCACTTATGATATGAAATTCTTTGTTACCGCTAAGTACTAAGCCTTGAAAAAAGATTTGTCAAAGACAGAGAAGAAGGTGAGCACACAGATGTTGCACTACACTTGGAAAGACTGCAGGAAGCAAGCTCAGCAGAGGAAGAAGTCACACCATAACCAGTACAGATTACCATGAGTTCACAAGAGCACAAATCGGGCACTTAAAAACCACAAAGGAAGGAGGAAGAAAAGCAAAAAAACATAACTACCACAACAACCACAACCAAAGCCTGTCACCAAAATACTCTTGGTATCAAACTGTAAACCAGAAAAAACACCACCCACAAACTGAAAGCCAGACAAGCAACTCAGACACACAATGTGAGTGACAAATTATGAAACAAAGCAGAACTTGCTCACATCTGGGCAATGTTATGATTTTTGTTATGACAAGTTCTACGTTGTAAATTACATTCACTCTCACTGTGTCCAGCTCATGTGTTACCAGACAGTTTAGAAGAGGGAGCCGATCTGCAAGAGGTATCACATATAGCTGATGATTCTATCTTGTATTTGTTAGAGTTTTTAACAACGTTTAAAGCAAAAGTTGAACATTTTGGGAAACACACTTGCCTGGTTTTAATGCTGAGAGAGTTGAGAGGATTGATACCATTCATCTATATGCTTATATATGAAGTTGCAACCAGGACACATTAGCAAAGCCTAGTGCGACGACTTTAAATAAGGGTAAAGCAGTAAGTATTTGCATCCAAGCAATTCTAAACACATTAATTTTTTGTTGAGTTGTACCTCTGGACAGAACCAGACTAGTTTTTCCTGATCGCACACTTGATTAGGTATACCTCACTAATAATGGATAGGACATTCTCAGAACAACCTCAGTTTTTCATGACATGGATTCAACAAGCTCTTGGAAACTCTTTCTTTGGTTAATATTTGTCAACTGCACATTCATGCTGCTAATATCTACCAGATCCCAAAGTTGTTAAGTTGGGTTCAGATTTGAAGACTGAGGAGGTCAATAAAGTACACTGAAGAGTGTTTTCCTGCTGCTGGTGGCCATTCCAAGACAGTACATTGTGACCACAAAGTAAAGTACATATAGCAGCAACATTCAGATAGACTGTGGCAGTCAAACTAAGTTAAGTCAAAGCCAGTCAAGAAAAAGACAGGAGTAGAATCTAACAGGTTCCTCTGCTATTATAACCAATCTGCCTCAAGTTTCAGCAAATGCTTTCCTGCTCATCACAGTTCTATAAATGGTTATCTGAATTACTGTACCATTTCTTACAGCTGTAAGTAAACTAGAGAAGTTTCAAAAATACTTATCAAAGTACCCACCAAAGTCACAGAGCAAACATTGTTAACATTGGTGTTTTTAATAAAGTACTCATTCAATGTTTTTAAATGAAAGGCATTAAAAAAGACATGGATCTTCAAGCCTATTTCCCAAAATGTAGAACTATTTCTTTCATACGCTTTTCTTTTGTGCAAATTTTGGTGGAATTACTTACTCTTGCTTGTTTTATGTGATACAAGATAAAGTCATACACTACAGTTTTTTTTTCAGAATAGAAAAGAGTTGGAAAAGCTAGGTTGCAAAGTCACTACCAGCTATTCACAAAAGTATCAGAGCTCTGAAAAGAGATTAGCATTAGCTGCAAATACAAAGTAGAGCTTGACATCTGCCTGAACCCAATAAGAAGCTACTGAACCTTGAGTCATGTTAAGCTATTTCAGTCATGTTTGAAAGAATGTGCTTCTTAAATTATAGTAGTACAAAAAAATCGTGGGAATTGATATTGTATAGCCTTATAGAAAATGTCTGTGTCCATTCATTGTAATTCAAAAAAAAATAAAACCCTTCAACTTCTTTTACAGTAATAGCATCAGATTTTAAGGCACAAGTCAAGCTCTAAGAGAAAGCGATCGGGGGGGGTCCACAGAAGGATACCTGTCATCTTCAGGGGAAGCATGTTGAATAAGAATCCTGGGACTTGCTGGGCGTCTCCGGGGCAGGGAATGTGACAAAGATTTTCTATGTGTACACACAAAATATATCACCCACATGACCAAATCAGAAAACCATTACAAAATCAGATCAGAAAGCCATGCTATTCCATGGTCAGGCATGCACACAGTGAACAGCTGCCCAAGTCTTTAGTGCTTGCCATGATTACAAGTCTAATTTAAGCAAGTGGGGATAGTGACATATGATCAAGTAAATGTGGCAAATTTGTTAGCAAACAGTTGTCCTTTTCCACATAGAGAAGATATGAAGACACACTAGCTTTAATTTGGACTCCAATATTCAAACTGATTCTAATTCTGGAGTCCAACTCCTGAGGGAAAAATCTGGCTATCTAGTAAGTTCTGCATTTTCATTTTATTGTTGAGCCGCAAACACTCAATTATATCCTGGCAGCCACATTGTGACAGTAACAATAAACCTACACATGATCTCCAAGATGAAGGTACCCACTAAACAGACCAAGGACTGTGGATTCTGACATTCAAATGGGTGACCAATCACTTTCACAGCCAGTATGGACAGGGTGAATAATTAGTCACCCACCCATGACTCACCCATGATTCAAAATATATACAGTGGCAGGAAAACCTATGTGAAGCTTTTGGAGTGACCTTTTTCCTACATAGATTTTCTGATAGATTATAATATGTGATAATACTATACTACACTAAGACACTATGACTTAGCCATATCAGATATAATTTGGTGTTTAGTGTCATTACCCAGCTGAAGAACAGCCATGTTGCCAGTAACCTCTAATATACTTCGATAAACTTGGGATTTTATTTTCCTCTTGATGATGGCAACCTGTCCAGGCCTAGAAGCCCTAGTCATGATGGACCCTCCCACTGCTATACAATTAATTTTTTTCTCTTTCATCATCATCACATACATAGTTTGTATATCACTCACAACGGTGAGGTGAGGTTATCCTGTTCTGATGTTTTTTTTATACAGTTAGCTGTTTGGAAAAGTAACTACAAAACTAAATTATATCCATGTATGGATAAATTTGTCTACATATCCATATATATATATATATATTATGCAGGTAATTCCAAACGGCTTAGTTTTTCTTGTCACTGTATGAGATGTGGGTATTATATTAAGATTTGTGTGAATATGAACTGATGCTTCAAGCTCTGTTAATTACGTTGTTGATCATGGTTGAACACGATAACTGGAAAATATGAAGGTAAAAGCAATAAAGAAAGTTGGGTTGATGAAGTGTTTCATCTTTAACTAAACTTAAAATGTAACTTGAAGTGCACTGATTCTGTTCCCAGAATGCTAGTCACCACATAAGGTGTTGATACCTTTAAAGTAATATTAGTGCTTAAACATAGGAAAATTCCTTCATATGCACTTAAGTCAAATCTAAACAAACTAAATAGTGAACTGTATATTGCAGCTTTGTTGGAACTAACATCAAATAAGACAAAAACCCACAAAGGCAGCTTGTTCATTTCAAGTTTCATGTTTGTAGAAATTGTTTTAAACCAAATTGCAATTGTCTCACTTAAATTCTATGATCTTCACATTCACGTTCTGCACACTGATAGTCATTTATTAAAAATAAACTATGCAGCCTTTTCATTTTTTTCCCACGTCATGTTGTCAAGACTTTCCAGAGCTCAAGAACTTTCAGTAAATTGCTACCTGCCTGGTGTTAAAAGGCAGAATATATTATCATATCATAATACAAATGGACTGCAACACTGTTAAATTGTGATAATCCGAGGAATCCCAGTGTTGGTACAGCAGATTGGAAAAGTAATGTTAGCAGGGTAGTGGGGTAGAGTGAGGGAGGTCGGGGTGGGTTGATTATCAGCTTGTGTGGGACCATTCAGAGGGGAAAGAGAAGATCAGGAAAGGTTAAGAGAGGGAACTACAAGAGAACTACAGGAGGGGTGGCGGGTACAGAGGCTGGTACCTTTCAGTCTCTGGTGAGGGGGCATGATTGTCTGGAGTCAGACAGTTGGCGCTAGCACTCCTAACCCTGTCCAGAGAGGGCTGAAGATCACTAGAGGCACCACATCACAACATGCCATCCAATGGAGGAAGAGGAGCAAGAGGAGAGGAAGAGGAGGAAATGACAGAGAAAAAGAATGGACAAACAGACAAAACAGTTTAAAAGAAAGTTCAATTTGATTTCCAAAATCATGATGTTGGTCTGAGAATTAAACCATGCCTGACTGGCTAGTGTAATGATGGGCATGTCTTTAAGTTGTTATGGTTGTCATGGAGATGATGTATGATAGAAAATGTGTTTTTCCATAGGCATGGCAAGGGATTGATTCCTCTTTGCACTTTCTTCCCAACGTGCTTGACATATGCTCATGTTTGATTGTTAATAATAATAATCTGTACGCATGTATGTGCATGTCTTACCTAATTATCACCTCACATTATTATGCAGGTGGCACTGAAGTGGTGATGAAGATTTTTTTTACAACAGCATGCATTTTTAAATTCAACAAAATAAAAGAAAAAAGCTGAGATCAGAACTAATCTATAAAGCCCCTGCTGCTTGGAAAATACTCACAGGAACAGACGTCCACAGGCCTATGAAGACTTCAAGGTTGTGTGACTCCATCTATTGTATATTATAAATATGTACTGATTTGTAGATTCTTACTCTGATAATTTAACTGCTTCTCCATTAGTTGGAAAAAAACTCTTATGGGGACAACATAATGTCTAAAGACCTCAGTATGCTTCAAACAAAGGTTGTGAGACTCCCACTCATTAGAAACGTCTGCATCCGATAACTTTTTGGTTTGGTATTTTTTGAACCAAACAATTCAATGGTCTTGCCATGCTTAATTTACACACAGTGTAGAGATGTGAAAGTAGTAGGAGTTTAAACTTCTTTCGTTCACACTCTGTCCACAAGTACTAATCAATAGTATCAATACTACAAAGATTCAAAGACGGAACAATGTGATACAACCAGGAGACTGGCTATGATAGCAGACTTTCTGACTTGCCAAAAATGATAGGAACTATTTTGAACACCCCTGTTTGCAGAGGTGAAATTCTTTTTGAAAACAGTTTTAGACTTATAAAACTCATATTTGGAACACTTCCATGACTGATTCATTAAAAAAATAAAACCAAAGGTACATAAATACTTTGGGGGTAGAAATTAAAATTATTTTAAGGGCAGAATATAAATTTTCACACTGTTGAGAAATAAGATAATACAGCTTAAGTGAATTCACTTTAACATGCTGGATCGATTTTGAATACATTCATCAACCGTTTTGTTTAAAATTTGCTACAGCCCTGATTTGTCCGTCTGAGTAGACTGTTCACCGTAGCAATGGTCACAAAGTACTACAGCATTAAAGCCATCTGTCATAGTGCCACATTCAGAAATGAAGTTGAATTAATTAAAACCGCTGTGCATCACATAAACCCTGAGGACCAAGATCATGATGTCATCGCTCATTCAGAATTTATATTATCATTGAAGTTTTTGAAAAAAAAAAAAACATAAATGTTCCAAGGAATTATTTCCATATTTTGAGACAATATGAATGAACTATTTATGTTTAGCATCAGAAGAACAGCTCATATTAAAATGAGATTATGGTTAAGTTTAACCCTGAGATAATACTTGCAGTTAATCACTTTCATTTGAAGCATACTGAACCCTTATCTGTACACTTACCTGACTATATGTTGATAGTGGATAGAGTTGAACAAAAGTGGCATCTTAGGTGGCATTGTGTTATTGTGCCTGGTAGATCTCTTGATGTTAGCATGCACGCAGCAAAGAAAAGTAGGAATATGGGAGGAATACGTGGAAGAGGAGAAATGCAAAACAAGTGTGTGGGAATGTTTGGACAACAGAATAAGTTCTAGAGGGCAAAAGCAAATCCACTTAACCAGTGATCTTTTTTTATGATGCGGTTAGTTATTTTTACCCTATGTGAAGATACTGTACGTAAAGATGGCTCAAAGAGATCAAGTGTGTTTGGTCAATCAGTACATACCTTACAAAAATCACTGGTTAAGCTTCTGTGTTTTTGCAGTGTAAGCAAGTAGACCTACAGCAACTCATGACAGGAATAAAAACATCAAAAGCCACTTCTCCGATGAACCAACGTGCTTAAAAACACAGATCTGTGTAGGAATGTAACAGCTTCAGAGAGGAACAGCTGTGTGAGAACATTTGTCTGCCTTTGATGAAACATTCAGATGTTCTCTCAGGAGTGTAACTTACCTCCTGCTTTGTGCTGAAACAGCAATCTAAGACCCAAGTAGAGATCACTAGAGTATGTGTGTTTGACAAATGTTAAATGTGTTGATATCTAACACTGTTTCAGGACAGAGCGACAAAGACATTAGCGGATAATCACTAGTTACTAGCCTCATGATTTCTACTGAAGGGACAGAAATTATTAATGGATGTCTCCATGACAGAGAAGCTGGAATAACCCCAACAAGCCATGCTGTTGGCCTGTTGTAGAGAAGCAGTCTGTGGCTGAGAGGCACCAATTGAACAAAAGCCTGGTGCTGTACTGCCCTCTTGTGGATATGAGACAGTAGTGAAATTTCAACTAACGCTCCAATTATTCAAAAAGTAGAAGTGAACACTTGTTAGTGTCTGGTACTTCCAGGTATTTGTCTTGAACATGAAGGTGTTCTAAATAATAAATGTATTAGTTACCTGAAGTGTTGTCTGACTAGCTGATTTATGGGCCTTTAATTGAATGTCAGACAGGAAGTTGAAAAACTATTGTGAGATGAGAAATGAAGACACAACAAGAAGTTGGTATTTTTTATGTGATCTGTTTACAGAAAAAAATCCCCAACTTATGGCCTCATCGCCAATCTTTGTGTTTTAAATTTGCCTTGCACACTGTTAAAACACACTGTTATATCAGTTGTTTTACTTACTGCCTTAATTTGACTGATTAGCATAGAAGGACAAACATGATAAAGAAAAAGCACTACACACATTATTTTATGATCGATCCAGAACCCAAATGTTAACAAAATGTCATAATGGGCTAGTTTACCTGGTGTGGAGGCACTCAGCACTTTTGCCTCGCATTGACTGGTGGATCATGATGATCTCACTGTTGTTACAATGGAGATGGATGACACATGAGGAAATTAACAACAGTCACAGGAAGAACCAAAACAAAAAACCAGAAGAGCAGAGGGAGAAGAGGGTGAATAGGAAAGAGAAGTTGCTGATTGCTAATACACACGACACATAACACACACATTGAATCCCACAGATTTTTTTTTTGTTCCGATATACCACAGACTTCTCGTCTAGACAATGGTCTAAAGTCACGTTTACAATCAATGAATATTTACTGCACCGAACAAAAACGGCCACAGAAATAACAACAGTGAGGGGGAAAAACACTTAAGCAAAAATGAAATCTTTCTGCTGCGGACACACTTTTGCACAAAAACTTTCAAAAGCCTCATTCCGATAATGCATACACACACAAACAAAATCAGTTGCTGTAACACACACACACACAAATAAAGACATTCACATTTTTCTCTGACAAACAGCGGAAACATGACAATGACATTTATTCAAATGAGAGCGTTCACAGAGGCACATACACACACACACACCTGTCGTCCAGGTACTCTTCCTCCGGGTGGCGACCTCTGCCAGCGTCATAGTAGCGGGTCGGAGAGCGAGAACGACGAGTGTGAGGAAGCTCATCGTCCAAACTCCTGTAAGAAAAAAAGACAGGAAGGAAGGAGGGAAGGAAGAAAGGAAGGAAGGGGGTAAGAAAAGACTTATGTCAGGTTAGTGATCAGGCGGTATTTCAGCAGACTCTTGGCAAGACTCATTTGGCTCAGCCAGTAAAAGCAAAGCTGGCAGGACTGTGTGTTCTGCATTAGACAGACATTTCATTAGCGGATGGACCATTTGCTTCCTTCCAACAAACTCTCTCATTCCTCCTCTCTCTAGCTACCATGTTGCTTTTACCTCTTAAAGACCAATGTCTTTACTCAGGACTGATTTTGGTCCTTCATTAGTAAATGTAACCACACTTAAAGCCATGTAACACACTTTAAAACAGTTAATGATCCTAAACATCTGCACCTCATGTATATCTCAATCTTCATGCATAACTGTGTCACAAAAGTGACACATACCATTGAAGATAAAATGCTTTACGGGCCATACATCATACAAAAACTCTAAATATTTAGGTTTATCGCTGCAGCATAGCTCACCACTGTGCAGGGACATTGGCTGGCCGCGAACGGATGCGTCCCTGTTCCTCACGGTGCGGGGAGACCGAGCGGGATCGGACATGGTGGGCAGGCGTCCTCTGCTGCTCTGGCACCTCCAGAGTAGACGTGGGCTCCCGTTGCCTCTCCCTGCCACGCCCGTCTGCTGCTGGGTGGAAATTCACCATGCATATGAACAACACACATAACGCACACATTCTCATAAGCAAATTATTCCAATCATTTCCATGTGTTTTGTCACGGTAAATGAGACAGAAGAGACTTTCAGAGTGCATCTTAGAATCTACAAGCCAGATGGTGGAAAATTGAATACAAGGACATAGATTGTTTTCAGCCAGACATCAAAATTCATTAGAAATCACAGATAAAGTAATGTATACACAATATACAATCCTTACTCATATATAACTGAAACCATTGTTCTGTCAAGTCCACTTTTTAGGTTACCAGTATTATGAATGAAGTAGCTTTAAACACTGAATGAAACGAGGAAACTGCTATTACCTTTAGTAAGAAGACTTTTAAGGTTTCAATAATAATGCCTGATGTTTTTCTGCTGAGAAAAATGTATATTTGCAGTACTTTTTCCATATATATCATCATATCATATGTATATGTTTATTATAATCTACCCAAATGTTATTCATTTTATTTAACAATTGTCAGTGGTTTCAGTTTTTTCTAAATCATGCTGCTAGCTTGCTAACCTAACTTACTCTCCTACCTCACACCATGTAGGTACATTATTTAAAATAATGTATATCCTAACCTGTCAGCCACTTTGGAGCCATTGGACATAATGTGACCCTTAAAACAGAAGAATCTGTCTCCTAAAAACTGTCCTAATTACAGAACTGCAGCCTGCTCTGTGCTGTATCTCTAAGATGTGGTAAAAAAAACACACACACACACACACACAAAAACAACAACTTTTTCTTTCTGTGGTGGTGTGGCAGAACTATCTCTGGAGATAAAAATAAAAATAGCAAGACTAAACAGCCTTGAAGGCTTCTGTGTGTGTGTGTGTGTGTGTGTGTGTGTGTGTGTGTGTGTGTGTGTGTGTGTGAGACTGTCGGGCTTTATTGTGATTCCAAGGTCACTGGCTTCATTTCCAAGAGAATAGCACCTACGAGCTCAGAGCAGGGCCATTAGTTTTAACTTCAGAAAGTGCCACCAAGGTTTTTCATGTGTTCCTGCTACCCTGCATGTAAATTAAAATAGAAAGTTGGTCAAAGTGATGTGGTGGATTTTTACATCCCTTCTGTTTCCCTTTTGTAACTTCAGCACTCATTAACAAAAACACAAAAACACAGATAGACTGTAGGGTTCGACTGATACAGCTGATAATTTTCATTTACACTGTAGACTGACATTAATTAGATTTCATTCTTGACACATTTTTAATCTTCACAGACATTTTAATGGATTAAGCATTTGAAATAACTAATAACTAATAACCAATAACCAATAATATACAGCTAGTTCACTCCAACCCTCAGAAAAAGACAAACACTCAGACAGACTTTTACGTTACACAGCACATACACTGATAAACAAAACAAAAAAAAACTATATTTTAGATCAGACTCCTGTTTATCTCATCTGAGGCTGAACAATGCCAGACTGATGCAGGTTTCCACACCATTCAAACACGTTTTCTACTAACACGACGCTGATTTATTTGTGGTGGCCTGTCGGTACTGATTTATGCTTCAATTTGGATTCAAGACCATGTAGAGGGCCTTCAAAATAAAAGCACTGTTAACTTATGTTGCTTTTAATTAATGCAGAGACTTGTTTCAACCCCCAGTAGAGAACCACAAATAAAAAAAAGAACACAAACTCTGGGACACACCGCATGTAACACTTGAAAATAGTCCCCACCCACCTTTAGACACTACTGTTGTACCCTCATCAAATTCAGGCTCTGTTACACGCTGAGAACCTAAACAGTCATAGACACACAGACAGACAGATAGACACACACACACACACACATATATATATATATATATATATATATATATACATATACACATGCATCCAGGCTCAAATGCAGCATTAGGGAAGGGAAGCGAAAGTAGACATTTATATTGACATACATGTTATACGTTGTTCATTGACTGTAAAATGTACATGATCTCTTCTCTTATAGTAGCAGTGATGCATGCATACACACTCACAAACAAAGGATATGAAAGAGCTTAGACACAAATATACAGAATTAAGCGCAGTAACAGACACACACACACAGATCGTTAAAACTTACGCTGCAGCTTCTTGCCAGGGGTTTCCGGGTGTGTGTGTCGGCGGGGCAGGTACGGTGAGGCTCGGGGCAGCGGTATGGATGAGACATCATGGGTTTGGAGTGGATACCAGTGAGGCTTGTCATCGAGTAAGGCTGTCTCCAGCTCTATCAGGATCTGTTCAAGTCATAATACACACTGTAAATAAATGTTGCGCTGCTGTTTATGACTTTATGACTGTGAAAACACTGGAACCTGCTAAGGATAATACTAAAAGCTCACATTTGACTACTGTGATCCAGACTCATAGTCAACATGAGATATGTATACCTCTCCCATAAAGATGCTGTCTTCCTCCGGTGACCTGGGCTGGTCCCACACAGTCAGCTCTAGCATGTGGTTGCGGAAATCCCTGCGATGGACATGAGTGTAGACAAACGTCTGGTTCCACTTGGGTTCACAGGTCTTCTTCACTGCTTTCGTCCTTCGTTTGCTCTTGTCGCTGTGTGAAACACACATAAACACATGCACTCAGACAGACAAGTCACCTCATTTTTATTGTTTGTCCCGTGGTTAAAAGAAAGCAAGGAAAAAAACCTTCCCAGAAGCAGAATCACAAATCTGTTTGTGCCTCGTTCTTTGAAATTTACTCCACTTGTATAAGCCGGAATGCATTTACAAGTACCATTCAGAAGTGGTTACAGTTTAGATAGTTTACTCAACATCAGCTGAGGTGCTGTAACCTACAGTTCCTCATGTGGCCACTAGATGCTGCTTCTACCTAAACTCTGAGGATACAGTGTCCTCCTCATGAGAGGAAACCGTACACTGTTAGTGGTTTACACATACTGGGGACTCAAATATAGTATTTTATTGAGTAAAAATCGAGGCTTTAAAAATCTGTTGGATAATGTAGATTTTCACATAGGTTGTTAGGTGTCACAATACTTAGTCTACCTGTAGACTAAACTTTCTTTTCACTGATTATTCGTCGTTCTTGTGTGGAACTCTTCTCTTTTGATCTCAGTCTGAAACTACAACCCATTTTAAAACAAAGTACAAAAGCAGTCTAACCGTGTGTCTCAATTCAGATACTTCCGTACTTACACTTTCTATTTTGAGTGCATAAGTGCACAAACGCAGTGTACTGTTAGTATCCGGATGATGCACTCATAATAGTCAAAAAATTTTGAGTGTGGAACACTGGACACTTCTCACCCTCAATGATCGCCATCTTGACTACATGGGGAGAGACTACCAACCATTTGGATTTCATTGGAGCCTGCAGCAGTCAGAGGGACGACTTTACTGTAAGATGTATGAGACACACCATTGATTATAACTGAAGGCAAGCAGGCAGATATTTTGGCACGCAACAATCGCGGTCCAAATCGCTGATTATATTTTGTCCAGTGGCAATTCTCAATTAAAAAGGAAAACAAGGAGAAGGAGGCAAATGTTGTGATTGTCATTTCCAGGAAGTGCACAACGACTGTATTCGATTTGATAAAACACTACCCTGTTGAAATTTGTGCACTACAGAAGAAAGTATATAGTGTACAGAGTATACTATATAGGAATGTACTAACGGAAGTATCCAAATTGAAATAAACTATAAGACTCACCTGCGGTCAGGGAGGAAGTACATTTTGACATAGGGGCTTCTGGGTCGTCCGTCAGGCCGAAGTGGAAGCTCAACAGCCTGCAGCACGTTGACTTTTAGCTGGTGACCCACTTTGTCGTACCACAGCTTCATCTGAGTGGGGAAACACAAATAAATTTGATGCTACGTTTTTTTTCTTTCTTTCTTTCTTTTATGAGTAATCAAGCACCAACAAGCTCAGAGTGCAGCACACTCACTGAGAGTTGCCCTGGCATCAACTGTGGAGCGTCTTGTAGCATCCCGGGACTGGAGGGAGATAGGACATTTAAGGACGGTCTCTCCATCTTCTGTGACTCAAAAGAACTGGAACCTGCTATGAAGACAAAAGAAAAACAACTTTGTTTGAAACCTAAAGGAATGCCAAGTCAAGAGAAGTGTTAGAGGAAAAAGGCTGAGGCCAGTACAGAATGTGGTCCAACTAAAATGAAAAGTGCGTTCATACTTATGTAATATCCAACATTAAGATTTCCTTTCCATAGACAATAACAGCACAGACTATTCCATAGCCACCTGTCTGGATGACAAATTACCACTTTGGACTTCTGTCCTAATTTGAGTCCAATAGTTTTTGTTTAGAAGTATTGGGGCCACATGTACTCACAGAAACCCATTTCTCACTTTTGACGTCCCTAACAGACGGACTACATGAGTTAATTTCCTGCCAAATTACATCAGGGCACTGCACCCCGCTTAACTGGTTAAAGACATTAAGAACTAATAAATCAATTTAGTTTATTTCAATCAATAACAGTTCAAGATACACTATGACTATGTCATCTTTAAAAGTGGCTCTGCAGCTATGGACATAAATTTAATGGGTTACAATAACACAATGGGGAAAAAAGCTGGGTGGAAACACTTGTTTACTTTTAAAGGTTCTATATGTAAAGTTGCTACTGCTACATATCTAACATTAGCATTAACAACATTGGATATGTAGCAGTTACATTAACTTGCCAGGCTAGCAGACACACTGCAAGATTAGCATCTAACATTATTTGTTTATTCGCCGAGCGCTGTCTCCAGCAGAGGAAAAGCCAATGCTCTTAACTCTGCTACTGTTTAATATTTCAGTTCTTTTCCTGAATTTACCATGCTAATTAGCTAGCGTAGGCCCCAAAGTCCTGCGCCACTGTAACCTCTGTGAAGAAAGCTAGGCTAAAGACCAATTAGCTAATGTTCTGTACTTGACTTACAGATATAAGTGGTATCAATTATCTCATAATCTTCTAAAAAGTTTATACATGTCTGACAAAACTGCGCAGAACAAAAAGTACATTTTATATATGATAAAGACTCCAACATCTAATGGAAGATACCTACTAGATTCTAATGGAGGGTGGGACGTGTCGGGGATTCTTGGGATATCACTAAAAAAGAAGCAGCGAAGAAACATGTTAGTCACTTTATTACCACATCTCATTGGTTTAAATAAGAGTTAGTGGTGTTCTTGATGCACAGGCACACATGCATATTAATGTAGTGGCAGTTTACTAGAAGAAAGTAGCAATAAACGTAATTAAAGTTCTTTGAAACTGAAATTCTATGTGGTTCAAAAAACATGGAGAAACAAAGGGAGGATGTGAGCAGAGCATAGCTCTTCTCAAGACTGCAGTGTTTCCCACATTCATTCAGGTATTTTATTTCAATCAAGCCAATCATTTTCTGAAATGTAAATGAATGAGTATCAACACAATTCTACCAAATTCTATCCACAGCACATTTAATGATCCCATGGGAAACACCAGAATCCACTGTACCTGTTGTACCATGTAATATTAAGAAAGCATGGTAATCTGTGTAACTCTTATCAGTGTATTTATTTCATTTAAATGGAAATTTAAAAAAAGTAAAAAGGTGGTTTGACTCCACAATAAATATTTGGAGGGTTTCCGTTAAAGGAATAGTTCAACATTTTGTTATTTACACTTATTCAGTTTCTTTCTGAAAGTTAGATAAGTACAGAGTTAGCGTGATTAGCTTGACATAGCATTAGCAATAGCGAAAGCAGCGCCTCCTAGCTCCAGTACTCGGTGCTGCATAAGAATATCAGAATCGATCAATCTGTTTTATCATTTCACTCTCAGAGAGAAAAGCAAAATGTTGAACGCTTTCAAACTTTTGCATTTTAACAAACTGATAAGTGTTTCATGGACTCGAGCCTTGGAGCCCATTCCCAAAAATAAATAAATAAGAAAAAAGAAATTAAAACATGTAAATGAATTAAAAAAATAAATGTATGAATCCCAGTGTCCCAACTTTTAAACCAAGGGATTAAGATAAGAGCAAAAAAGAGCATTTTTGTTCAGTGTTGCTGGGTTTTACTTTGGGATCCTCAGACTTTACCAGCAGTAAAATGAGAGGAATCCCTGATATTGCACAAACAGTTTAAGAAAAGCTGCAAAGAAGCAATGCTACATCCAAGGACATTTCCCATTAGCCATTTTGCATCAAGTCACGTTAACTTTCAGTTTACTTTGATTGTAGAGATTTTTCAAATTTCAAGTGTTTTCACAAAACCAATTATTTGCATCAGGTTTCAGTTCAGTTCAGTTAGAGATGCAAAATGGCCCAAAACTGTTTCTGAGTGTGTGTTTGTGTGTGTGTGTGTGTGTGTGTGAAAAGATTAAAGAGTTCCTAATAAAACAGACAAATTACTTACTGATATTTTCTACACACCCTTCGCGAGTGTTTGGAGAGAAATTAATACAATTCAACTTTTTTTCATCAGAGAGCAAATGACGTTATAACTTGAAAAACTTAACAAGTAACAGTGAGTATTTTCTTGTGAAATACTCTAATATCAACCCATTACAAAGACTTAATATTACTCACACCAGTAGCTTGTTAAAATACAGAAACACAACTTATACTTTTGACACTCCTGTACGCCTCAAAATATACTGACACATACAGACATTTTAGAATTTAAGGTTTGATTTAATTTTTCCAGGATAAAAGTAAATTGTAGTGTGATGAAAGTTAATGTCACAATAATCTACAATTTGGATCTGATCCTGGGAAACATGCTTTAGATGTGTAAAATCTAATTATGTAAGGGCTTTAGATATAAATGTGTTGTTGTAAGAATTATTTCTTTTGGGTCAGAATTTTGTCATTTTTATTAATTATGGGGTGAGCAAATTTTAAATACATACATTCTAAATACATAATTTATGATAATGATACTGAACCTGCAAACTTGTTATTATTATTATTATTTTACAAATTGACAAAATGAAATTGAGAGTTCAGGGTATTCAGAGATGGACTGAGCAGATTATTAATAAATATTCTAGAAAATAATTATCAATAAGGATATAAAGCCATAAACCTACTTACACAGGTGTTTTTAGTTTGCACGTATTGATAAATATTTTTCTATCTCTAGATTCAAAATCTTAACAGACTACATGACATTTCTCATTCATCATTCAATAAATTGTGATAGTGATAGTGATATATTTTAAAGACGAAAGGTAAGTGTCTGATTTAGATGGATAAAGACATTAATGATTAAAGACTATTTCAGTCATGACATAACATTATATAATCTCAAACAACAGCCATCTACACTTTGCCTGGCTCAGGTTTTACAAAATATCTGATGCAGCTGTTTCTCATCTTTTATGGATTTTACAGCTGATTTTATTTGGTCAATAATAATTCACCTTATACCATCCTACAAATAAACACGAGTGCTTTTTTTTAAGGGGGACGTACGAGACAAAATGGAAATCTCCAGTTCTGAAAACCTGGCAGCACCCAGCAGCAGCAGGTTACGTCTGGGTGTTTTTTTTTTTTTTTATTACTTTTCTTTTATATTATTTTGGGTGCGGTCAAACAGTCGCAATAAGAATACAAAATAAATGTCCCCTGTATCATCTGAGGTCAGACAAATCTCAGTCAGAAAAATCATTAATCTCCATGTATTTACATCATGGTTAAATTCAATGCAACATACAAATATTAGAACATAGAACCAAAGGCGTGTTTCATTCCTCACTTACCCAATAGGCCTGGATACCACCAGCTCCACTTGAGGCTCCGATTGAGATTCTAGGATAATGTTGTAAACTTCCTTCATTGTCGCTCCTGGTAAAAGCTTCCCGTTCCACTGCAAGACCTCATCCCCTGGGATCAGGACAAAATGTGTGTGGGCAACTTTTTACATGCACTTTTCATGTACCGCATTTTATATGATTTCTTTTCTGAAGATTTTAGCAAATATTATTCAAACAAGACAAACAAGGCTAAATAGTTCTTTTGTAAGTGACTGTTTTCAGAGGTGGACTAATACAGTGCAGATCCTTTCAGAATTGTTGGTTATTTCTACCAGTATAACAGTGTAAAAAGTACATCTGTAGTACCACTTTAACACAGATCTAGTTATAGTTATTGGTGTATTCAGAAATCAGATGTCTTTACTTAACATTAAGAAACACAATAGCATCATATCATGATGATAAATCTTTTTCAATTATGCAAATCTATCTTACTCAACTTAATCCACAATGTAAAAGTCTGGTTTGACAAACAAACAATTGCATGTTGAAAAAAGACAACTTCTAAATAATTATAAAGCTTTTGTTAAATTATGAAGATTTTTATTTAACTTATTATTTTTCCTTGTCATTGTGAGGACCTGCTAATGGTGTGACTGGCGTGAAGTTTTACTGTACCTGCTCTCAGATGTCCCACCACGTCAGCCAAACTGCCTTTCTTGACTTTAGTGATGAAGGCACCTAATCTCCCTGACTCCGTTACTCTGCCTCCCACCACCTTCAAAGAGAGAAAGTATATATACACATGTGCTGTTGTAGAAAGAAAGAAAGTAATTAGTGTCATTAAAAGCAACATTATCATACTCTGTGTGTGTGCGTGTGTGTGTGTGTTGTGTTGAGTTTTTTGTTGCTTTTTTTCATCCCCAGTCTGACCTTTAACCCCAGCAGAGCACCAGCTTCTTTAGGCATGGCAGCGCTCCTTTTGCTGAGGGTGATTCGGCCAATCAGATGGTCTCCCTCCTTGGATGGCTGCCAGGTTACAGGCTGCTGCAACACAAGACCAATACAAGGAGGAAATAGACATAAATTTAGACAACATGCTTTGCTTCCTTTTGCATTTTTGCAAATCTGGTGGAGTATGTTGTGATTTTTTTTTTTGGTAGTTTTGCCTTTAATGATAGATACAGTATAGAGACACGGGAAAGGAAACAGAGAGAAGAGTGTATACAAAGTGAATATTTTTTTTAATTTTGATAACGTTTTGTCTTATTAGGTCTGATGTTTTCCATCTGTCTAACTTGAGTGACTTGATTCAGCATGTAAAAGTTCCTCTTTAAAATATTTATTAAATATGCATTAAGATCAATGATACATGGCATTTGTTAATTGTGTAGCTAAATGCACGTTTGGTTTCAAGAGCCGGTCTGGTGAGTGGCAGCTTAATGCATCATGGGCGCGTTTACGTCTGAATTCAATCTCTCTAAAGAACGAGGTTGCAGCTACGAGCACAAACGTAAGCTAACATTTTTGCTACCACTTATCTGATGCATTTAGTCTTACTCTGTTTACAGCTGGAGTCTGAAGTGTTCTCCCAGGAATAAATTACCTCAACCTTTCTAAATGCTATCACCAATTGATTTAACACAACGGTAACACAACTGCAGAGAAGTCCTTATACTTGCTGCTGGACCTTGTAAATATTTCCTAGGAAAAAGTTGTCTGGCTCCTGAGAAGTCAGGTGTTTTACATGGAAGAAAGAAATAAAAACAACACAAGGACGTAATCAACAAAAGATGCATGGAAGTAGAGAAAATGATAACCCTAACTCTAAACCAGAACCAAACGCTTTCATGCATACTTTATTTAATTTTTTTTTTTTTGAAAACATAACATGAAAAATCGTAAAGACAAACTTACATGCCATACAGTGGGATCATGTGGGTAGCACTCCCAATCACCTGCAAAGAAGAATAGAGTCAGATACACTGAATGTTGCGGCAAGAAACATCGTCTTCGTTCACACACACTCACATACACTGTTCTGTGTATAAAGTAGAAACTGTATACAAAGCACATACCAGCGCCTGTCCTCTTATACACAGCTCGGCCAAATTTGGGGGCTCTTCACAAGGGATTCGTTTACAGTGGAGAGGGTTAAGTTTATTGAATATTCAGGGTTGGGCTAGAATTAGAAATTTATCACGGCAGCGGCAGAAGTCGAGCTCACAGGAGTCCACCGAGGCAGTGATGATACCACAGGACAGCTAAGCCTTTTAAAATGCTTTAAATCCCTCCCAGATATTTTTTGAGATCAGATGGTGTGGAATTACTCCAGGGGGTAATGCAGTGATGTAAGGCTACATAAATCACATTGGTAAATGATACATGATTATAATGATAATACAATATAACCAAATATCTATTAGAGATGTACAAAAACTGCTACTACTGCTACAACTACTTTTACTGGAGACTGGATAAGATGGATAGGTCAGGCTTGGGGAAACTGTTTAGCCTGCTAACCTAGTATTATGCTGACCTTGCAAAGCAAATATAAAAACAATTATAGAGTTACAGTTTGTTACCAAAGTGGCACCTTTTTACTCAATGGGCATGTCAGGTCATTCTTGACCTTGAAGTTTGACTCCTCTCCCCTAACTTTTCTAGGGAGTTTCAGTCACACCATCAATGGATGGCTGAGTAAAGATGTTCAACAGTTCCGTCTTTATGATTTTTATCTCTGTAAAAGTTCCTGTAATCTTCCTCACTGATTTCTTTCAAAGAAACTGCTGTGTATTATCAATGGTTCCGTCTATCTCCTGCTTGAGTCCGAAACCAAAACCTCATCTCTACACATGGGCCGGGGGGCTGGGGGTGTTAAAATGTGTGTAGGACTTCAACGACACTGTTATGACACAGAGTAAAACAGAGCCAAGCGTTCCTAGGAGCCAGGAGGCAATGAGGTTAATGAGTTGTGACAACTTGTAGTGACATTATGTAATCTTAAAGCAAACGCTGACAATAGGCGACCAAGTTCTTAGTTTCACAACTCAAGCGTGAACATAATTTTGTGTAGTGGGTGGTCCACTTGGTAGTCTTGTGTTTCCACACTTCCGAGTACCTGACAAGGGGGAAAACAGCGATCAAAGACACTGGCAGTCCAGGATGTAATTTGTGATCTTCAGTTGTTTAGATTTAAGTTTATATGAGATTTAAAAAATGATTAGAAAATTAGGAAACCAACAACTAAACAGACACAAGTGAAACATTCTGTGTGAAACAGCAGCACTAACAGTTTTCATCCGTTTTCAACCAGCTACAGTAGATCTAAACATCTTCCCCTGCCAGCGGGTCCGGGTCTCACTCACTGACAGGCCATAGTTAGTTCAGATCAGTTACAACCAAGAGGTAAAATATTCAGAAAGCAGAGTCTCTGTTTCAGCTAAAGGTGTGCCTTCCTCTACCTGTCCTCAATATATTCTAGAAAACACAGAAAGAAACACAGTGGAGAGGATCTTCATCAACAACCCCTGCAACAGCCACTTCACCCCCCTCACCATTTGGCCAGAGGTACTGAAGACCTCCTCTGAAAGGCTGTACCAAAGCTTTTCTCTTCTTCTCTTGTAATTAAAAAACTCACCAGCTCTGCTGTGCGACGTAAAAGCAACACTGCTCCTATATTTTTATATCTTTTACATGAATCATCTATTGGTGAAGATGCATGAATATTTTCCCGTAGCTTCCGTCTTAGTCTGTTAGCGCTGCATAATGGCAGTAAGAATCATATGCATATTTCTGACTGGTTTTTAAAACACCTTAGCGAGAAACGTTACAAAGTAGTGTCTAGATGTCTGTTTTCAGCTAGGTCATTGAGTTAATACACAAGGTAGCCAGCTACTAAAAACTGCTAACAACAGTTGGCAACAGTGTAGTTTTAACCAATAAAATCAGCAACTAAGAGTTAAAAATGAATTAAGGTTGTTTCTTTTTTTTAAACATCTGTGTGAAATCAAATACCGTTTCACATTTCTTTGTGTAAATTTTTGTAAATCTATTTCTATTGATGCATCTCTACAATATGCATATGTGGATAATAATAACAGTAACTAAGAGGAACAGGTTAAGTGAAGAGTCTGTTCTTGGTTTATGAGATAATATGAAATGTGCACTCGCTTGTGAACTTCTACATTTGATATGATTTGATTTTGCTGGAAGAAATTTGTGGGGACAATTAAAAGGTTCATGGACCGTAAAAAGGTGGAAATGAAAAGTGAAAGTTGTGACTCAGTTGTGAAGCGCACATGTATATTATTTGTATATTTCCTATCAGAGGGAGTTTGTAGTGTTTGTAGTCTTTGTGTGTGGGAGGATACTTGCACAGATTATAATTGGATCTACTGTACTGTGACTGACTGCATATTTCTGTGTGTGTATGTGTATGTGTATGTGTGTGTGTGTGTGTGTGTGTATGTGTATGTGTGTGTGTGTGTGTGTGTGTGTGTGTGTGTGTGTGTGTGTGTGTGTGTGTGTGTGTGTGTGCGCGGTGTGTGTGCGCACGCTCTCCTGCACTGATCTTACAATGATTTACATGCCTGGACGCCTCTCGGCTGCCAGAAACCACATCTCGGAGCTGACCCCGTCTCAGTCTTCAAGCTAAAAAAGGAAGCAGTGTCTCGCTGCCACAATGGTGTGTTTAAAACCTGGCCTGACAGGACACTCTCATACTAAACCTCCACTTGATCGATGTCATAGCGCCTGGTCTGAGTCCAAGCTGGTGCCGCATGCACCCTCTTTTCCATCGAACACATGACTCACTGCTCATATCATCTGTCCTCATTTTAGCGTGAAATCATTTTGAAACACTTTACTAAATTTTGCAATCACAGCAGATTATCAAGGGTCAATCCAACAACAATAACAAAAAAATTGGACCAAACAAGTAGCTGATGATTTCATACCTACAGCCTGGCTGTAGGTATGGCTGCAGCCAGCCAAGGCTGCAGCCAGCCAAGAGATGTTTCAAGAAAAACTGATTTCGGTGTCATTTTAGGTCATTTTTTAATAAACTTTAGCAAGATTTAAGGGTAAATGAATGTCTAAAAATAAATGATTTGGACTTTTTGACAGTTCCAAGGGTAAATTTTATGAGGAAGGTCTTTCCAAGATCTTAAGGACACAAGGAGAAGCTGTTCACTCAGCGAATAATCAAAAAATTCTGATCTACCGATGACTCCATTACAATATCATCACAACCACAGTCTTGTCTTGTCAGTAATATTTCTCAGGTTCATGTCGTGAAGTGTACATGCAGCAAAACTGCAACAGGACAGGACCAGCGGTTATGAGCTGCAAAGTGATTTAACTCAGCTCGGATATGACGGTGGCATGTTTTCAGGCTCGGGGACATATTTGGCCATGTAGGGTCACATAAGGTCAACGATGATCAGCTGGGTTCAAACTGCTCCAACACAGACACACCAAACCCCTCCCAAGCCCAAACTGAAAACAATACAAAATGGCATAAAGGCACACGCACACACACAGAATATAGTCTGCTGTATGCATTGTAGCATAAATTGCATAAGGGATATACAATTCATAAAATGCTAATGTTTTCAAGTAGAGTAGTAACATGTGCAATATGTTACTATAAGAAATCATAGCAGGAATCAGTTGTTTGTATTTCAGCACACTTACCGGTCTGATCACTGAGTTAAAGCAGACAGGCGTCTCCAAACTCACAAAGTTTGAATGAAAACAGAAGACTGAGACTCAAACACTCTCTCCCCTTGTTACATTCATATCCCATGATACAGTGTGTTAAAGTGGGAGTGTTCAAACACACTCACTCACTGAAAATGCAATGCCCTGATACAGAGCAACACATATATTGTATACTGTATTATATTGTTATGTTCTTAATGTTATTACTAAGAGTACACATAGTCCTGGTTGAGGACATTTGTAGGTTTGATAACATTAATATTCTACATTAGTGTGATGTGTTTTTTATTATCGCTCATCCTAACGATCTAATCAGTGTGATTTACACAGTTTCCTGCAGTTGTAGGAGACACTGTGTTTCAATAGCAGAATTTTAGAGCAAGGATAGGAAGTGTGCAAACGTAATGTAATTTGAACATGTGATATGAGATGTACCAGTTGTTTTGAAGAGTTTGAGTGCTTAAGAAACTGCCATAAAACAGCACTAAGATAATTTCTCAAAGTCATATTGCTTCATCTCATGTGATGGATGAATAAAACAAACCAAAAACTGATTTCAGGACACAAAAGTGATGATTGATCTCTAACCTCTCTCGCTGACACTTTCAATCTCAGCATCCTCACAGCTGCTGTACTCAGGCGTGGTCCCTCCTTCCTCCTCTGAACTGCTGACACTTGTTTGCCTCTTCCCTCCGGCTCCCAGGCCTCGTTTCGACTTATAGGGCCTCGGCGGCGGCGGACGCAGAGATTCTGATTGGTCGGAACTTAACGAGTCGTTGCGTAGCATGCTCTCAGCCTTCTCCCGTTTGGTCCGCCTCACTATGGGTCCTTGGCCAGGAGCTGAGCCAGGTCCTGAACCAGGAGGTTCTCTGAGTTCAGGGGGAGGGGCTTGTGGAGCAAGGGTGTGTTCAAGCGGCCCACCGACCCCACCCAGCGTCCTCTGACCGGGTCGAACCGCATCACCGTGCTCCCCTACCGCGCCCATGCCACGACCCTGCATTGGCACAGGGTGTCCTCGGCCTCCAGGAGGGACCAGCCCTGCTTGGCAAGGGGCGCCACCATTGTGGTCCATGTGCCGGTAGCCCCCCTCTTCTGTTTGTCTTATTCCACCTCCTCCCACAGGATCATGCTCCAGAGATCGTCCCTTTGACAGCCGCCGGCTTTCTCTACGTTCCCTGGACTCCCCCCGGAGGTCCCGGTCCATAGAAACCTGGGTCTGCAGCCTGGGCTGGCCTGGCCGTTGTTCCCCACGACCAGCTCCTCCACCTCCCCGTCCATTTCTCCTAGGGGATGATCAATATGGGGACAAAGAGGGAAAAAAAAAGATAGGTGAGAATTGCTAAAAAATAAGGCATTGTATTTCAGACACAAATATCATTCAAGCTTACATGCTTGAAGAATTGTGAATTCTCTCTTAGTCTCTCTAAGTCACCATGGTAGCACAGTTTATTTGATGTCAGAAATTTTTGTTTTACTGATTAACAATGCCAATGCCACGAAAAAGTATGTTATGTCTTCTACTTGGCTGTGATTGTCGGGTTGATGACTGATGACCATGTTCCCTATTGTTAAAATGTTGATATTTAGCAAGTGAAGTTTACCATCATTATTTGTGAATAATTTTGCTGATACCTGGTCATAAACTTGTACCCTCCCAGACATATCAATATCAGAATATATACTTATTTATTTAATATAGTTCTCATTAGGGGTGAACCAATACATTGGTCAAATATCAATATCAGCTGGTATTGGTGTATAAGATTGAATTTGTACATGTCAGTGGCCAATGTTTCAGTTATTTACAGTCTGACTGTCAGACTCAGACAGTAGTAGCAACATAGCAACAGACAGATAGTGTGAAACATGTCAGCTGGGCTAAATTGTAAATCAAAGTAGCTATTCAAAACAACACACTCATATCGATGTTAGAGCAAAAGTCAGTAGATCATCAGAAACAAGGATGTTTAACCAGTGAAGACCATGAATTATCTGAATAAATAATTAGATTTACATCAGATAATGCTGCAGTGGTCTGGTAGTTAAAGCTAAAACAACGTGACCACAGTGTTCATGGTTCAGTTCCTGGCTGATGGATCTTTGATGCTTGTCATATACTTCTCTTTCCATGTTACTTATTTACTTAAAAGTTTGAATTTTATATTTTCACACCACAGCACCACTTGTGGCATCTGTGAATATGGATACTGTATTTGACTGCTTTGAGCTTCTGCTCCCTTTTATAAATAACTCTGGTTTGATGTTGCATCTGTTGCTACTTCATTGTTAACATTAGCGTCCACTAAAAAAAAAAAAAAAAAAAAAAAGGCCAGAGTGAAAACACACTCTACTATACAGTGTTTTGGAACCAACTGTTTTTTTTCCATTACACTCAGAGTGGCATAGGAAACAGAGAAGACACAGACGGCTTTCTGAAGAGCTATAATCCATTCTCTGTATAAAAAAGACAAATGATGAATGCGGGAGATAGTGCTCAATAAAACAAATATTAACATATTTCATACGGGCTGCCTTCTCTCTGTTGAGTTAAAGGGCCACTCTACCAATTTCACACATCAAAAGCAACTATTCATGGTAACTGCTAGTGATAATCACATCTTCTGCAGCTCTGAGGGAGTTTTCTAATGTCAAATAACCCTGATAATGTCACAGGGGTCATCTCAGCTATGAAAACTGGTGTTGTTTTTTATTTATTTTTTTAAACCAGTCAGGGCCAAAGCTTCACAGCGAGACGAGTTGAAACTTGCAGCTACTTGCAATTCTGCCAGTTACTGGCAATGACTACTCTGTAGCGTCTTAATCAAATTTGAATCTCTGCAGATCTTTTCTGCAATGCATTGTGGGACAAACGGTGTGAAGAAAAGGACACTCAAAAATCAAGCTTAGTGTTTGGTATTCGTACTGACTTTTTGAGTTCACAGCAAAACTGGTTCAGAAATGTTATCTTATATGGAACTGGGACAGATATACATTTATAGAATGGACATTTCCATTCATAGCAAAACTCTTTGGTCACATAAGACGTATCAGGAGGGAGTGAACCAAGTGCAGACTGATGTTTTTGCTTCAAGTGGAAGCATTCTAAGCATTATAACTGTCTGCTGGTCAGTGTCAGGATACAGTCACCATCATCATCATTATCATTAATATTATTATTGATCAATCAGGATATACATTGATAAGGAGTGACAACACAGTTGAGTTGTACAACCGCAAAAGTGACCAGTCCTGAACTCTACCCCATGTTTTCAGCTGTCATTTATGCTAACTACTAGAAGAGGTGTACACACATAGAACGTTTCAGCGGATAAGAATTAAACTATAGTCCCAACTGAAAATCTTTTTTCACAGTTATCTAAAAGCAATTACCACCTTATGGCCATATCATTCCACCAACCAGTTCAGTTGAAGTTCATTTGTTATGGCCAAAATCCTGTCCTGTGCAGTCACTGTGACGTTTGACCACCAAAATTGAATCACTTCATCATTTAATCTAAGTAAACATTTCTTCCAAATTTGTTGAAACCTAAGCAGTTCATCCTTGAGTCTAAGAAAATATTTGAAAGAAATGCCTCAAGACATTCATAACAATAAGATGGATCGACAACCCAAGAACATAATGAATCATACTGCATGGTCCTTAATTCAGGCATTCATGTCACAATACGTTTTAAGGCTGGTCACTGATGCAGTGAGAAATTTGTATTCTTACTCCTTTTTAGCACAGTTAGTGCAGTTACATGTCTTCCATTCACTTAACTTGTCATTCATCTGTATGTGTCTCCAACATCTACTCGTTTTTTTCAATGACACTTACACTGTTTTGCCACCATAACAACACTTGTGTCAGATTAAAAGGTTTTTATTTTGTGCTTTATTATTTGTCTTACGTGTCTCGTGGTGGTTCGCTACGTGACCTTGCGTCCGTGCCAGTCGTGGTTCCGGGTGCGCTCGGTCGGTTGGGGTCTTGGATTGCAGTGGTGGAGCCCGGGGGAGCTTGGGATTGGGATCGGAGTTTCTTGTCCCCGGGTGTTTGGCACACAGACGGCTCGCTGATGGCTGATCCGAGACCAGCGGGCTTTCCGGATGGACCGGTGAACCACTCCCCAGGCTTGGTGAGGATCTCTTGCTGCTTCCGGCAGTTATTACACACCCAGATCACCTAAGAAAGAAGGAGTACAGGTAGAGGTCACAATCCCAGCTGCATAAAATGTCCATATTTTTAATATTATGGCTTTATCCACTGATTTGCCAACAGGTTGTCATCATAAAGTTCAGTACTTTTCAACTTTTAACTTAACTTAAATAATGTGTCTTTACAGCAGCTAGTGAAAACCAACCAAGTATACTTCCCCAACCACTAATCTGAGGCCCAGCTTCAGTCCCAGTGACTGTCAAACAGGAAATGGAACAATGCACTTCCTAAACAGCTGCACTGGTGCCAGTGACTCATCCACAAAAAAGGCTTTTATGGAAGATCAGCATCATAGCAGTTATACTAGGGAGCAGCTTGGCTTCCACTTGGACTGCTGTTTGGCCTCTGAACGGAGAACACAACACACAGCCAACAGAGTAATAAAAGGAGATTCAACACTGCCAAAATAATATCTTCAGGTCTTCTTTACTTTTTGTTTTTCTCATCACATATGAACAGCAACTATACAGTGGCTGTGTTCATACACCACAGCTGAGCTGTCGGTTTTAGTGTTGTCATCAGCATGTACACAAAAATAGATACACACAGTCACATAATTTACACAACCACTACATGATTTATCAAATGTCTGATTTCAGTGCATTCTGACAGTAAAAACAAATCAAATATCCAGCAATCAAGCGATTTTACTCTGTCATCGTGGCTCCTTAAACATCACATGAAAGTTTTTCTTTTGCTCTCTACAGACACATCAGTCAGAGTTTGTTAGTTGTTAGTTGGATTTTACAGCATTTTTCATTTTTAACACTGGTGTTAACAGGATCAGGGCCTGAAAGATTAATCCAAAAGTATCAGACATATCACAGGCATAGTGGTTATCTATTGTTAAAAGTTTAAAATGTTTAGCCTCAAATACATATCCCATTTTTATATTTTCACAAGTGTTCCATACTTGCTCTTCCTGATCTTGAAAATTCAGGAACCAATGAAAAACGAGTTTTTACGCAGGTTTAATGCAATGGCGCATTGGTTAGGCGATCTCTTGAAGTCTTCAAGCATGTTTCCGTCACGCTTTTTTTTCCCATCGCTACGCATACATCATCGGAATCAGTGGTCTGATTGGTTGTAGCTCTGTCCAGTAGCACACAGAGGCATTTGATAGACAACCATTGATTCCCCCTCTGAAAACTTCCTGTCTTTGGGATATTTTCCAGACCAAGCTCCATCTACGAGCTCGGTGTAACAGCCAGACTATATCTGAACCACATTTGTGTGATAATTGCAAAAATAAATGATATCCATCTGGCTACTTTTGGTACAAAAACAATATATTTTTTTTAAAGTGTCATTTTGAGGAACTTGAAATTCCTTTTTTTATTATTTTATTAAAATAAGTTTAACTTAACTTTTAACTTTTATCGTAGCTTGACAGTTTTGCCTTAAAAAAAAGCATAAAATCATAACACTGGAAAAGTTAAAACTTTAAGATATAAAGTATGATATGATCGTGGAAAATGGACAAAGCATCTGATGTGATGTGATGTGATGCATTTAACAGTTATTGATACTTCATACTATGAACAATAAAGATCGAAAATGATATACAATCAAGTGTAAATGAAGACAGAAGTTATTAACTGTGGAAACAGTTGTTTGACAGGAAAACATTATTAATATCAATATTGACTTATGATGTTTTTCTTGAGCTTTCAAACACATCTGACAATCTTCTTCACTGGATGAAGTTTGTTTGCTCATTTGTCATGTCATGTATTTCTCTCAATGATTGACTGAGCAGTTGACAGATCCGGGAAAGGACGGAAACTGGACCGTGAGTTAAGTTTTTTTTTTTTCAATTAAAATTTGTTTATAAGACAAATAATTTTCCCATATACACACCTTCACCCCTTTGAAATATGATCACATCATGTCGGGATCTGAACACTAAACCACCAACAGTTACATATATGTTTATACATTTATCTAATGCTGAAACACTAACTTTAAAGTTTATTTTTGAGGTGTTCTATTTACCAATCCCAATTACAACACAACAGTGTTCGTGAAGATGTTCTGTATCAGACCAGTTAAATTATGAAACGTTATAAATAACAAACATGACTTGTTTCTTGTGCACATCTCATCAACACTGTCACCTGTCACTTCCTATCGATAAGGGATGTGTGTTTCACCCCAGAATAGATATGAGGAATCGTCCAGAATGCCAGAGCCAACGTCACAGTCCTGTGTTGTGATCAGAGTCGGAATGAGGAAGAGAAGATGACAGAGGAAATGAGGTTGGGCAGGAAATGGAGACGGAGGGAGGATGGAGGAGGAGGAGCGATGGGGAGGTTAGAGTCAGTCCCTCTTTCTCCAGCCACCAGGGTTCTCATTACTCCTGAACACTCCCCAATGACTCTTTAAAGAGAGCTAAAATAAAACACTCTGGCATCAGCCTCGCTTCCTCGTACCATCTCTCCCCCTCTCTCCTCTTCTTCCTCCTCCTGCTGCTCTCCCTCTCCTTCAACCCCTTTTCCTTCCATTTATCCCTCCTCCAGATTGCTTTTGATTAAAGCTACAAAAGCCGAAGAGAAAACAGCTTTACACCAACGCAGCTATATTTATCCGGCCAAACACCCCGGCACCACCAGGGAGAGAGGGAAAATGTGTGCTCAAACAACACACACACACACATACACACACACACACACACAGAGTAAAGAAAGCAAAACACTGCCTCATGTGGGACATTATAGCTTTGGTGAGTACATCCACCAATCTGTGATTTTCTGCCGCCAGACCAACGAGGTGGGCGGCTGCCAGATCAACACCGCAGTGTTGGTCTACTTGTACATACGTGTGCAGACAGGCAGACATGTGCAGACGTGACATACGTTGTTACATATGAAATTCAATACATCCCTATGGAATATAATGTCAAAAGACAGGCTAAAAAATATGTTTAACAGAGATAAATATATACTGTAGACTTTTTATTCAAATGAACATAACTGAAGATGGAACAAGCAATTATTCTCTGCTGAAAACAATATAATTGAAATAAGAGAAAAGCAACGAATGCTCAAAATGATCACATCTGAGAAGCTGCAAACATCAAATGTTTGACATGTTTTTGTTTTGATCTTCAAACTATCAAATCTGTTACAGGTTTCTCTTGTAAACGGCTTAACTTCGTAACTGTTCCATCTGTAAATGTAACTCACACTGACTCAAGCATAACTTTACTTTGAGACATAATACAAATCTCTCACACCTTCTCACACTTCTGTACTTTATAGAGAAAAAACAAAAAAGGAGAGGAATAGGACCTAGGACTAGGACAACCAGGAAAGTTCTGAGGAAAATAAGGATTATTTGATTCTATCAATGGTCGTTGTTATGGTAGTAAAGCTGGCTCTCAGGGTGGAGCACTCCCATTGGCCATTGAGGGTGAATATATTTATGAAATACTCCAAAAACACAGTTGAGTCGAGTTGAGGCAAGGTGAAAACTAATTTTGCCTTTAGCCCGTACGCACCTTAAGAGCAGAACAAGCAGAGGTGTAAATTTAGTGAAGAACAAATTCCATGTTGTTGCTCCAGTTGCAGGTCACACTGGTGACATCCGTCCATACAAGTCACAATTGTCACTGAATATCTTAAAAGTTTGAACATATGAAACATCACTATCTTGAATATAAAGAAGTGCCAGCACAGCATGTTGTAGCAGCACATTTGATGCAGCACCACAGAGACCAGCTACAACTTTCAATTAAAGAAATCAATAGTTTCACATCAGTGTTTTAATAATTAATAACAGTGTAGAAAAAATCCTTTTACTTTTGATGATATTCATTTACTGAAATGTTTTTTTTTTATATTATTTCCTTCCTGAGTAAAGCAGAGCATCTTTGACTTCCAGTAGACAACGTGAATACACATCTTTTTAACACACAACAGACAATAAAAGTGAAGCACAAATATAAAACAAAACATGTAACAGCTCTGCAAGTAAAGCAGAATCTATTAAATCGTTTGTTAAATAAATGATATGATAGATGAGCTTTTTGTGACTAAAACTAAAAAAAAAAGTGTCATGTGCTTGTTCAGGCATATAAAACGTATTGGTTGAAATATATTAGATCATCTCACTGGTCAGTTTTCTTTTTCTCTACTAGACCAGATATTGTGCTTCACTTTTTTTTTTTTTTTTTTTTTTTTTTGAGATGTTAGACTTTTTTTTTCCAGCTTCTGCAGAACAAATGGTGTTGTGGAGATCTGGAGTGGAGAGCTGTTATTTTATAAGAGGCTCACTTAATCCCATAGTAATCCCTGTATTAGATCACATCTCTGATGGTGAAACAAGTGCCGAAGAGGAGGAACTGTAGGCAGAGAGAGTGGCCACATAAAGGACGGACATACATGCACGTATACGCAGCCTCTGCACACTCGCACAAAACAAAGAGCACCATCAAATATATGCACATGAACAGCGATGCACACACAGATATTTATACACACACACACAAAGTGCAACAACAGCAGCAGTGTGTCACATGACCACAGTAAGACCCCCCCACACACACACATACACACACCCCCACCCCCCTTGAGATGAGTTTGTGAGTGAAGGCGAGAGCCAGGAAGAGAGAATAGCTTCTCCACAGATGGAAACTAGGACACCAAACCCCTGTGTGTGTTTGTTTTGCATCCCACTGCATTTGTGTGTGTCCATCTGTGTGTGTGTCTGTTTGTGTCTATCAAGGAGCAGGAGTCTATATCCGCTTGTGTGCATCACTGCTCATGTGTACACGGTGCTTGTGTGTGTTTGTGATACAGTGTAACGATGAATAATCCAGTGGTGAAATCTTGGAGCTGAGTTTGTGCAGCTGGGTGTTGGTTTCCTGGAGAGAGCGGGTCATTTGTGTATCTGTACTGTAAGCTACAGTATGTGAAGCATGTGAACTCAGTGTGACACTGAGAGAGGTTCATTCACATTTACCTTTTTTTCCACCTCCGGGGCAGATTCTCAGAGACAGATCAGAATTGTGTAAGTGTGTGTGTGTGTGTGTGTGTGTGTGTGTGTGTGTGTGTGTGTGTGTGTGTGTGTGTGTGTGTGTGTGTGTGTGTGTGTGTGTGTGTGTGTGTGTGTGTGTGTGTGTGTGTGTGTGTACTCATTTTTGCTACTTCTTAAGAACCTTTTCTAGTAAACAAAAAATTTTGATTGCAAGAGAACAAACATGGTACCAGCCCAGTCCCAAGAAATTAGCTGAACAGTAAGTCACTGTAGCATCACAAGCTAACACATCTAGCACAACACATCCAAAAGATATATCTTCTGTAAATTATATATTGACATGTTTTATTTATGATTACATGATAAAATACTCTCTTTAAAAGTTAATAGTATTCAAACAGTTTAGAAAGACTGGGAAATATATAGTAGTTATATATTATATTCACAGTGTGTGTGTATATATGCCATATTCACTCTTAAGATAAGCTAGACAGACACTACCAAAATCTAGTTAGAATGTCTTAATTTGGGAAAGTGAATTTAATTTATCATTACTTAGAGCATTATGTGAGTATCATATTATCTTTTTGAGTCTTTACTCTAAACAGGTCATATATTTGAAAGCTAACATTCGTTTTATCATTTAATTCAGATTACAGTTATATAGTTTGCGTAACAGGGTTTGTTTTCTGTGAGTGAACTGAGGTAATGAAAAAATCACAATACAGACAAGTGCAACATCAATATTTCAGCAGCTCCGATTTTTCTTTTTGAAATTAAAATGCAGTCATATGTAAGGGAAATGCTTGTTAGGTAAGTAATGCAGCAAAATCATTATCCAAATCACTATCTTTTTTTCCCAGTGAAACCTAAATTAAAAATTCCATACAGTGACACAGTGCAAAAGAATCCCGATATGCTTTTCTTTCATTTTTGCAAATAATTCAGCACTAGAATAAATCAGTTCTTATGGAAAGAACCAAATTATTTAAAACACAATGCAGGTATAAAGATACTGTGGATAAAGCAGAAACGACCAGTGTTATGGAACAGCTATTTTTAACTTAGCATAACTTAGTAACTTGAATCCCATAACTGAGGGCATCTATACATTCTATAAATAGACTTTAGGATAAAGATAAAGAAGAAGAAGACAGCTAGTAGGGCTCTAAAAGTCTAAAAATACACAAACTACTACATCTAAATCTCAATAATTTATAAGTTGCACCTCATTTGTTCAATCACTGCACAAACAAAAATGTGCAAACAACATCTAGTGGTTAGGAGGAGTCATCAAACATCTAATCTAACCTCAGAGACAAAAGGTCAAATTATTATTCTCCAAACTGTTGAACTGTTCCTTTAAAACAAAAACAAAAAATAACACTAGCTCCAAGTTATTCTGCTCACAGTTGTTTTCATTACATATGCTTTAATAATGGAACATAAATCAACCAGTTAAACTATCCAGTAACAAGTTCATACCTTCCAATCAGAATCAGATTGTTCAGTCACCTATTACATCTGACAGTCATTTCCCTTGTATTTTGAGAGCCATGTTTGTCATTTTCCCTTTCCACCGCTCCAGCCGGCAAGTCAAACCTCACAGTGTACATTAAACGCGACATACTGTCACTCAACACTGGCAGCCACCGTCGTCACCCTCCTGCTATCACCACAGAACAGACTAAAACAACCCAACACCTGTCACCTACCAGGTGAGGCCAATACACCAGCAAGGGGAAGGGGAGTGGGAGGTAAAAAAAAAAAAACCAGGAAGTAGAATCAGCCAATGACAGCTTGACGTATGGCACCGGCAGCATGCAAGGCGGGCGCCGTAACCAAGGGCATCTATAAATCCCGCGCTAAGGATGAAAGACTGCCACAAAGGAGATTAGTGTCCACAGCAGCTAATGAGGTACTATATCAGCACGGCCCAGAACCCACAGCAAAACACACAATCACACACACACATACACAGAGAGAGCTCATACACAAATAAGTGCATTTGCAGGCACCCAGGTGCATTATATTTGTACAGTAACACACAGAGTACTCGAAGCAGCGTGCACGATGCTACACACTCTGTCTATTCCCCTCACACACATACACAGGGGCCATATCTAGAGTTAAATAGTTAATCAATATTGTAAATAATTTACTGTGGCTCAGTATAGAAAAGCCAGGTGATGGCCAGATGTAACATACGTTTCCCAAACTAACACACACACACACTGTCCTCGGGTCAATGGACATAATGAGGATAAGTCTAACTGTATTTCCTCCAGTCTCTTACACACACAAATACTGAGCTTTAAATTACAATTGTGTGTGTGTGTGTGAGAGAGAGCTATTTAAACACACTTTCTCTGCTCCTACTGCCCAGAATTGTTGTAGTGCAGTTAAAAGGAAGTCCTGATGCCGCACTTCCCTTTTTCACCACTAAATGTCTCTAGTTAGCAAACAAACGAAACTGAGAATGGAGAGGCGCATGAATATGTGTGAATGAGAGAAAGAGAGGGAGGGAGATGTAAAGTTTGCATCTCGGGTGATATGTTTTCTTTTTTTTCTTTTTAGTTTAAATGAATACTTCACAATTCTTCATTAAGTCTTCCAGAGCAACTAGTACGTGTGTCATTACAGACATCTGTCAGGCAGACACACATACAGTTTGACATCAGAATGGAGCAGACCACTGCACATAACCCTCATCATAACCTGACTGTGTATGGCTTTACTACTTGTCCAAATATAAACCATATTTCAGAGTTCATACAGATTTACCAGCATTTGTGTAAGAACCCAAGCTTTAGGTCACTATTACACACAGACAGAACCAGTGAAATGTGAGCGGTTACTTACCCTGAGTAGACCTAAGCCTCGAACATAATGTAGGTATAGTTCTTATCTGTGTTGTGTAAAGTTGTCACAGTTATATTAATGTCACTTTTAAATTTTAATTGATTTCAAAAAGTTTTGAAAAACACTAAAATCTGTATCTGTATGGTCCAGCTATTGAAAAAACATGGCTTCTTCACTTTGAATATTTTGTTTGAGTGTTTTATAACCTTAATGAAATGTATATATGCATATAAATTAAGTAAGACAATTAATTAACATGCACACACACATCATATGTTAATTTTCTGCTTGTCACAGTTTTTTAGTTTTTATATTATTCTTATTATTATTACGTTTTATGATCAGATTATGAACAGCCAAAATAGGACTGTGACTTTAACTTTAATTACTGAAATTTCTATATTGATGTCCATATAAAACACTTCTAATGCTTTGACCCTTAAATGATTGCTACACTACGCTTCAACCCTACACTACATTTAGTCACGTGTTGTTAATCCTAGATAGAGCTTCAGTTTACAGGTGAGAGATACACTGTCATCAAACTGAACCAAGAAGGTGAAGATGTGTTTATGTACGTACATGAGCATGTGACTGTGCTTCCCTTGTTTGTGAACGTGCCGGCAATGCACATCCAGGGCCATACACAGATCAACAGCATACGGTGTGTGTGTGTGTGTGTGTGTGTGTGTGTGTGTGTGTGTGTGTGAGAGAGAGAGAGAGAGAGAGGAAGCTAGCTTTCATAAGCAAGTGTGCCGCAACAACCAGGAGAGAGATGGCCCCCTTAAGACCAGTCAATGAGAGACGGACGTGGAGAGGGACACTGCTAGCGAGACTGGCGATCAATAGTAATCATGAGGCGCTGTGGCGTTAACAGCAGATGACACATCGCTCGGGCTTTTCTACTGCGTTGCAGCCTGACACCAAGCAGCGCAAAGCCATAATTCCTTGTAGGCTCAGATCAATACATATACATTTGCACAAGTATCAGGCACGTAGTAAGAATTTTTTTTTCTTTTTTGATATTTTTGCTTTATTTAATAGGTCATTTTTCTCAAGGTGCTACAGCTGAGGCAGCTGGGATAGGGGGCTGTGTCAGCTTAGATGATGGGTATATATCTGATTACATACACTGCCTCATTGACAGACAGTAGGTCATGGTTGTATATGATTGGTGAGTATATGAAACGCGCGGTAGTTCAATGTTTGACACTCTTTGCGTTTTACTCAAAGCATTTCCTCACTAAAAAATATGATGATCATGAATCCAGCCCATAATCTGAATCACAAGCCTAGGCTAAAGACCAAATAAGTCACAAGTCTCTGCATCCTGTTTTCACTCTGATTTTATTCTGAAAATCCTGACCAGAAGTTGTTAAAACATATTTTTCTACCACTTTGACACGTCCTTGGAATGTTTGTCCATTTGCTACTATTCTACACCCACTCTGCTGCCGTACTACTCTCCGTACCATCACTACTGCTACACGTCATAGAGGAACTAAGTAATGAATTATATTCTGAATTTACAAGAAAATAAAATAAACAGAAAAACATACTGACAAAGACAGATTACAATTAGACAGTTAGCCTGTTGGTTCAGTAGCTGTCAAACTCCGAACATGTCACCACTAAAAATTGACTAGTATTTAACAAAAGCCTCATCAGGCTTTTGTTAAATTTATTTTGAAATACGATGATAAGAACATGAAATACCCGATTCCTTAAAAGCTGCTTCCTGAAAAATTCAAGCTAATCTACACATCATCATCATCATCATCATCATCGTAATTATGTTGCTTTTTCTGGAAAGATCTTCAAAGCATGAATCTTTCAACCTCGACAGCATCACAACTCTCTGCAGATGAAACATTGTCACAGCCGACACTTTGACTAGTGGGAGAATAAAGAAAAAAACACATCTGGGACTAATAACTGTGGTAATGGCTCTGTTGCGATTATTGCAATGCAGCAATTCACCATGTTATTGTCACACACACACACACACACACCTACTGTACGTTTTCTTAACATAAAAGAAAAGGGGGCATTTAACTTTAGTTTCAATCCAAACAAACTTTTATATCACTGTAAATTTAGCATAATGTACTTATATATAATTTCGTAATCATAGCATCCTGTGTCATCTCCATTCAGACTCGCATCTCCCAGCAAATATTTCAATCAAATCTTAATATTAGGATGAATTAAAAGATTAATTTTCATTTCAAGAAAAAAAAGTATATTCTCCAAGATGAAAGAAGTAAATTATGACAAAACATTCATAAATGTACAAGAAAAAAAAACTGAAAAAAGAATTTAGAAATACAGAAATACTTTAACTTTAATAGTTTAAGAGCTCCACACTGATGTAGACGAGGTGACCGAGGCATCTGTGAATTGAGTTCACATAATCCACAGTGTAGCTGGCATCAGTCAGTTATATTGTTTTATGTTCATTAAGTCCTTTAAAGTTAAAAGGGAATATGTGTCTTTTTCATTGTTAAACCATGTGTTAAAGTGTAGTCCAGTTTTTTTGTTAATCACACTTCACACTTGACATGTGGATCCTAGTCCGGTTTCAACGAGTCAACAAATGGTGAATGAAATTCACTGTAGGTTTGTAGTAAAATTGAACAACCCTTCTCCTACATTTTTACTTTAATCTTTATTCAGAGTTTTTTTTTCCTCTGAATATCACCCGCCTTACCCGGATCTGTAGCTGCGATGGCTCTCATATGAACATCACACATCCTCTACAGGTGAAGGCTCTGTTCTAAAATAGAGTGTATTTATAAAACCAACATTACATCTCTAGTTAACGGCATCAGTGGGCTGAAAACAGCAGTGCATGAAACAACCATGCCGGTAATTCCAAATCAGAATTGGTCTAAAAACAGCAATCTACCAGCGCTGAGCCAGTCGTAGTTATAGCCACATAAAAGCACAGACCCCCCTCACAGTAACACAGGCCCTGGACATCTCAATTAGAGAGAAGAGATGGTGTTAGTGAGCGTGTGTGTGTGTGCGACGGAGAAAGTAACGCACCACACTCTTCTCTAGTTTCCCAAGAGACACGGAATCAAGACTTCAAAAATGGCCTTTTCCGTGCGAAACACTTGGCGTCAGTACAACAACACGCGCTCGTCTCTTCACCAGAGCTCAGCCATCACTGCAGATAATGAGCCCTGAATATCATTAGCACAACACACCAGCCTTCGTGCTCCGCACACTCTGTGTCATTATGCCCGTTCTATCTCTATTTATCTATATCTCGAACCAACTACTTTGGAAAAGTGTTCTTTGAAAAGTCTGTCAGTGCACTCATCACAATTCATTAACACACCAGACACACTGGAGTGTGTTAGTGGAAAATACAGTAGCTGTTAAGTTTGTAGTTTTGTTTTGGGCCGTGTGAAGCAAAGGCAGCATTTTTTTTTTTTTTTTTTGCAATAAAACATAACCTTGAACAGTAACAGTATACTGTGTGGTTAACTCCATACATCTTCATAAGAAGGATTTTTAAAAAAAAAAAAAAAAAACAACAACAACCGCAACAATAATTAGCCACAGCTAATTTAGACACGACTGTAGCAGGACAGGAAGTGCCAGATGGCATAAAGAGAACGAGGACGGGTGTAATGCATAATACAATAACAATGAAGTGTTTTATGCATCATTGAGCTAGTAAAAAGTGAAAGCTGTAGTTTTTTTTTGTATGCTAACAAATTAATTGCTGTTTGTTGTAAAAAAAAATCATGACAGACTTAAATTCTAATCCCCGGTGTGGTGTTTCCCCAAGGATGATTTGTAGAAGCAGAGGTGAGCATTCAGGTTAATAACTTACATTTACAGCCTTTCTTTAATTCTCATTCAAATAATAAGTAACATTAATACCTGCATCACTGTCATGTTATGAGAGGCCCTCACTAATAATAATAATCTTTGTAACGGCATGAACTTTCCAAACGCTGCTTGTTTCACACATATGTGACTGTCTTCTAATCAAATTGTGTGTTTGACTGACAACGAACAGACACTGTGGTCAGTGTCTGTTCAATAACCAACTTAGCATGGTCACAGACCCAGAAAGTATAATAATGAACAAAAGAATGTTTCACTAAGTTTAATAATGTAATAATTATAAGGTCCTATAATTATTACATTAGTAGTGCAGTTTCCCTTGCATTACAAGACATAAAGTAAGTATTTACATTATCAATCAAGTGTAGTCCAGTGCATTTTCAGGAAACTATGATTGTCATTGTTGCTGTTGAACAATCATTCTGTTGAGTTGGTGAACATCATCATCATCTGACAACAGTCACAGCAAGCGGAAGTCGCTTCGTTTCTATAGACTGCTGTTTGCCTTTTTTGTCCTGAGTAAAACTTATGTAACATCGGGACTCATTTTGTTCTGGTGGGGTTGAAGCTGGCGTTAGCTTTTGTTAGTATTAGCTCAATAATTGTTTCCCTGTCAGTGAATGATAGTACTGAATCTGTGACCTGTGACTGCTTCCTCCATTGTTCACATTTACCAAAATGACCTAGATATGAAGCATTTGTGGCAAAACATAACATAATATTATTTCCTATTTATATTTCATAAAGTGCATATAGCAGAAACAGTGCCGTATTGCCATAACCCACATTAACATTATAACATAGAAGTAAACTCAATAAACACTAAAAGAAAGTGTAAAAACAATGTAAAACTTATTAACTTATTATTGAGTTACATAAGTTAATAAAACAGCAATGTAACGTTATATGATATCAAGATTATGTTTCTCTATTGCAATGTCTCAATTACAGTTATCCATTAGCCACCAAGTAATAGAGGAAATCATTTTAGGTTCTAGAGGAAACATGACAAAAATATAAATAATCTGGCTAAAATGAGCCACAGTCCAAAAAAAATCTAGTATCTCGGTGGATTAGATACTGCTGTAATTGTGGGTGACGTTTCTCACAAACAATACTCTGATCTATTAATCATAACTATTGGGTTTCAAGTTTGAAACTGATCGACAATTGGCAGTCACCCCGATCATTCCACAATCGATCGGGGGTGAGCGCATTTTCCTTCACTTGCAGTATCTGCAGTACAAGAGACAGCGCTACATTCAATACTACCAAACTGAAAAGGCATCCAAAAGTTCAATAAAGCAATAAGTTAAATGGATTAAACGGTTTAAATAGATGGATAAAAAAGCTGAAGACATCTTTCAATTACTTTGTTTCCTTTGTTTTACACACAAGCTAAACAGTTTGCAGCTTCATTATCAAGGAAATACAAGTATTAAACATCTTTAAAAACTTCTGATCGGGACATCTTCAGTTCAAATGTAAAAGTCACTGAATTACAAGAAGCTATATTGCTATCCATTAGTATCCAAGACGGATATGGAAAAACTATAGAGAAGAATTGTTTGGTAAAATGCACAGCCAAGTGTTGGATCACCATCTGACAAGTCTAACATGTAGAACCTGGAAGTAGAATAAAAAAAAGAAGTGAAACTGTAGCCTTCTTCTAAATGTGCACTACATATTGCTGAGAAGTGACACCAAAGAGGAAGGAAATCCAGTATAACTAGCACTTAATCAAAAGCTGTAAAAATGATCTAGAATATACAACACACTGACAGACTACATATCATTTAAGGCCAGAATTAGCCTTGCCAACACTTTCACTTTAACTTTGAGTGTTTAGCTTGAGTGGAGTGGAAAAAGCAGGCAGAGTAACTTTACACTTTTGGACCACTGCGCTAGGCAAGATTAATCAGTTCCCAAATAATTAAATGAATCCATGTCAAACAGTAATTCAAACCCAATGTGCTGTCCAGCTATACAGTCAGTGGTACATAAGGTCTCCATTCTGCCAAAACTTTCTTCTTTAGAGCCCGTGATTGTTGTACCTAGCCTTAGTGAGGGAGTGAGACCACTATGTACAGCACACCAAAGCACTCTTGGACAGCCGTGGCGTTCCTAGCTCGGCCAAGTATCATCAAAGTGCCGGTTTGGCAGCTGCCCGGAGGGACGGTGGCCAAGGCCACGTAAGGTTCTAAACCTGACACAACTACACAAGCAGAGAAAGGTGTTAAAGGCATGTTCACCAGGAATGCTTCTTCAGCACTATCATATGAGATTATCCTGACAAACTTTTTTTTTTCAAATTAGGCTACAAGGAGATGAGGTAGTCGTCTTTACAATGCACAAACCTAAGAAGAACACCAGGTGGGACAACCAGTCAACCACAAGGCTTTGGTCTCTTGTTCCCTACTGTGAACAAGTGTGGCAAGCCTAACTGTCCCACTTTCAAATATATATATATATATATATATGTGTGTGTGTGTGTGTGTGTGTGTGTGTGTGTGTGTGTGTGTGTGTGTGATATGAATGATCAAGGATGAATTACAATGGCATGGATCAGCATTTCAGGTGACTTCCTCCCAGGTATTTTGATAGCAGCCCCACAGTGAAAACAAAATGTGTGCACCACATACAGTAAGTACCTTCAGTGTTCTCAGTATAATAAGCGTGTTCCTAATCTGGCCTTATCTATACAGAGTTTACACATCCTCCCCATGTTCGCATGGGCTTGTTGCCACGTCCTCCCACATGGTTGGTTTTCACTTGCGAAAAAACTAAAATTGCTTTGGTCTGTCTACATGATCTCCCTCTGAGGTCCAGGTTTTTTCCTACAGGCTACAAAAAAAATCAGTGAGCAAAGAAATTCAAAGGATGAACAGATTGTCTTGATCGTGTTGTGGGATATTGCAGTTTAGTATCTCATTGTTTTTTAACCATTAGTACCATAAGGATGCTAATACTCCTACAACTCCTATCACTTGCAGTAATAGGAACAAACACATGGACAGACAGAAAGGTTGATACATGTGTGGTACAGGTACATTCATACATTCATACATACGTACATATGTGCTGTCTGAACCCATTAAGATTGATCCACTTAAAGGTTGCAGGCAGAATTATGTAGTTTGGAAAAGAAACAAAAGCACAGCACTCACCACTTTGTCTTGCTGCAGCCCAGTCAGCCATCCATGTATAATGAAAAGAAAGACAGAGAGAATGTGAGCAAAGATGATCTTTGAAAGCATGGCAATGATCCTAAAGCCCCACCAGTAACAAACACTGTGATACACATATATTACATGTATATGTATATTTCAGGATCTTGTAACATTACAGCTATTTAATAAAGAAAGAGTATATCACAAATTAAATGTCAATTTTAAGGTCAAATGTATGTATATTATATGTGTTTGAGATTCATGATTAAAAGAGCAACATAAAATTAAATACTTTGTGCTCTGAACCATCCACCCAAAGAGTGTGCGTTCTGGTACAACAGTAATGTTACACCACGTCTGCCTTTGTTAGTGAAAGAACAGCCACCACTGACACAACTTTCTTCCAAAAAGTCAGACCAAACGCAAAGCTTTTATTTTTCAATGACATGCAAAGTTGAGACAAAGACACAAATAGCTGTCAATGCCAAGCCAGATGATATAAATGGAGTCAGAGATGGAGGACAAGTTTACTTTGGTTTGGTTGTTGGTGGTTGTTATGGTTGCACAACTGGTTTTCCAGAGGCAGTGTATCCTTTGGCTGTTAAGTGTGAATATTTGCAGATTGTGAAATATTTAATCAACTACAAAAACTGTCTAGCAGTGGTCCAATATTAAGTTTGTGTTTGGTCTGAACAAACCTAAAGAGGTTGATGAGAAGATTGATACACAGCAACTAGAAGCAGCAAGAAATGATCAGCAGGTCTTGTAGAAAGTTGAGAAATACACACGTCCAAAGCTCACCACAAAGTCCACACACATTTCAATTGGGGTTTATCTCATTTTAATTCATCAAAATGCTATTATACTGACAGTTTTAAGAACCTTTGATCGTGTGGGTTAGGGTTACAGTACAGTACTAGTATGAGGTTTTGGTTTGAGACATTGAAATGGTTGAAATGTTCAAGTGCTGATGACATGGGAAACCAAATCCAATTCCTTTTTCCTTTATCATTTTTTTCATGATAAAGAATATGGTTTCAGCCCTTTGACGGTTACAGCAACAACAACACCAACATCACTGTCCCGGTACAGAATTCCAGCCTCATATTGACATACTGCTCAGACACAAGTATCAATCTTCTCATCTAACAAAAAGCTGCACTTTTTCCAATGAAAGGTGATATCAGCTGTCCAGACTATATTTTTTTATCTTTAATAACTGTTCCCAAATCACCGCACACCATGAAAAGCAGAGGTGGGCTTTTATTAATCAATAACCAACATTTCAAAATAATTCTATTCAATTACATATGAATATATCATATAAATTATTACATATGTAGGTTTTGTTCATAATATCTGTGTACATCTACAAAATCCTTCTCAGACTGGAAGCAAGCGCTGCTCAGTCTAACACGCCACCCAGGAATACCACCCCCACCCCCCTCCAGCTTAACTCTCCCCATGTAACTGATTAGGATGTACTTTTAAGACTGTGTGTGCTTGTGCATTTGTGAGGTAATTAAATGCCACACTGGCCATGCAAGAGCGGGGAAGGGGTGGGAGGGAGGACGTCACTTATTTCAGACACACACACTCACACTCACACTCACACTCTCACACACACACACACACACACACACACTCCTGACACCCTACTGTGTGTGTATAGGGCACCTCCGGACCCCTGTGAGACCAAGACAGAGTGGGAGACCACCCCCTCTGTCGACAGCTCAGTCTAATGCCCAATTAACCTTTACCAGCTCCTGCCTGGGTCACGGTCACACACACAGACACACACACACATACACTGGCATAGATCAAGTTCACACACGAGCGGACGCATAAACATAGTACATATCCACAGCATACTATACACATTAAGACACACACATATGTGCCATGGCTCATCACCTACAACTGAGTTCCAACACCTGAGCCCTGATGATGGAAGGGACCTCAGGTGTTACAAAGGCATACAGTACCTATGCTTACGTGAATAGCCACGTTTACTATAAAGGTGTTTGTTTAATATAACTCTGAGTCCAGATGTGGGTTCCATGATGGCTATGAACCTGTGCTGCTGCTGGAAAAACTATGTAGTAATAGATAAAAATTCTTTTTTTTTTTTTTTTAAATCTCTACTACAAAACCAACATTTAGGAAACATTTAAGTTCACTATATTGCACTGTGTTGCAATGCAATTTATGTTAACTGAATCATATGAAATTCATGCATGCATGCAATGGCAGCCAGTAACTCCACTGCTGGGCAGAGTGTTAGCCTCCTTGCTAACAAGTCTAACCACTAAACTCTACCTGTGGTAGGTGTCTATACAATACAGGTAACAATGTGCTGTTTAGACTATAGACTGTATAAAAATAAAGTGTAGCCAGACTCAGTGACAGGTCTGTTTACAGCTGCATCCACACACTACATGGAGCGACCATGCTAATGATGCTAACCATGCTAACTAGCCACTAACCAGCTTTTGTGCTGAGAAATGTTTTGAAACAGAAGTTAAGTTTTAAACTTACTAATTGAATGGTCTCACACAGTCCCTAATATTTTATCCACCCCATTTATATCAGTGAGGGTAGACTGAATATCATAATTTTATTATCCACTAGGTCACTCTTAAATAATTATGTGTTCTATCAAAAATGTAAATATTCTGCTTTAAAACCTTTTTTTGTACTGTCTTCCAAGTGTATTTACAAATCAGAGAAGTGTGCCTCACCGTGTTGGATCGCAGGGATACTCGCCCCCCACAGCGGGCGCAGAACTTGGTCTGGCAGTATGAGCACAGGTTCCCACAGCCGTCTGCAAACTTGGTCTTGTGGCAGATGCCACAAGTCGGTGCATCGTCACGGTGAACGGCTGAACCCGCCGCCGCCGTGGCCTGTCGGATCACCGTCTCCCTGTAGCTGGACAATTGCTGCTGGATGCCTCTGGAAAAAAGGAAAGAACCGCAGAAAGGTAAGTTTTTTGTGTTTGTTTGTTCTCTACATCTATCTAAGATTGTCGGATAGTCAAACTGAACTACAATCTTGCAGTTTTGTCATTTTCTTGCTACTAATAACTAACAAACCAAAAAGCACAATTGTGTCGAAGTGGGAAACTAAACATGTTTTGCTAGTCTCTCTCTTGAAATTCTTGAGTTGCATCAATTACTTCCATCACTTTTTTTCATGTAGAACTACGCAACACCACTAATACACACATACACACACGCTAATGGTACATGCTAGCATCTTTGTACAGCTGAAACAGCAGCTAACAACGCTAGTATCTTAGGTTAGCATGGAAAAGTACAGAAGAAACCAATATGTTATTAACTTTGATTTGTTATCAATGTTATTAATACTTTGATTTATGAACTTTGCTCATAAATCAAAGTATTGTTCATACCGCCATCCATGTTAAGAAAGAATAAACATCTGTCTACTCGTGCATGAATTCAACTCCTGAAAAGAAACCATAGCAATGTACTAATCTTTTGGTCTAATTAGTTACACGTTGCAAGGCTTGTCAGGTTTTTGCATCGCAAAATAATAAATAAATTGATAAAAGGAAGCAGAAGTGAACTGAAACCAGAAAATGAAAGCTACCATCGTTGCATTAAGTCCAGTCGATATCACTGTCCTCTACGCTGTTTGTGTGTTGTGGTGCAATCAACTTTTGTGTGCGTGTATGTGTGTGTCTGCTGTTGTTTCAGGCCGACACAAGAAACTCTTCAAATCAATATGAGAAATAAAGGAGAAGACTATTGGTTTTGTCTAAGGCGTTACAGTATGTTGATTAATTGGATTTCACACCGTGGAGATTGAGGAGAGAACAAACAGAAGGGAAATGGACCAAAAGAGGTGGAGGAAGGGATGGGCTGGGAATCATGGGAAGGAGAAGAGATGCGTACATTTTTATCTGTGTTATATCAGAAGTTACCACAACTTTCATTTGAGGAGGAACATCAATTAATATAACCCTGGTCTTCCACAACTTTTCCCTGTGATCCTCAGGCCAAAGAAACAAAATCAGACATCCAACAACATATTCTGTACATGAATAACATCTGGCAATACTACAGTGAGAGCAACAATACAGAGTAAAGAGAGAGATGGAGAGAAACTCCATAGTGACATAGCATTGTCCACTGTTACAGTTAGAAGAAAATATTACACACGACCAAAAAGAAAACCTGATTTAGTGAACTGAAATGACTAAAACACACAGACTTAATTTGGCTCTATTTAGCTCAGAAACAGAGCTATCCACTCGCTCCATTACTCACCAACACACAGCAGCTGATAAGAAGAAAACACTGATGATGCACAGACTGAAGCAGGCAGACGCAGACAAACCTGGCTACCGCGAGAAGACAGGCTGTCCAGAAATCTTCAGCAAATGAGATTAAACGTCCTTACAGCTTGTGAGAAGGCAGCTCTCCTGGCTCCAAAATATGTATCTGCCAGTCACACCTCCTACAGTCGGCTTTGTGTGTTAGTATATCTACTGTATGTTCTGGAACAAAAGACTTCTGTTTAAAGCATTTGCTCTTGCGTCATTATTTATCTATTTTGTATCATTGTACAATTTAATATTTCAATAATACATCATATTTAGAGATATCCCAACACCTGAGTTTTGTATATTAGCCAATACTGAGTAGCATTCTGATACCATTATAGTTTTTTACATTGCCTTGTTGGACCTTCCAGACCTTCCGCAAGTTCATATACCAGTCTTTTTGAGTATAATCAGGACTCTCTAAACAGGTTCAGCCAAATTCATGTGGTCAAATGATCAAACATATTGATGCAAAGCCCCTCACTTGTGATTTGTATCTACTACTTGACAATCCTTTCAGATATTTGTCCCTTAACTACAACTCTTCACTGACGATGCTGACTTCTATTTACAAACTTCAACACAACCAGTCCTACTTTTTTGCTTTGGTCTGAGTGTTTGGACATGGCTGTTATGTATTTATCATGCTTTTACATGCAAATATTTTACTTTGAAAGGTCTGTCCGTGCTAACCAGCTAGCTTCGGCTCATGAAACTAGTATTGGAATCAGTGCAACTATAATTATATGTACTTTTAACTTTGGCAATAATGTAACTTTAGCAGTCATTCTAACACAAAGTACATCTGACAGTAATAAAGAGAAGAGGAAATGATTGAATAAGATACAAGGATAGAAAGGAGAAGTAGAGAAAAAAGGCAGAGAGGATGGAAATATAAAAAAGTGGATATCACAATATAAAAAATAAGAAAAGTGATCATTTTTTTCTAAGTATTCTGATATTTCCATATCTAAAATACTAAACATTGAACAGAAGATCATTTATAAAAAAATCTTTAAAGTTCTCAGGTCTGCAGAGCTCTCAGTTCAATCTGCTTTAAATAGTCAAATGTTCTTTATAGCAGTGAATATAATTAGTTAACTGTGGCTGCAGTACAGTACTTACAGACTGAGACTTGGTGACACAGCCTCCTCCCCCATTAGCTCATCCCTTTAAAAACTACAAATCCCAGCGGTAGAGGCCAGAGAAAAGGAGGTCCAAGAACCAGTCACTTGATAGCGATTTCAACATCTCTCCTGCCGCTCCTCTGGGTGTAACAGGACAAAGTGTTCCACCAAAATACACCTTGAAGAAGACGCTTCACAGGCTCTGAGGACCCAGTGGGTGAAACACAACCTGCCCCTGGAAATGTTAACACCTGCCCACGCGCACACACACACAAACTCACACACACTCACACACACGCCTCACCCTGTCGCTTCTGTTGTAATCCCTACAAAAAATTGCATTAACATACACACATTTGCAAATTAACACACACACACACAAAATCAACTATCGATGACGTTACCTGCACCCACACATACACACACACACTCACACACACACACTTCATGGGAGCATCACCCAAAGGTCACAGAGAGGTCACCTGCTGCAGCACAGCAGGATTTACTTCCTGATCCGAGCCTCTCGCTGCGTTCTCCCCAACCTTTAGCTGCGATCGCAGCAAAATAGATTTAAACCCATATACAACACTGGCCTGATATATGGAGCCAGCATGATCGATTACAGGTATAATAGAGCTGGTCAATACGACACTGGTTCTTCATGCGGCACTTTGAAACTGAACTGAATATATTTTGATATTATGATTTTGTGGAAATTTGGAGTGAACGTATAGTTTTTATTAAGATTATTGCCGTCTTATTTGTTATTTCAGGAGCATTATTGTTGATGATATAGATGGCTTTAATCCAAAATAGCTTCTATTGGTATTAGCCTTAATAAATCCACGTTGGCTGGATGTAACGACTCGATATTAAATGCATAGAGAGGCTCAAGCACATTCCCTTCTGTCCTTATTGTCATTTTCTTATTGGGTTCAACGAGTTCTTTGACTATTTCCAAAACTCTTTCTTTATAATTCTTCTCCCTCTGTCATTGTTGTGCTTTTTTTCTGACAATAAAAAAATCAGCAGCAAACAACAATATAATGCAACTAAGCTTGTTTGCACAGCCTGTTTTCCTTCATGCAGTCTGGGAGAAAATACAGGAGCTTCACCATTAAAACCACCAGGCTGCTCTACAGTCGTCCCAACATGTATGTCCCACCTCCCCCACCCCCACCCCACCAATATTGATTGACTGAACTATAAATGCTTTATTCATATACATACAGGAAGTCAAAGCAATCACAGAGACATGAGTCTGACATGATGCATTAATAAAAGTGTGCGTTATATTGAATTTATCAGGTATATTGCAGCAAAAAACATAAAATATATGATAAATATTTATATATATATATATATATATATATATATATATATATATATATATATATTAGAAACAAGGAGAAAGTGATGAAATAGGGAGGTATCTAATATAAGCTTCAAATATACTGTATAATATATATCGTTTTATTTTGTAATATATAATATAGTTTCAAATAAACAATAAAGTTTCAAATAAAGGCTGAGCACAAGGCTGGCCAGGTTCTGTATTTTATAATGTACAGCGCTCAGACTTGAAATGCAAACTTTAGGAGATTGTTTAACAAACAGTGAAACCATGCAGTCATCTATGTTTTTTTTCCACTTCAGATAAAGTTAGTTAAAGCGAGGTTAACTTCTACGTTATATATGTTATATGTTTTTGTGCATATATGCTAATTTGTTACGTCACAATGTCACTGATATGTAAATTAGCACATGTTTTGCAACAAATCTAAAAAAAAAAAAGTGGGACAAGCTGGAGAAGCAGAACAACCAGAACAGGGACAGGAAATATATTAAGTCATCTTCTCCACCAGTCAGTCAGTCAACAGCAACAAGCAAATCAAATCTCTCTCTCTTTTTCTCTGTGGCAGGTGAGAAAAAAAATCAAAAATCTTTCTCACATCAAACAACATTGTCAGGAAATGTATGGTGGGGGGGGGGGGGCGTGGAGTCGGTGGTGGCAGATCATTACAAGAACAAGACTGAAAGGAGGGAGAGACAGAGATCAGAGAGAAACGTACAGTGAGAAGGAGAAACGGCGAGCTCATTAAGAAAAACGCAGTGAAATATCCATATTCAGATGTGGTGAGACACAAGGTTAAAGCAAAGTGAGAATAAAAGCTTCACTTTCTGGTGAAAACACATATGTCCTCCACCCCACAGTGTGTGTGTGTGTGTGTGTGTGTGTGTGTGTGTGTGTGTGTGTGTGGCTACATTTATATATGTTTTAAACAAACAGTCCATGACTCACAGCAAAAAACAGCATTAATGTAAAGTGCCTCAAAATTAAACGAACTTTGTATGTGCGTGTGTGTATGTGTGTGTTTGTGTGAGTGAGTCAAAGTTCACACACACACACACACACACACGGAGAGAGAAAGAAAGAGAAACCTGAGCTTTCTTCAAGAGAATGTAAATTGAACTGGTTTACTGTAAACACACAAACTGCACACTACAAGAAAAAAAACACATATTTATACAGTAGAGAATACAATGGATATAAAGTAGTATTTTTCTTACAGTTATAAAAGTCATGAATGAGCTGAATATTTCACTTATTTCAAGCATAAATAAATCAGTTATTAACTAGTTTTTGGATGTTATTGAATTAAAAAGTGTAGTTTTTTATATATCTTTTCAGGGAAAATGATTTCATAATCCCCCACAATGACAAATTCTTTTTTTTCATATTTTTTTTTCTGCAGTGGAGAGCAAAACTTAAACAGTGTCATTGTGAATATGCAAATTAAATTACACCCGAGAACAAAACATCCACCTTAGCGACTAGTCTAAATCTGTCAGAGGAGTGAGAGAGCTGCAGGTTTTAAAATAGAAACATGTCTTTAAAAAAAAAGAAAAAAAGTTCAATTTTCATTTTGTTAATGCTTATCATGTGATCAAAGTCCCCTCAAAACCAAAAACAGACTCTACTGGTTCTTACTGAAAATGAATAATATGCTGCATTGCACTTTACTTTATATGTGAGATATATATGTCACAGTTTGATATAAAACATCATATAAAACATTGTTAAAATATAACTATGGTTTATCACACGTGAGTTCAATTTCTCTAGCCACACCCAGGCATGATTACTGCCACACTTGTTCTCAATCAAGAAATCACTTAAATAGGACCTGCCTGACAAAGTGAAGTAGACCAAAAGATCCTCAAAAGCTAGACATCATGCTAAGATCTAAAGAAATTCAGGAACAAATGAGAAAGAAAGTAATTGAGATCTATCAGTCTGGAAAAGGTTATAAAGCCATTTCTAAAGCTTTGGGACTCCAGGGAACCACAGCCAGAACCATTATCCACAAATGGCGAAAACATGGAACAGTGGTGAACATTCCCAGGAGTGGCCGGCCAACCAAAATTACCCCAAAAGCGCAGCGACGACTAATCCAAGAGGTCACAAAAGACCACACAACAAAACATCCAAAGAACCACAGGCCTCACTTGCCTCAGTTAAGGTCAGTGTTCATGACTCCACCATAATAAAGACACAGGGCAAAAACAGCCTGAGTGGCAGAATTCCAAAACAAAAACCACTGCTGAACAGAAAGAACATTAAGGCTCGTCTCAATTATGCCAGAAAACATCTTGATGATCCCCAAGACCTTTAGTAAAATACTCTGTGGTCTGACGAAACAAAAGTTGGACTTTTTGGAGGGTGTGTGTCCCATTACATCTGGCGTAAAAGTAACACCGCATTTCAGAAAAAGAACATCATACCAACAGTAAAATATGGTGGTGGCAGTGTGATGGTCTGGGAATGTTTTGCTGCTTCAGGACGTGGACAGTGACTTGCTGTGATAAATGGAACCATGAATTCTTCTGTCTACCAAAAACTCCTGAAGGAGAATGTCCGGCCATCTGTTCGTGACCTCAAGCTGAAGCGAACTTGAGTTCTGCAGCAGGACAATGATCCAAAACACACCAGCAAGTCCACCTCTGAATGGCTGAAGAAAAACAAAATGAGGACTCTGGAGTGGCCTGGTCAAAGTCTTGACCTGAATACTCTTGGGATGCTATGGCATGACCTTAAAAAGACGGTTCATGCTCGAAAACCATCCAATGTGGCTGAATTACAACAATTCTGTTTATAAAAAAAAAAAAAAAAAAAAGAGTAGGTCAAAATTCATTCATTTAAAAACTGCGTTTTGTGTTCACTTGTGTCGTCTTTGACTGATTTAAATTTGTTTGATCTGAAACATTTAAGTGTGACAACCATGCAAAAAGTAAGAAATTTTCACACCCCTGTGTGTGTGTGTGTGTGTGTGTGTGTGTGTGTGTGTGTGTGTGTGTGTGTGTGTGTGTGTGTGTGTGTGTGTGTGTGTGTGTGTGTGTAATTTTCAAATATTGTAAAACTTACCTTATTGTGATAAGTCACAATTTTTGTTAAAAAGATCATTTTAGCATTTAAAGTGTCAGTGTAGGCTGAGGTCTCTGTGACACCACGATCGTTCGTTGCGACACATTTTACCTTTGGATATTGTTCCCAGCCACACTGTAGATTTCGAACATTTCTATTAATTACGCTGCGCTACTGTACATCTCATTCCTGCGCTGATGTCCAAAAACTATTAAAAACACATCAGCGAGCCACATCGACGCACTGGGTGACACATTCCTTCATTACGCTGATCACAGTCGTTGTAGTTTGCTGTGTCTTAATTCCACTTAAACTGTCCTGCTGCCAGAAGTGTTCACCAGCCAGAACTGGACAAGCCTGCTGTCACACCACAGAGCGAAAAAAAAGAGCTTCCTCTCTTACTGTGTGTGTTTAGTATGAAGTGTTTTGCATTTAAGTAGCTAGTTAAGTAACTAGTTTTTACTTGGTTTAAACAGACAGTAGTGAAACACGAGACTGTATTGATGGTTTAGTAGAAAAGCAGCTTCCAGGAAAGCCCTTGTCCTTTAGGAGTAAAGGAGCAGTTGTGACCTGTCCCAAACACAGAATGTGTGACACATTTTCAAACACAGAATAAGAAAATGAAGACCTCATCTTGCTAAACACCTGAAGCTCCGAAGAATGGCACAAACTGACACCAGTAACAGTGAATTACTGTGTGTTTAGCCCCTAAACGTCTTACAAATTTTGTAAAAAGGAGCTAGCACATTACACAATGTTAAATGTCTCAGCGTCATGTGTAATTCAAATAAGTTGCAAGAATCAAACTGAAATAAGTGTGTATTTGGAAAAAAAGTAAGTTTTATGAGGTGTAAGGGTTAAAGGAATTACAGGTCAAAGGTTAGACTAGATTAGATTAGATTGATTTAATATACTGTTCCAACTTTATCTGGTAGGGTTGTAGGAATGACGTCCATATTTGGGGAAACCTCAGACGATGGCAGTTTTCACTTAGACAGATTCTGATGATGTCGCTCACAGCTCATAGACGTTTTCTGTTACAATGACCAGAATCTGAATCACCATCATACAGAGATGATGGTGATTCTGGACACTGGGTAGAAAACATACACATACATATACGCATGTACACGCTCTCTCTCTCTCTCTCTCTCTCTTCTCTCTCTCTCTCACACACACACACACACACACATATCATATCATTTTGAGTGTGTGTGTGTACATACATATATATTAGGGCTGTCAATTAAAACAAACTATATAATATGAATTTATAATTATAAATATAATATAATTATAAAAAATTATAATATTGCTAATAACTAACACATAATATTAATGAAATTCATTAGTCTAGATCAAACTTTAATTAATTAAAGTATATATATATATATATATATATATATATATATATATATATATATATATATGTGTGTGTGTGTGTGTGTGTGTGTGTGTGTGTGTGTGTGTGTGTGTGTGTGCGTGTCTATGTTGTAGCTTTCAAGGTTGTGGATGCCAACAGACTCCTGCTGGTGGAGCTGGACTCTGACAGTTGTAGCTACATGCTATCATGGACGATGTCTTCCACCCACTCAGGAACATGTTCAACAACAGACTCATTGAACTGAGCTGCACCACAGAGCGCCACAGGAAGAAATTCCTGCCTGTGGTCGTCAGACTTTACAGCTTTTCCCTCAGACCATCACACACTCACTGCTATACTATACCATGCATGTTTCTACATATCCTTATATATTTTTGAAATATTTTTACAGTGCTGTAGTTTTCTTTGCCCCCCGATTTATTGATCCTCTGTGAAAATTCAGTTTTAATTAATATATTACTCGGTGCGTCGTCTCATTCTGGCTTCTTGCTAATGACCGACTCAGTTCTTTCTGCAAGCGCAGCTTCCGTTCAATTTCCTCAATTGCTTTTACAAAATGATTTTGGACCTGTTTCTCCAGGAGCCCAGATCCTCAATCAAAGCTTAAAGTTTCAGTTAAACAGCTCCAAAAAAAAAAAAAGTCCTCCTGCTTGACACACGGTAAATGGGTCCAAAAATAAGGCAGATAAAATAGCTGAGTCCTTCAGTCCTTGAGCGTCATTACTGCCGCTAAGCCAAAAACTGGCACTGCCCTTTCTCCAGTGCTGGGGCTTTCATAAAGCAGGGTGGGCATTAGCTCGGGACTGGGTTGCCAGCTTCGACTCTTCCTGTAGTGACTCAGGGCCTCTACGGCCGAGTATGAGTCACCCCTCCAGTTCCTGGATCGATATTCAAAAAGCAGACAGACATGAATCAAATAACAATGAGTCAGTGTCAGGGAAAATCACCTCGCAGCCATTTAGAAATTAAGCACTCCGGCTCGGCGTCTCATTCTCGTTTGCTTTCCAACACTTATTTTTAAAGTAACTTTGGTCCCTTGTTACTCAGCTCTGTTGTCAGATGTTAAAGTCGAACTTTCTTCCCGTCCAACTCTCTCTTAAACCTGTCTCGTCTCTCAGCATCCTCCTCTCCTCCCTACAATGTTCCCTCCCTCCTGTCTTTAATCTAATCTCCACACACACACACACACACACACACACACACACACACTTATTGTAGAGGAGTCATCTACAAGATTGATTGGAACTCATTCATATCCTGTAATAGACGACTATTAAAAAGTTTCCCCCTCCTTGTGCTATTTGTGACATTGAATGGAAGGTAAAATGCATCCCAGAATTAGAAATGGGTTTCCGGTTTTTCAGTTAGTAAGTGTGTGTGTGTGTGTGTGTGTGTGTGTTTGCATGCAATACAGATCCTCCTACGCTCACCTTAACACTTTATTATTATTTGCGGAAAATAGTTTATTTATAAGCTGATAAGAAATCTGGAGATTATGAAACTGTACATTGTGTCGCTTCTTTTTTCTTCTTTTTTTTTTCCTGTGTAACAACAGTTACAACAATGTGATGCAAAATCTAGCAGAAGAGTCTCTGTGGTTTGGTCAAAAATCACAAGGGTATTCATTAAAACGCGGGCGGTCGTGCTGAAAAAATCATTATCACAGTGTTTTTAACGCAATTACATTAAATCCCACGTCGACCGCGGCTTTGAATGGTAACATATCCTCAGATGGAGACGATGTGACACTTCAGTCACTCCGTCATTTCTGTTTGTTTTTGTTTTTTCTTTGACCATGAAGACAGACTGAGCTCTGTTTTATAGGATTATTTATCCAGTGGGAGGGACACCACTTTTTTTTTTTTTTTTTTTTTCATTTATTCATTTCTTGAGTTGTAGTTGAAACTAATATTTCCCTGACAGTCTTATATTGATTATCACTGTCACACATGACACGTTAGTGATATTTAAAAAGGATTATTTTAATAAAAAAATTAGCATTAGCATATCTGATCATCACAGCCATGCAACTTACTAATGTGGAGTATGAATTTCTGAATGAATTGAATTTATTTGATTTACTTCAGACTGTGGTCATTTCCAGGATTGATTATGAAATGAAATGAGAGATCTTTCGATTGTAGTAGCTAAGAAAGTCGTTGTGTGAAATGTGTTGTGTTGTTTTGTTGTTTTTTTCCTGAGCAAAGAAAGAACATGTTATATAGTTTAACCCAGTAAATGGCCTGAGGGCAACACTTCTGTAGACACAGTTTTACTAATTTGAATAAAGATCATTTTATTTAGAAAAATTCCCAGAGGAGGAAACATAGAGGAAGTAAAGAAATTCTCAACAATTATTAACTTGTTTATTTGTCTTTGATCCCTCTTCTTCTTGTTTTTTCTTTTTGTTTGTTTTTTTTTTAATTCTGGTGAAGTGGCAAGTTAAGTGCGACTGACTTCCTGTGTCTGTGAGCAGTACAGGTTTAGGGTCTCGTCTCTACTACAGGGGACGTCCCCTTCTATCTCACTGGTTTATAAATAACACTGGTGCTTCAAGGCTTCTATCATTCCAGATTATATTGTGATTTCAGTGCTGTAATTTGAAGAATACATGCACGCCACATCCTGTAAATCTAAAAAAAAAAAAAGTGAGTAGCGATGTGATTTGTACCTGTAGTACACACACCTCTCCGTCACCATATGGCAGCAGGGACACGGAGAATCTCTCTCTCTCTAGTTTTCTCCGTCTGTGCCAAGTTCTGTTGTTCCTCCTCCGTCCCTTCCCCTCCCTTCACTTCCGTCAGAGAACTGACCATGCTGAGCTGTACTCTCACCTCCCTTCCTCTCACTCCCTCCATCCCTCCCTCCGCTCCTCTGTCCTTTTTTTTCCCTGATATAACACACTCTATTATTCCCGTCCACTTCTGAGGGGATGAACTGTGAGACTGACTGGAAAAAAAAAAAAAAAAAAAAGCAGAGACGAGTGATCTTAATAACATTTGGGATCAGACTGCTCTGATGTCTGATGTCAAAAGTTTTGGTTAGAAATTCTAGAAAAAAAAAAAAAAAACCCTGACAATTGTGATTTAACACACAACAGAACGCATGCTTTGCTTTTCTCTTTCCTCCTCATCATTTCCTCCACTCTTCTCACCTCAACCTTCCTCCTTTTTCTCTCCATATACTTCCCTAATGGCCTTTTCCTCCCACTCACTCCTCATCCTTGCTCTTCCTGTTTCTCTCTCCCTCCTTCTTTCTAAACGCTCTCTTGTGCTTTCCATATTCTTTTGAAATGGTGCTCATCTTTCTGTCTCTTTAAATACAATTTATTGTGATTCTAATGACTAATATCGTCACAGCTTTGTCTCCATCTCCAGTTGAGCGATCGAGAAAACGCTTTCCTAAATGATAGATCCATTTTAACAAAAAACAAATTATATACACATCACAGTGCAAATTAGTTTCTTACCTTAAACAAATATAAACCTGTTTACCACTTGGGTAAAGTAAGTTAATTTATGTAAATTAAACATTGATTAAACAGCCTGTTTGTCTGACACATTAAAACAATGGCCAAATGAACATGTCACAATCTTTTCATGACTCCTGAACCTTTGCATCCTGATTGCGCTAAGATTTTATTTTGAAAGTCCAAACATGTAAGTTCTTTTCAGGGATATTTGTCTGCTCACTATTGAACTTTATACTTGATACTGTCTTCTGTTAAATTATTCCACAGCAAGCAATAAGATGTTTTACTTATTCATATTGCACATGAACTTTAGGACTGTATGTATTTTAGAGGTGCTGTATGTAGTCATTTTAATTTGAAAAGTTAGCCCCACCTCTGTTTTGTAGAGCACTAAAAATCTTTGACTGGTGACAAGCTATAGCCAGGAAAGTGCAAGTCAAGTTCAGGTCTTGTAAAATGTCCTAATCCAACAGTTTATTTATTAAATGTTATTTTTGTACTGATGTTTAAATGCTAAATAAAAACACTTGAAGGTTTGGCCACTTTTAAATTAAAATCCTTCCATACTAGAAGCTCCTTCCAAACACTCAGGCTCCATATGAACTAAGACATAAGACATAAGTCTGGTTGAGACACATTTGTGAAATATCATGGGAGAATATTGTGTATCTGTATTCCTGATTGAGAGGACATTTTTAATACAAAGTTTGTTACCAAGCTTTAACTGTAAAATCTCAAACAGGAAGTGCATGTGTACTTTGTCCAAAACTACATGGTGCAAACTTAAAAAAAAAAAAAAATACTTCACACTCACGACTAACGTGCATGAGTCGCTGCTCAGTCGTCTGTTATAATCAACTTTGTGTGAATCAATAATCCTGCTTATCATCCTCGTTAGGCCAAAGGGCAAATGAAACCACACCGAATGTTCAGTTGCCAAAATCTGATTATCTGACTAATCCCTGGTTCGTGGTCTAGCAGACACGTTAATATCAGGTTATGCACCAGATCCAGTTTTACAAAAACAACAACTAACTTCAGTGTAATTTGTTTTAAATCCATTCAGAATCAGACTAAACTACACTGTGGAAGAGGATATCACACTTTTCCACAAATTCAAACCAGAGTTTTGAGAGTTTTTAAATAAAAAGAGACCCAAAACATGACATATGTCACTATCAACATAAAGTCTATATGAAGACTGACTTACATGTCAGTCCTCTGTTGTGGACAAACTTCATTATTGACTCTAATAATCTCTGGGATTTCTGTGTTATAATCTCTTGTTAATTCACAGTTTTCTGGTTCTTTTCAAAGCAGAGCAACTTCTCTTCCTCTACAGTTTTTTTCATATTGGCCACAGAGTGAGGCTCCACCATCACCACTTCATCGTTTACCACAGGCTTAGTGCTTATAATCCCATTATAATTGATCCTAGCGTACTTCAGGTAAATGTTAATGAGCACACAATGTGCTGCTGCGTGTATGATGTTTCGTAAATCCCTGCTTACAAACCAAGCATAATACAAATAAACATTTTAGGGACTTTTCAGGACTTTTCCAGGACCTGTGGATACTTGGTCACATGTCACCTGAGACTGTGGCTCAAAAAAACATGTGCTATGTTACCACAGGAAGTCAATAAACTGACAACAACACTGCCACACCGGTCATCTCATCGATTATTGGTTGAATCCCAACATGGCCTTTGGATAAGTGAACCTGCAACAGTCTGGGGCCTACGTAGGGGGGGAGCGTTCACAAGCTCTGAGCGGATGCTCGAGTGGGATGACTGTGTTTAGTACAAAATAGAAAGAAAGTGTGAGATAAGCGTCTCACGCACCTTATTGCTTAACATATAACTTGCACACACACACTTGTAATTATACAAATACCCACAGACGACTGTTTTGTGATTACAAGATAAAGCGGGAGGTGTAGGAGAGGAGGGCAGAGTTGGAGAAAGGAAATGAAAAGAAAGAACTGAACAAAAGATAAAGATGATAAAGAGATAAAGAGAGAGCGAGCAAGAGAGAGAGAGAGAGGTTGGGGTGAGAGGAGGAATGAGACAGAGAGAGAGAGAGAGAGAGAGAGAGAGAGAGAGGAGGGACAGATGGAGAGAGCATCAGAGCCAACAGCAGAGCTAAGTGGGTAGTGTGCTCCCCAGACAGCACTCCATATGGCCTGGCAACGCCATACACAGCCAAGCCGCACAAACACACATATACACAGCATGTATACACACAGACACGCAGCATGTGTACGCACACAGACACACAAACATGTGGTGTATCGGACTGTCGTGTACCCACACACACACACACACACACACACATATATATATATATATATATATATATATATATACACCCTCTGTTTCTTTAAAAATAAAAACATCTTTACCATCATTTAAATGTAATAATTACTATACCAACAGGAAGTGGTGGCTGTTTTTAACTCATGTATCTAATAATTTGTGTGCTTTGGAATAAAAACATGTCAAGAAATGGTTCAACTTAGTTGCTTCCCACCGGCATTTTTGTCCATTACTGTGGACGTCCACACTGGTGTTCACCAGGGAAGAAAACAAGGTCACTTTTGTTTTTTTGTTTTGTTAGTTTTTTTGTTTTTTTTTTGGGTTATTGTTTATGTATCCATCTCATGACTTCCACCTCAAACCAAACAAACATAAAACTGTATGTTTAAACCTGGTCAACAGATCTAAAAAATTACTGAGTTACTTTATATCGAAGGAGCTGATATACGGTAATTCAGAGTTTGTGCAGATATATCGTCGATTGAGTTTGTTTGTTTTTCTTCTTTGTTTGTATGTTTAAAAAATAAAAAAAGGAAGAAAGAAAATTGAAAAGTGGTAGAAAATGTGTGATCGGGAGGGACACTGCATCACATCTATTACACGTGTCCTTGATCAGTCTCGCTGCCTGGCCAAGCTCTTAATGGATCATTTCAAGTTATTATAACTTGGATCTTACTTTCATAACTTTGGCAGTTTTAAGGTTTTGGTTATCATGGTGCTGGACACAATAAAAGATTGCTGATTTAACATTAGTTTTTTTTAGCGGTTTCATAACTCCAAACAGACAATCCACCTATTCTACCCACTCTAATTGCGACAGGCTGAGACAGGGTTATAAAACAGCGATATAAATCGTTGTCTAATTTGTTTTCTCATCCAAATAAGTTTGGTTGATCTTTGTGTTTGGTATGTTTCTTGTCTCTGTTTATCAGAGACAGCTAGTTTAAAAAAAATAAAAGCGCAAAAAGACCTGATTTCAAATGAAGTTGAAAAGGTAGAATTAATGATGTGAAAGGCCTGAACGTGAGTCCACGACTGATTATGGAAAATCCAGTCACAAACAAATCAAAACGGTGCCAGCTTGTGTCTGTATCTAATCCAATAAAGATGGAACTCTTTCACAAATGTACAGAAATGTGAGAGTGTGTCAAGTCCCTCCCCCGGTCCCCCCGCTAGAGCAGAGACTCATGGGAAGACCAGGATAACAGCCAATCCCTAAAGGAAATGAGGAAATGACTCCTCGCCAATCTCAGGGCTCGGCGAGGTTACTACGGGGCTGCTGGTCCATCGCCATGGTACCCTGCTATCAGGGGACACCTGGCCAATCACATTCGGCGACGTGAAGTGTAAACATCTCACACTGCAGTGCATCCACAGAAGCATGAGGTTCACTGTGCAGACACGGGAGGTTGGGGTGGAGTGACATATCCACCGTCTGTAGCAAAGTGATGGCATTTTACTGAAAAAAAAAAAAAAAAAAAATCGAACCACACTTGACTGGTCTGTTTTAACTCTTGTACTATTCGTGATATTCTCATTGCACAAAGTGATTGACAACGTTTAATTAAAAGCTAAAAAAAAAACGAGACACTGACTCAATGACTCAACTGACTCAACTTACACAATGGTCACGTTTAAAACAAACTATTTACTTACGCAACTCATCCAACAGCTGATCAGAAGTCTGTTGGGATCTGACCAATCAGCAGATAGGTCTGTGCTACGAGTCACATTCATACAACTTCTATATGTAACCCAGCACAAACACTGATGAAACAGTCGTCAGCGGTGACTCAGGATTTGGTGTCTCACTAAAAGATGCTTCGACATGCAGGTTGTAGGAGGAGGCGTTGATCAAACCACTCACCCTTTGATTTGTGGACATCACGCTCCATCTCCTGAACAAAGATCCCACCATGCCCTCAACATGACCATATTTCTCAGAAGAGTGGAAATCGTATCAGCTAAAATAACAGCAATCAGTGTCCTCGGAGTTTTTTCGTCCACATCTGCAAGTACGCAAGGGGTCCGCGAAGGTCTGATTGACGGAAATGTTAAATGTTAACTGTTAAAGCCAGAGGAAAAAAAGCGTGTGCATGTGTGTGTGTTTCTTTAGATCCAACAGAGAGAGATGTCTTTTTTTTTTTTCAACAAATTACATCACATCACTGACAGCTGGGAATTCTCCCCACTCAACTTTCATTTCATTCAAATCATATCAATGACTTCAGCTTATAAACTTTATATTTTTACTCATATAACCTCACTATTGGAATCAAGGAACTCATAAAAGATAAGGTGAGTGGGATTCAGTAGCCAACGGTTGTTATTTCAATGTAAGGCTATGTAATCAACAAGCAACATAAATACAAGTACCGGTTCAAGTTTGGTATCAGCAGACGTACAACGTTAAAGGAGTGGAACCAAGACATCCACAATCCAGCTGCCATTACTGACGACAGTGAAGATATGAAATCAGACACAAACAATCAAATCCGTGTCACTGTCATGAAGTTTACCCACATTTTATTCACACATAAATGAGCATCTGTTACACTAAAGCGCTCGCCAAAAAAAAAAGAATTCACTGTATTTCAGTGCAGTGTATAGTTTTAAAGCTGCAAAAGCAGAATTCCCACACTAAACCCTGTCATAGTGATGTGTTTTATGACTGAAGCTAAAGAAGAGAAGCAACATTAGCAATGGAGACAAAGCAGACTCCAACAGTTATTAGTATGGAGGAACAACTGAGGGGGAAAACCAAGGAACGTTTCTGATGCTCCACATAAAATAACTTGATGTTCAGATGAAGAATGACACTTTACAAAAGACAGGAAAGGATTTTCCTTGTTGCCTTACTGCTCTGAGACAGGTTGGTTTATGTACAATAATTTAAGGATGTAAATATTACATGTACACCACCTGAATAAATGTGATATTGCCTTTTTGTCAATGTTTTGTCAAGGTTTTTGACAAAGTTCTGTATCGCTGGTTTGAAATGTGTCAGTCAGAAGTACGAAGACAAAGTTACTAAGAAAATATAAGCATGTAGGATATCTGTACATACATGTGTTTATGTGCGACATAGAGCAGGAGAAAGAAAGAAAACACTGAAAGTCTTTTCTAAGATCTGCTTTGGTGTGATTGCACCTCATAGATATGATATTATCTCTGTCCCAGCTCGGTGGCGTCTGCAGGAGGAAAACTGACTGTAATGTGTGGTGAATAATGTGGGGAACACTGACCAGAAAGGCACAGAATGTATAATGTTATAAATGGGGGCAATATTGTGGGATTCCTTAGAGAATCAGATGTGCTCCGGCTGACTTGCTCTGTAATCCCACCTCACTCACACACACACACACACACATACACACATACACACACTCCAACACACACACACAGTGCATAAACAAGCTTTATCCTTTGATCATTGTGCAGCAGGAAAAGAAAAAAAAAAGACATTACAGGCTACAGAAGTCACTGTGCAAGGAAACGTGTGGAAACTCGCATTTCAACGTGCAAATAAGCCGACGGGCCCAAGATGTGTAACATCAAAGAGTGAAAAAGACGAAGTCTGTTTCAAGTAATGTCGGCAATTCAAGTGTGTATTAACAACTGATCAAATACACACACAGTAAAGAAGAGATGAGCAAGAATCAAGAATTGTTCCTGACCAATCCATCAAGCATCCAATGCCCACTAATTGGAGACAATGATGGAAAGCATTATATCAGCCAAAGCTAACCTCAGCCTTCATTCTCAATGTGATGTTACCTAGCAATCTCACAGAGGGATAGAAGTGTTCCAGAACTGGCAGGTTTAGGGGAAATAGGATGGAGTGTAGACGTAAAGATGTTGGCATCGCTGAAGCTGAAAGTAATTTTCTTAATGTAATTTTGCATATAAAAGTTTACTTTTCAAAATAACTTCAATGTCACAGCAGAAAAACGGGAATCTCTTGATGACTTAACGATGCCATCCATCCAACAGTTCTCAGCAACTAGTTCGGGTCGCAAGTAGCGACAGGTCAAGTTAGTCCATCAAGTTAGTCCAGTTGGCCCCCCATCCCCAGCAACACTTTTCAAGCTCTTCCTGGGGAAAACACAAGGCTTTCCTAGGCAAGATTAGACAAATAATCTCTCCAGTGTGTTGTGGGTCTACCCCAAGGTCTCCTCCCAGTTGGGCATATCTGGAAAAACTCAACAAGACGCAGCCTGGAGGAATCCTGATCAGTCTGAACAACCTCAATATTGACCCTTTTGGACGCAAAAGAATAATGGCTTAACTCTGAACTCTTCCACCTATCAAGGTGGACTGGTCTCTTTAGTTTCAACTCTCTACTGGGACAAGTTGTTGCCTCGAGTTTAAGAGTTCAATTATCTTGGGGACTTGTTGACATGAGAAGTTAGGTAACTTAAATCAGTTCTGGTCGCAGTGGCAGCAGGTCAACAAGATAGTTCGGGTGTCCCCCTCCTCAGTGACGCTTTCCAACTCCTCCTGAGGAAAACCCAAGGCGTTCCCAGGTAAAATGAGATAAATAATCTATTCAGTGTGTTCTGATTTTAGCACAAGGTCTCCTCCCAGTTGGACATACCCAGAAAACCTCAAACGGGCATTGAGGAGGAATCCTGATTGATCTGAACTACTTCAGTTGACTCCAATGGAGTAGTGGCTCTACTCTGAGATCCTCACTCTATCAAAGTGGACTGGTCTCTTCAGTTTGGTGATAAGTTGTTATCCCAAGTGGAGCAGTTCAATCTTGGGGACTTGTTCACATAAGAATTTAGGATGGAGTGAGAGATTGGTTGTTAGATGGATTGATGAAGATGGTTCAGGGCCAGAAAGTGAAACTGTTGATTTACCAGTCAACTTTTCTTGCCATCCCTCACCCATGGTCATGAGCTTTAAGTAGTCGCTTAAAAAATACAATAGAACATATCAGTTTTCTCAGCCCAGGCACCCTGCAGAGGAAGGCGATGTATTCTATTGTATTCTTTCAGTGAGAAAAGGTTGACTGGTAAATCAACAATTTCACTTTCTGGCTCAGCTCACTCCAAACAGGTCTGGTGTAATGCCTGCTTCAGCTGCTGACGCTGCATCAATCCATCTATCAACCTCTTACTCCAACCTATGTTCTCTTATGAACAAGGCCCAAAGATAATTGAACGACAATTCATCCCCAAATTGATGCAACCAGTTTATGCCCTTTTCCCACAGACAACCATGGCTTTTGATTTCTCAGCCACTTCACCCACAGCAGAAAACCACCCTCCCACATAGTTATGTGCCAGGCCGATCCCTGGAATCACAGAAAGGTTTTAGGGACACAATGCTGTTATATGGTGGTATCATATCACAATCAGTAGAGCTGATGGTGACTTCTTCAAACGTCTTGTTTTCCAACCAAGAGTTGGATAAGATCACTGAACATCTACAACACCCTCCGGTCAACAAAAAGCCGCCTGCAATATGAGCGACCCCACCCGCCCCTCACACAACCTCCTCAATCTCCTGCCTTCTGCTTAAAGATCTGGCTTCTCCAGACTGTGTGACAGCATCGTACACCAGACTGTCAGGATGCTGATTTTTTTTGTTTTTAATGAAAACAAGCACTTGTCACTTTTTACAGCTTTTTCACTACATCTGCTCATTACTCATCCTGTGGATGAAACATTTACTTGCACATTTGTACATTACTCATACATCCATTAAGCTGTATTGCACTACTTGATACATTTGTACAATAATCATTCACTGCAGTCCATTTCATCTCATGGCTTCCTTTATACTTTTTCCTTTTTTGTGTGTGCTTTTGTATGTGTGTCTTTCTTTAACTCATTACTTATATTTATTTCTTTCTATTGTACTTTTTTGTTTTTTGTTGCTTTCTTTTCTTTCTTTTTTCTTGTTTTTTTTTTAAGGTGGCGTACTTGTGGAAGTTGACTTTGACAAATACAAGTAGCCCTCACTTTTCAGAAGCTGTAATCAGATTTTTGCCTAAACTATTGGCAAAAATCCAATATGGTGCATCCCCACTTCCAGCATATAAACTCTTCCAAAAATGAGGTATGGTTTGTTGGCAGTTTTGAGACAGACATTAAATAAAGTTAATTAAATAGACTGTTTTCAACTGAGAGCAACTGTGTCTGGCTTCAACTAGCATGTTCTCAGCTGACTCACATCTGGTTAGCTCTGCAGTCACAGTAGATTATCAACTCACAAGGATTTGTTAATGAACATCTGGCTAGACAAGTTTGACCAAAAAAGATTTGTAACATATAACATAAGCTTGAATCTTCGAGCCAAATAAAACTGTTTAATTGTACTATTCTTCTTTACATAAGATTATGTATCAGATATAATCAAGAGGAAGTGGAGCTGAGACATGTCACATACACATTCGCATGGACGTCATTGCTCCAGACAAACAGCTTGGCAGGAGAGCCGAGCAAACTGCGAGACACACACAGAGCGTCTGAATCCAGCCTAAGCCAGCGACGCTTTTACGGAGGAGGACCACAACATCAGCTAGTGACTCAACAGGATCTGAACTGGACTTATCAGACTGATCGTGTCCATCTTCACAGCAGAGGCTCTGCTACCATACACTGATGAATAAAAGACAGAAACCAGGCCGTGTGTGTGTTCAACAGGATAAAAAGTCAATCAGAAAGTAAAGACGGCTATGGCTGGATAAAACATATTCTCACCAACAGTGATAGAGGCTTGTCTCCTTGATATAATATATCAACTAGATCAATGTATCGATATTGATTAGCGTCAGTGTTCAGATATCAACTGACTCCACTCACCGGACATCGTTTTGCTGTGGAGGTTTCTTCTGCCCGACCAGGTTCACCGTTCTTGCTTGGATTGGCTTCTCCTCTCTGAAACACACAAAGTTAAAAAAAAAAAAAAAAAAAAAGTCCAGTTAGCGCAAAATCATCCTCTCAACTTTTGGCCGGTTTCAGCATCATTCACAATCATCACAGCTCTATCGCATATAAACCCCTAAACCTGATAAGCTGAACATTATTTACTCTAGTTGACTTGAATTCTGCTTTAACTCCAAATGACTCAAGTCAAACCAAACATTAGACAATGATGACAGGCCTTAAACAACAACTGCATCCACTGTCACATTCGCAGTGTGATGCAAACCCATCTCATCCATAATCATGAACAGTGGGCTCTGATCAGTCTGATCACAGAGGGAACGGGAGAGAGAGACAGAGAGAGAGAGAGAGAAATCCCCGCCAACACCCACGCCATCTAAAACAGAACACTTCTATTTATTATTCTTCAATACAGTGGATACCCCTCTCATTATGAGACACTTTTGGAACATTAGGGACAGTGACATCTCTTTGTTCCTCAAGGATATGAGCCATCTTCTCTTGTAGTGACAGTCTAAATGAATATATATATATATATATATATATATATATATATATATATAGTGCAGAGAGCTGATTCACATCCTCAAGCTTAATCTGAACTAAAAAACAATCAGATATACTTTAATAAAAAAGTTTTCTGTGCTCTGTAGTTGATGTGGATGAACCAATCAGACGCACTAGGTCGGTACCAGCTTTGAAACATTGATCTGTTTGTTATACTGTTTATCCTTTGAGATGTCAGATGGATGTTGGAGAGAAATCTCAGCTGATTAAAGGCAAAAGGCTGGGTACGCCCTTTACATGTTGTCTACCACTGAGCTGACACACAGAGATAAACAACCATTCACACAACTTTAGAGTCACCATGTGGACTGTGGGAAGAACCTCTGTGTCCCCCAGCATCAGTTCAGATATTACTCAAACAATCCACATTAAATAGATAACGAACCATTCCTTAAGCAGGTACACTCATTCATCCTAGAGGCTGCCAATTTTTTTATCAATTTTTAGTTGATCATATCAATCACTGATCAATCAGCTCCACACCATGAGGGATTTAAGGGAGCAAGAGTGAAAAAAGGTGAATCTCTAAACTCCTTGTAGCTGTAAAGCTTATTGTGGTCCTTTAAGGTCAGCTCACTGGAAACTATTTCAGAGTGTTTCCACGTAATATCTCACTTTCTATAAATATAACATAACAGTTCTGGAGTATGACATTTTTGTCAGTTTATCTATGTATAGCGCGTCTTGCATTTTAGCGCGGAGAAAATAACTGCACGACACACTCATCTAGTTCAGCTTCCACAGTGGCTGTCACTCAGGAGGTGGAGACGGTTGTCCACTAATCGGAGGGTCGGTGGTTTGATTCCCATTTCCTCTATTCCTCATGTTGAAGTGTCCTTGGGCAAGATACTGAACCTCATGATAGCTGTTCTATCAGTGTGAATGTGTGTGAATGTAGAAAAAAAATGTATGCACTGTATAGGTGAATGTCAAAAACTGTAGTGTAAAACATTTTGAGTGATCAACAGATGACTAGAAAAACACCACAGAAGTTCAGTCCATTTCCCATTTACAGCGGACGTGTACGCATTCGATTTATTCTGGAACTGAAGCAAAAAAAAAAAAAAAATAAGTGGTACATTTGACTGTACACATCACACATCATTGAGCGTATTTGCAGAGAGGAAGTCTACTTTTAGCTCTCTCCACTACATGAAAACCTACATGAAGTGATTGCAGGGATTTTCTTCCACCGAGTTTCTGGTTTCATCAGTACAGTTCAGTGAGAAAAACTATTTCAGCGGATAAACAACTGAGAATCCTGTTTGTATTTGTTGATTGTTACATGTGTGAGAATGATCCTGTCATACTGTAATATGTTGTGTTTCCATTTATAGTAAGAAATTGCAACTTAGCCATCTGAAGAAGGTGTACACCGAGGTTGAAATTCACTCTTAACATGTAACAATCTACTTAATGACAATAACTGACAGGATGTCATTGCTACTGTGGCTATTTATCCTCAGGGACGTATGTGTACATGGACTGTGATTGTATATATAATGTGAAAGCAACCAAACCAAATGGTGAGTGTGTATAAAACCATGTTCTCCATCTCTCTGCATTACAGCCCACACGACAATACTGCTAGTACACTCTCCGTGTATGTATTAGTCGACCTGTGCAGCTTTTCAGTGCAGACCCAATCGTAACGCTCACACACACACACATATACACACACACTGCTATGCTATAGCAAACAGTGATGAGAGAAACGGTGCCGAAACCAATATAGGTTAAGACATGTGTGTGCTGACAGCATGACATGACTGAATCCACTGCTTCTAATCCACTGCTGAAAATGATGCATAGCCACTTAGAGCTGGAGTTATATATTGGACATTTCCTTCTTTAGATGCAATGAATCGATCTTCCGTTCCAGTGCTGGGCTATCAGTCCGCACAGAGGGCTTAAAATAGAACAGGGACGTAAAGCTCGAGGAGTGCCTCACTTAGGTGGGTCGCTCTATCTTTCTAGCTGCCAATCTATGCGCGCAGCAGGACGGAAAAGGCGTGAGAAAAGCGTCCGGCGCGTTTAACTTCATGCATTTTTTCTGTTCCTGCAGGAAAATGAACATGTATGTGGGTTGATTTTGATTTTCTGCACCGATTCGCAATGACAAATAAATCTGGAAGGAGACTTTTTCCTCCATGCATGCATGTACGCTGGATGTATAGGACAGAGGGAGGCAGAGGTGGATGCACACAGTGAATATAAGTCACTCCTGATTGAAAATGACATTACACAGGCACCTTCTCCTCCGCTGTTATAGGCCTACTGGTTCTATAACAGCCTGTGTGATGTCTGTTTGCGAGAGCACTGGCCTACATACAGTGCATACGGCTGGGAAAGGCTCAACCGCACCCCTGAGCTGAGAACAGCAGCTGTTGAGATGGATGCTGCACAGATAAAAGCCAACAGGGAGGGTTTTACTTTTACTATTCTCAATGCCAGGCTTCAGAAAGCCTTCCTGCGATTTCCTGCTGCATCTATCAATGAAATATTTCACATACAGTCCAGATACTCTACCGCTCGACTGGGGGCATCAGTGTGAATGGTCGTGATGACGTTAGAAAGACGAGCACAGAAGAGAAATGAGTTATTTTTTTTCTTTCCGAAAGGAGTGCGAGGATGCCGATGGGCCTTAACAGGGACACAGTGACACACCTTCATCCTCCTACAATCCTCTTCTTCATCACTCAGTGAGCAAAGTTAACCCTGACCCTACAGGCGCTCTGCGAGTCTCTGTCAGGAGAGAGCGAGAATCTGCAAACCGGACGTGAACCTGGTTGTAACTGGTCCGTGCATAGCATGTTCCTTATTAACCAGAGCTTTATGGCCTGAGTGGGAGTGTGTGATAGTTGTGTGTGTGTGTGTGCGCACGCATGTGTGTGTGGAGGGACCTGCAGAATGTGTGAACACACACACACACACACACACTAAAAACACACTCGATCAGATACAGTGGAGTGGAGGGAAAAGTCATGATGCTGGAACACTGCATCTCCATGAAGACACAGAGGTGGATGGACCTCCAGTCCAGGCCCAATCTCACACACACACACACTCCCTCTCTCTCAAACACACACACACACACACACACAAACACACACACACACTTACTTTAACATGGCCTCCTCCTTCGCCTCCTCCTCCCGTTGCCGAGCCAACACAGCCATGATGATCTTCCTTTCCTCCTCCGTCAGATGGCTCAGGTCCGGCTCCGGGATGGCCGGGGCGACGGGTGGGCGCGGGCCGCCCCGAGGGCCCACCGAGGCGAACATCTTCCCCACCACCTTCCCTTCCTCCCTCCCTCCTCTTCCTCCTCCTCTTCGCCTCGGTCGGGATCACGGATAGAAAACCCGCTGGCGGAGCCCACGGATCACGACATGGCCCACGGATAAAGCGGCGGTTGGAGCGACTGACGCGGAGTTCCCATGGCGGTGGCGGGGGGCACCCAGGGCGGCGACGACGCGCGGCAGCAGCGGCAGCAGCAGCAGCAGCAGCGGTGTCGGTGCTAGCTGTGTAGAGTAGTAGCGGTGATGGTGGTCCCGGTTTGCCGTTTCAGCCTCTACTTCTCCCTCTTGCTGCTCCGCTGTCTTCTCCCCCCACCCCCCTCCCACCGCCCGCCCGCCCGCCTCTCCCCTCCACCACCTCCGTTTTTACGGGGAACCCATATCACCGGCGGTCGGTCGCTCGGTCGGTCGGTCGGGATGCTGGCACACAGGAAGAGAGGAGGAGGAGGAAGGAGGAAGGAGGGGGACTCGCTTCAGGTTTCTTCAGGGCCGGGTACACACACACACACACACACACACACACACACACACACACACACACACCGAGGTCCCTGAAGGCGTCTCGGGGGGCTCCGCTCGGTCCGGTGGGCTGCTCCCTGTGGCTGCGGGGCGAGGCGGCGACTTCTTGTTTTCCAGCGCCGCCGCTGATGCTGATGCTGATGCTGCTGTCAGGGAGACGGAACCGTCAATGGGACCGCAGCCCCTCAAGCGCGCTCACTGCTCTTGCGGCGGGAGCGCGAAACCCTCATTTGAGAATGGGGGGCTCCACTCACCGTTAAGATGCGCGCTCACGCCAGCACATAGCACACGTAGAAAATAAAGGTCCCTCTGTGGTGCATTGTGGGTTTTGTTGCCTAATAACTAACTAAAGGAATCAAACAAGAATCTATGTTTAGTTTTATATTCAACTTACCATTAAAACCGGAAACTACCTTTTATCCATTACTTTGAAAAGATATAAAACCCTGTGGTTAATTTATGGATTATATCCTACATTTAAATATATTATTTTCACTTAAGTTATTTAAAGAGATGAAACATTCTACACTACAAATACCACATAATTGAAGTAAATTATATTATTAGATTATAACATATTTTAGCAGGTGTAATTAGTGGGGAAAATGATCTTTATTTACTAAATAAACATCTTTTTTAAAATTATAAAAATTTTAGGCCATTCATTTACAAATTTAAGTGATGGCTTTCATCATCTAAATATAATCATATTAAATGATTAATAATGGCGTTTCTGTTTGATTTAAAGGTTTTTAAGAGGTGCACACTTCTGATACTGACAAAATAATTTATAAAAGATATTCATAAATATCCACCTTGGATATTCTTTTCCTAATGTCTCTTTAAATCATATAAATAATTAAGAATAATATATTATAATCCATTAAATAAACAATAATCACCACTTAGTCATTGAATGGAGGTATTAATTATTAATTATTTAATCAATAGATGGTATGATACAAAATTCTTGTTATCAGAATTCTTTGTTTTCAAACATTCTGTAAATATAAAAAATAAAGTATAATTAAAAAGCAAAATAAGCATAATCTTGGTGTATATTACATGAAGTGTGCAGAAATAATAAATTGTCAACATATATAGGAAATAATCAATACAACACTGAAGAACCATTTTCTAGTATTATATGAAACCCTTCATCATAAGAGTGTATGCACTCTCCTCCTCCTCCCCCTCATCCCCCTCCTCCTCTCTCCCACCAATCACTGCGTGTTAGAATGACGCGCATCCCCCTTTTTTTGTCCTTCCTCCCACCCTTCCTCTCTCTCTCTCTCTCTCTCTCTCTCTCTCTCTCTCTCTCCCTCCACTGCTTCCTCCTTTCCTTCCTCCTTATCCATCCTTCCAACAGTCCCCAGCTCTCACCACACACACACACACACACACACACACACATACATGTACATAGAGACACACACATACACATTTACACTACTTCCTTATGCTGAAAAAAAGGTTCTGCAATCTGAAGGGAGCCTGATGTTTATGTGGTCACGCGCATGTTTGCCTATACGGTGACATTTACAGCAGAGAGGGGAGTTCCCTAACATTACTATTCAGTTGCAGGAGAATGAGTCACACCATTTATTGAGTCACTATATTAAACTATTCTTAGGCCCAGACCCAGATCTGGCAAAACCTGATTTCCAAGCTGTTAAAGTTATTAGTTGTTAGCTGAGACTTCATTTAGAGATGGACAAGTTTTCCTGCAGCTAATGGCAGACTATAAATTTAGACTACCGGTATGCTACATGTAGGAGCCTCGGGGGAGATTATAGTTCCCTAAACCAGTCCATGTGTGTTCACAGTGGAATCTACAGCCAGCTCCTTTGTCTCACTGTGGATTTCAGCACTATGGTCAGCTCACTCACTGAACAGAAGGCAGGCTGTTCACATGCAGGAAAATGTACTGAGTGGAGAAGTAGCTGCAAGTCTGTCACATGTTGTATGTATTAAGAAAACAGTCAACCACTGCATTTCCCAAATGCTTCATCATCATCATCGCAGTCATCATCATCAACATAATGCACCCAAACTGACAAACCGTTTCCTAGACTTTGCTGCTGGCATGCTGGCATGCTGGCAGCGACTATTTGCTGGACTTATTCAACAGCTCTGACTCATCTTTAAGGAGATTCCTATGGTGGCACTGTTCAGGCAAAAAGCCAAGAGTACACACCCAACTGTCTCATTTTAATCAACAATCCTTATAGAAATCTCACTTTTCTAATTGCCAAATCTGACTTCATATAGAAACCATATAAAAGACCTAAAATAAAGATAAATATTCATTTATTAATATATTTATGTGCAGAGGTGGACAAAGTACCCAACTTCATTACTTAAGTCAAAGTACAAATAACTCTGGTCAAATGTTACTCCAACACAAAAGAAAGATTTATAATCAAATTTTTACTTAAGTTAAAGTATTGAAGTACTTGTTTTTGAAAATAGTTCAGTATTAAAAGTACATTTTCTTTCACCACATCGTTGCCACTTGCCACAACATTTACATTAACTAAAGACTGACTAGCTTCTAGAATCTGCAGAATAAAGAGTTGGTAGAATATTGCAACACAACTGACAAAGTAAACTAGTCATTTGTTCTTTTTTTTTTTTTTAAATCAATCATAACACTACACACACCCACAAAACAGCATGGTAGTGTTCTGACACAGCTCTGGTAGTGTGTGCACACATGTACTGTATGTGTATGTTAATCAGGAAGAAAATGGAAAAACTGTCAATGCAGCTTGCTCAGAAAATAACATTGACATTCCAACCTGCATAAGACCAGAGGCCTGTACTATGAAGCAGGATTAGTTCTTATCGTGGTAACTTCAGGTTTAACTCTGGGTTTTCCGTCCTACGAAAGTGGTTCACTTCTTACCGGAGTACGTCTCCATGGTAACTGATGCTGAACAGCTAACCTGCTCCGGAGCAGGTTATGTTCCAGATCAGAGATCAGCGCCTATAAAATCTCCGCCCTCCGACCAATCAATTCTTTTGAAAATGCCTCGTTTTTTATTGAAGATCTGTGGAGCTCGGTGCCGGATTGAGAGAGGGTTTATGAGGAGGACGAGGGTTTTTAGAGACCTGCAAGATTATTTATTGGAGCGCGTCACTTAAATATCTGTGATCTCCTCAAACCGCATGTTGTCAGTGACACAAGTGCAGTTCAGCGCTGACTGTCCCTCAGACAGTAGCACTGCTGCGTTGACTCCTACAATAATTAACTAGGATATTAAATAACTGTGTTTTATTATTAACACATTGTACAAATGCAGCCTGTTTGGAGCTGCCAGGGTCCAACAACACCCCAGTGTCACCTTCATTAACTGTGCTTGTCATCCTAAACCAGAGACTGATTGATGCACTGAAACTGTAATTTGACTTATAAGATATAAAAGTACTACTTAGAACTTTGAATCATATTCTTATATTTAGTTTTTATTGTTTTGTGCCGCTACGGGTGCAGCTGAACACGAGTGTTAAAGTTGTATCAGCCTATTCACTTTAAGAACAGCCTAGATTTCAGCAGTTCATTCATTTGATTTTAATTTAATTACAGTCACATCTACTCGTCTCTATGGGGCTGTCAACTGTCGGCGAACTTTTTCCAGCTGTCTTTTCGGTTTTTAGCAGCTGCCACCGTGTTGTTTTTTTTTTTTTTTTGCTTGGATTATCGGCCGGTAATCTTCATATTTTTGTAAAATGATCGTCTGCTCTTCGGCAGTGAAGTCGCCGCTCTGCCGGTTCTCGTTTCCATGTTTGTGATTGGACAACTGCTGCAAAGTCCGCCTCTTTTACGTGAACGCGCTCACATATAGATTGGAAAAAATCTGGGTTGACTAATCGAGTTGATAACCAGCTTCGTGGTACCGCTTAGCCACACTGAGATTGTTAGGATTAGTGAAGCCAGATAACTGAAACAGATCCTGGGTAAGTTGAACTTGCTTCGTTTGAAGCAAGACAAAAAAAAAAAAAAAAAAGCTGAACTGTCATCTGATATTATCAGACATCAACTAATTTGTTCTTGCAATAACGTGATCTTAGGTTATAGTTACACTCCACAGGTGTGTACTTATTTTTTATGTAGACTGAATGTTATGCAAATAAATGCATCTGGTGATTTTTTTTTTTTATTCAGATGTTATAGATACGTATTATGGTATTTCTATCTATGACAATCATAACAGTTTATGTTGAGTTTTATAATATTGATATGAATGCATTTTAAACCATGATAATATACGAGGTGTATTTTCAATTTTTATTAATTAACAATTATATTTTATTATTGAGAGTGTTTTATTTTGAAAGTGTCGCTTACAGGAAGTACTGTGTGTGTGTTTTTGTTTTTTGTACGTAGTGACCATTCGATAATATTTTGGATGACGGACATAGGGTAAGACAGAAATACCGCTGTTGTTTTTCTCATTACAGTAATTGTATATTTTGTACACTTTGTGCAGGTGTAAATTTGCTGTCACGCTGACGCGTGTTGTTAATATGTGTTGATATAATGTTGTTTTATATTAAAAAGCTTCCAACTCGCGACTTCCAAGTGCAAAGGTAACCACAGTTCACGCCGAAGACATGAAAGGAGCTAACGGTTTAGTAAATTAAGTCGAGTTTTAAACGTAACCGCGGTAATGTTTTTATTCATCGGCAGGTTTTAGAATTAGCGCGTTAAACTGCGACGCACAAGGAAGATGCAACATGACCCACGTTTCAGCTGAGCGTGCGCGGGCACTTAAACACACACAGACACACACACACACACACACACATCACTCAGAGGCTCCTGTTCAAAGCTGCAGTTTCATTCCGGGACTTTGAAACAGATACAACATTCAGGCTCCATAACTGTCTTCCTCACTACTCTCCACAGACGAGGTACTGCATGACCGCTCTGACCGGAGCGCGTGCACATAAGCTAATGAATTAGCACAGGATCCGTAACCACAGCAACCGGAGACTCAACTAACGTACCTCTGTATGAACACACGGACGTAAAAACCAGCCTGTTCAGAGTTGACATTAGCCGCTAGCACCGGTATAAATCGTGTCACGAATTGAGTGATAATGAATACATAAAGACACAATAAAGAAATTACCTGTCAAGAAGAAATGTGGCCAACCGATGTTTAGCTACGTTTCCTGCAGGCCGACACAAGTTTTATTAATGTTATTTTATTTCTTTAGAACATTCTTTTCTTTATCTGTTTTATTCTTACTTGCCTTTATGTGTAGGCAGGTGTTGACGATGGAGGAATTTGCAGTTTTGTTTTTGCTTTTGCCATTTGGTTTGCTGCTATCTACTCTACTTGTCATGTGAGACTGTGCGTGCTACTTAAAGTGTGCGCGTGTGGGGTGGTGTGTGTGGATGGGGGTTTCTTCAGCATGTGCACAAGCTGTGATTGACAAGCAGCTACTCCCCACTTCCCTGTGACTGGTCAAACACAACTTAATTAACTGAGATCTGTTAATTAAGTCTGATGTGCTGCTGCAAGGTCAGATCATAGTGACAAGTTTCAGAAAATATGACTTAAAATGTTACATATTGAACCTTTTATGTATTTTACATTCATATCTTGTAAAATGCTCAATACAAGTAGCTAAATATCAGCTTAATTATCTAAATTACACCTCATAGCAGCGATGAAGTCACTGCTATATTGCTCTGGCGTCTTTATCTAAGATGTATACAACCCTATAGAGGCCAAAATATTGTTATTTAGTTATTACAGGTGACATCGTTTTAAAAAATCTATCATAAATCAGACAATGGAACAATTAGTGATTTGACTATTTACATGGATTTAACACACAAGTAGAAAATATTTATCTTATTTTTTTATTATTATTGTTTGATGCAATATTCCAATAGATCAGTAGTTCTGTTGTTTTCATTTGTGTTGCTTATGTTTTTTACTCTAAACTGTTGTCTTTTAGTTGCTCTTTTTCACAGTTCATTCTATGTTTTATCTTACACACTCAACAGTTAGAAAACATTTTCACCGCTAAAAAACTAACATGAGGGATTGCAGAGAGCAGACTGTTGCAGGAAATGAATCTGAGTTTACATCTTGCTTTACATTGTGCCTGTGCTCTGTAGCCTCTCAGGTGATTGACATGTTGCCAGTGGTGGTCGTCCATGGAGGGGCTGGTACTATCCCAAAGGAGCGGGCAGAAAACTCCATTTCAGGTGTGTGCGCAGCAGCGCGAGCAGGGTACACCATCCTCAAGGGAGGAGGCAGCAGCATGGATGCAGTGGTAGATGCTGTGTCCCTGATGGAGAATAGTCCTTTCTTCAATGCAGGTATGGAAAAACACAACACAGCCGTTTGTTTAGTTAACTAGACACAGGATCATGTCACTTTTCTTGTACATGCTATATTGTCTGAGGTAGAAAAGACTGTCAAACCTTTTCCATGACAGACATTTTAACTCATCAACACAGTTCAAGAAGAACATTACGCAACAGACGTTGTGTTGAGTAATGTTCTACTTATTTTTGTCTGTTTTTGTCAATATTTTTGTCTTTTTGGGAAGTATTACTCATTCTCATTTCATGTTTCTTATATTTTTATCAAACTATATTCCAGGACGTGGGTCAGTGCTCAATGTCATAGGAGATATTGAGATGGACGCCATTGTGATGGATGGGAAAACACTGGGAACCGGAGCAGTGTCTGCTGTACGCAACATAGCTAACCCTGTCCAGCTAGCAAGGCTGGTAATGGAAAGGGTATGTACACAGATGTTATATAAGACAAAAACTACACGTTTAACTATTGTACATTTAATTCTTACATTCTTAATGTACCAGAAGGATAATGAAAGAACATTATGATTCAGTCATGTATGAAAATAGTGTAGAAAGTGTGAAAAACACTCTGGTTTTGGAGAACAGACACACTGTTCTCTTGATGTGAACTTTGATCTCTATTTTAGACCAGTCACGTGCTTCTGACAGCAGAGGGGGCCAACCAGTTTGCCCGCTCCATGGGTGTCCCTGAGGTCCCCCAAGAGTCCCTCATCACAGAGTACTCCCGTATGCGCTGGAAAAAGAACCTAGCCCCTGATGCAAATCCCGTGGAGAGCCAAATGTAAGACACAGCATTACTTTTGAGTGTGTTTCATGATACAACCCACTGAAATTAAAGTAATTTATGTTCACAAGCCCTGAGATTATACAAGTGGTCATGATGACTTTCCTTTGCAGTGTTGCTGGGTGAGGAGCTCAGATATGGAGGAAGTTCAGAGTAGAATCACTTCCCCTTAGTGTTAGAAGGAGCCAGTTGAGGTTGTTCAGGGGTCTGATCTGGATGCTTCCTCCACTAGACGTCTCACAATTTTCAGTGGTTTTTCAGCAGACCCATAACATACTGGAGAGACAGCATTAGAAAGCTCTGGGATCCACTAGGAGAAGCTGTAATGTGTCACTGGGTAAAGTGACACTTGGAACTACCTTGTTGACCTGTTGCCACCATGACTCAAAGTAAAAAGTAGTTAAGTGGCTGAAAATGGATGGATGGACGGCTCTTTGCCTCCCTCAGTCATCTCACCGAGCTTTTCGTTTTTTTCAGTGAGTGATAGGTGAACTGTATTTACCACAGGGGCAAACATGTCTTCGTCTATTACTATCTCATCAGATCAGCTGACCAATCATTAAAGAGTTTCCACTGAAGAAATGAGAAATGTTACCATCTGGTGAAAAAGGAAGACTATTTTTGGACTCGAGCACACAAGTTTTTTTATGCAGTTTTTTTTTTTTTTTGAAAGTCATCTACGGATGTTTTGACAGGTTTTTTCTGCCTTGACTGGGTCATCATAGGAATTCATTGTTAGTGCTGTGAGTCCCAGCTGTTTACAGCTGGATACAAACTTTTCACAACCATCTTTCAGACATTCACACACTGAGGGCCTGATTATCAAACTGATACTTAGATAGTCAGAACTATCCGCTAACTAGTAAACCATTTTCTGTGTAAACCCAGCTGTGCTTTTTGTGATCCATCTTAATTCTAACTTTACTCCGCTTGTTTGCTTTATGTGTTGTTGTGCAGGGGGAAGATGGGCACAGTCGGAGCTGTCGCAGTAGACTGTGAGGGCAATATTGCCTGCGCAACCTCCACTGGTGGCATACTGAACAAGATGGAGGGACGTGTGGGCGACACACCCTGCGTTGGTCAGTCTTCACACATACAGCTTGAAAACGTATGCCTCTTAATAAAGGTTTTGTGTAAGAGAAAGATAAAGCGTAAGTCGCATTGAAAGTCTATTTAACGATTGACTCATTGTTCCTGCGGACGTTTCACGTGTGTGGTTAGTGAGTTGAGTGCAGTCAGTTAATGATTGACTCTGAATTATGTCTCTTATAACAACTGCGCTGACACATTTTACTGTGCAACGTCTGATTTTTTGATTTTTTTTTCTCAAGTTGCATCTTTTTCCTAGCACCTGTATTAATACAAAGAATGTGCCAGAATTTGAAGTGTCAATAAATGATAGTATCTATACATATATTTTGAAGGTATATGGTCTTAGTTATCTCAGGGTTGTTTAGTAAACAGCAGTCAGTGGATTTTGACCAAGTCATTCCAGACTGATATGTTACCATCAGTCAATGAGTGATTAGATCGTCATGAGTCAGTGTCTGAAACAGACGTCTGAACTGACAAACAAAGGCTGTCTGGTAAAAACTGCAGTTCAAACTTTGACTTAATATGGAGTCAGTCATTGGCGGTTTTTACAGACTTCAGTTTGTATAAATATATATATGTTTTTTAGATTTTAAATCATTGAAATCATTATTTGACTTCTCCACACAAGTGAAATACAACAGATATCAGGACAATGAAGTGTTGATGTTCAGCGTTACTCTTCCATCGAGCTGCTCTGATCCTTTGCAAACAAGAAGAAGAAAGGAGCAGAGGACACAGCTGCACAAACCAGTCACTATTTTAAATGAGCAATGGGTAAAGTGACTGGAACATGAGATGTGTTACTTTGTGCAACAAACTCACAGTTAGTCAAGTATTACCCAGGTGCTGCTAACCTCTCGACACTAATACAACATTTTAGTGTCGTTCAGCTTGTCTGCCTCATTTCCTGTCATGACAGGAAGCTGTTTCTAGACAAAATAAATAAATAAAAATCTAGAAAAGTGTGGTCAGACAATCTAGAATGATTAGTTTTCTTCAGGACATGATGGTGATCAGCGATCATATATTTGGGACCATTAACATGATTAGATTTACAGAAATAATCTTTGTGAGAAAATAGTTATTTGATGTTTACTTTGATTTTTGTAAATTTGGGCCATGTCCCATCCTGTCGGGGGCAGGGTTTATGACCTATACCACAGCCAGCATGTAGGGTGTGATCTAGATGTCTTGGTTTGACCCATCTTTATAAACAGAGAAAAGGAAAAATTGAGGATGCATCCATGAAACATTTGTGTTAGGAAGTGGAGGTTATGCTGACAACAACTTTATAAGGTGGTCGGAGCCAGGAATGTGTTTATAATTTTCTGCTGGAAAGACACAGGCCATGGGGAAGCTATCCTGAAAGTTACTCTGGCAAGGCTCATCCTGTTTCACATGGAGCAAGGTAATGCACACACACACACACACACACACACACAGTTTTGTATTTGTTTTTACAATCATCTCTCAATAGTAACATTAAGAAAGAAACACAATATACATCACTTACATGATCTGATTTTCACACATTGATTCACTCTGCTAAAAATTCACCAATGTTCTTAGTGAACTTAACTGCACCAAACAGAGCACACAGAACCATGAACATTTCATCCTGATTTACAACCTCATTTCTTCTTTCCTCTGATCTCAGGTCAGTCAGCACAGCCAGCCAGTGATTTGGGCCTGGCCTACATGAAATCCAGAGTCGGGGCCCTGGGTGGGGTGGTGACCGTGGACCCACAGGGCCACTGGGCCGCTCGCTTCTCCAGCCAGCAAATGGCTTGGGCTGCAGCCCAGAAAGACACCCTGCACTACGGCCTGTACACTGGACAACACTGCACACAGTCCATCTAAAATCCACAGTAACAGAGACCATAACCCTGACACATTTTATACTTTTTATAGAAGAAATTTTGCAAATCATTGCAATGCTGCTTTCTACTAATGCAAGTTACATGAGATGAAATCAAATATAATCTGTAAAACAAAATATAATCACCACATGCAAATATTTAATGACAGAAATTGACTTAATAGAATCCAGAGTTTGAGCAAAAGAGAAAAAAAAATATTGTGTGATTTTTTTTTACAGCTGATCACATTTTTAATGAATGGCCAGTTTTACCGCCAACTAAAACAGCATTACTTTTGAATATTATTTATTATTAAGTCATTATTTGATGAATGTAACAGTATTCTGTTTGATCTGAGTGTTTATTTTGTCTAATGAAATACTTGGTACTTTGTTCCTGCACAATGAATGGCAATTCAATCCTTTGCATTTAACCAGCAAATCCCATGTGATCGTCTTTAGTGTCCGTAACAAGCTGCTGATCAAAAATGATCGTTAATAACAAAGCTTTCTTTTATGAAAACACAGATGATGACAATAAAGGCATTTAATCCCTGAACACTGTGTGTTTCATGCTCCATTTATCCATAAAGCCTGGGTGTAAAGGTGCACCGATGTGGAAACGTAAACCCTCCACTCTATGTATTACAGTTTTGGATCCACTAGATAGTGCTGTTGCAACACAAATCTACACCAACATAGCCAAAATTCACAGCAGCTGTATGACCTACTGCTTTAGGTTACACTTGTCATTTCATTATGGTGAAACACACTCAAGTCACCATCAACATGATGTGTCAGCTTTTTTTATTTGATTTTATCATTGTAAGAACATTATCAACTCTTGGTGCTGAGAGTGAGAGCATCACTTGTTATGTTTGTTATATTTTGTTTGAAATGTTTCAGCAACAGGTGGATGGTTTCTACCGTATGATGTTCAATGATGAGAAGAACATGAGTTTGGCCAAATTATAGCGTGTGGATTGTTTTAATGGTGTTTCAAAGTTAGAGAGCACACATCTTGACACTTGGAAGTTTCCTGGTACAGTTGCTTTAGAAAGACGGTAGTCTTCATTTGCTAAACATGCAAAGAACATGAACATGCAAAGGTGGAGGCGTGTGCAATGACAGTTAAAGTTTGAGGACATAGGATACTTCAGTGTGTACAGTAAGATGGACATCTTCTACCAGTCTGTGGCTGGAAGTGTCATTTGTGGTCAGCCGGGGGAGCAGCATCTGTGCCAGAGACACTAGGAGGATGGACAAAATCATCCGCAAGGCCAAAACCATTACAGGCCATTAACTGGAGAGGTCTGAGTCAGTGAGAAACAAGAGGTTAACAAACTGAACAAACTGCTTTCTATCACTGACAATTCAGCCTCTCCATAACACAATACAAGGACTGAGGAGTTCCAAAGAACAGTTCAGGAAATGATTCTTGCTTTTGCAAAAACCCTGAACAACAACAACAACTAACTCAAACACAATATGTTTATCACAGACTGGACACTTGTATGGTATGCTTCTTTATTCTGTCTTTGGTGTACATCCATCTATCTATCTATCTATCTATCTATCTATCTATCTATCTATCTATCTATCTATCTATCTATCTATCTATCTATCTATCTATCTATCTATCTATCTATCTATCTATCTATCTATCTATCTATCTATCTATCTATCTATCTATCTATCTATCTAGTATTTGGAAACTGTTGTATATTGTTAGTGTGTGTTAACCTGCTAACCCTAACCCTTTATCCTTTATGTACTCAAAATGTGTCTGAGTATGGAAGTACACAAATTGAGACATAGCATTGGACAGTTTTTCTGAGAAAAACTATGAGCGCCAAAAATATCATTTGCAAGCATCAGCCTTGACAGTTTTTGCCAGGGGTACCAACACCAGCAAGACCAGAAAAAAAACTGTGCATGAATGTTACCATGGGAAACCTTTGACTAAAGTGTGAGAGTGTTCCAAATAAAAATGTCATTATGCCTGTAATAAAGTAGCTATCTATCTAATGTAAAAGGGCCAATACACTTGTGCACTAAAGGGTTATGATGTCCTGGTACGCATCCAGTATAGTCACACCCACAGCAACACATATAAACTCAACTTTAATAGCAGTTCAGCTCATAAAACATGAACCACCGCAAAGCAGGTGTAGACAGTTGTTTGGGATAAAACTGAAGTTCTTTCTCTCTTAGCCTTTGCAGCTCTTCTGGGTCTAGGCATTCTGGGTCTACCTCCAAAGTCTCCTACCAGTTAGGTATGCCTGAAAAACCCACAAAACCCAGGAGGCGTCCTGATCAGACGCCCAACTCAACCACATCAACTGGTTTCTTTTGACAACTCTTCTCCAAAAGAATCTGGCACTTTATGTGGAGTACGTATCTTAAAAATTTACCAGGCTATCACTGGCTCCATGATAATATTTTAGCATGAGATCTGCTCATTTTTTAAGAAGGGAAACTCAGTATGTGGGACAAGATTCAGGACCAAATTACACAAAGGTGAGGACAGAATATAGGCGATCATTAAAACAATCTTCAATTTCAGAATGTAGAAACAATGGAGGATTACTGCATAATGCATTCATGACCGTTAAGGGAAAACCAAACAAAAATGTACGGACATGGACTGTAAAGCAATTCTATGTTATTTGTGAATGTGCATACATATGTGCATGTTAGTTGTCCAGTGAACAGAACACTGGAAACAGTGGTACTTGACATTTCAGTGGAGGACTCTGATCACCATGGTGGGATGAGAGGATGATACAGCTTATATGAGTTAGTGCCTTGATTTTTTTTTATTTTTGTGGTGGCTGATTTAACCTTTGACCTTTAACCTTAATGAGTTTAAGAATAGCAGGATTAGCATAGTATAGCATAGCATAACGCGTGAAGATATAAAGAAGGTTGCAGTGAACCTGTTCCCAAGATCCTGATCAATAAATGTGAGAATTTCATAGATATTATGAATCCAGTGTGTATTGTCACTGTTTTGTTTTTGATTCTATGGATTTCACATCATCGCAAAAAAGAGGGTTAGTTTAATCAGAACAACCCTCTCAAAAGACAGAGCACTATCTGATCTCTTTGTGCCACTTCTACCAGCTGAGTGAAATTTGAGCTGCTGTCCCTCTCCTCCCTCTCCTCTGCTGCGTTTGCATTTTCATGTATACAAAACACACATTTACTCTGACGTGCAGTCGCAGCTGCTCTTGACTCCCACCGATTCCTTTAGTGATACACATAAATATTATTTTTGACATTTTGTACACATACAAAAGTTCTGTTTTCCTCAACATCTCTATTGAAAATGATTTGTTTGATCAGCAGGCCTTGGAGGCTGATCAAATGCTTGTTACTAACGCACTGACTTACGCATCTGACAAAGCCAATTAATACTTTTATATCTGACTACTGTATATTTATTTTGCTCATGAAATCTGTGTTGCACTGCACTGATTGTGAGTGTTACAGTAATGTTATAGATTGACAAGTGGGCACTGTTTTGTCATATATGAGTGTCGATACACAAAATTATGATAAAATTTTCCTCTATTTCGAACTTCTAATAGTAGTACAACGAAATGTATGTAGATATTTCTAATAAACAATCTTGAAGTGCAGCTGTTCATATTTGTTATTTGTCATGTAATGTAATATCATTTTAAGTCATGTCATTTTGGTTTACTTTCACTGTTCTCACCAAACTCAGTTCCAGCAGCAGGTAGGAGCTGTTTATAGTGGAAATTATATATTACATATGAAAAAATCAAGCAGTAGTTCTATTTCCAAATTTCATTTTCTATTAAGAACAAAAATTGTGTGTGTCCACATCCACAAAAAGCTGAGTCCTCACTTTTCTTGAAGCTCAGGTGTGATTGTCTTTTGTGAAACAAGTCAAGCAAAATTTTCCACCCAAGCTTTGTGTTTGGTCTGAACACAGCGTGAGTCAAAGCTACAAATCCACAGACAAAACTTCGTGTTTACTGACTGCTCTGCTGCCAACAGATGACTATAAATGTGATGTGGTAACGGTATAATTTGTATAATTCATAACATCAACAGGCCATTAACAGACCTGCAGCACCTGGCTCAGTCAGCTCCAAAACACAAGTAGTTCTGACCCCATTTACTGACCTTCCAGCAAGCACCTTTATCACAACAGGCCTCACTAACAACACTGATAAGTTCAATTCCATTTAGCTGTGCTAGTGTGCTGCCATGTTCTGCGCCATGGCTCTGAAATCAGCTGAAGTCATGTCAGTCCAACCCCAAACTCAGGGACCTCTCCCCTCAGGGACTTGAAAAAAAAAACAAGTTCCTGATCATGTGCAAGGCTTCAGGACTGGTCCACTGTTAAACCACATGTGAGGTTTTCACATGAGTCATAATCCTGGAGATTTTACCTGATAGTTTAGCTCACAATTCACAATGTTGTGATGTAAAACAAGAGCAAGACTGCAAAACGTTTTGTAGATAGATGATCATAAACCAGTGCTGAACAAATGAAATTTGACTTGATGGTAACGTTTTTGGCATTCAACATGAGGGCAACATGTACGTGTGTACCAAATGTCATTGTAAAGTATTCAAAAGTGGTCAAGGACATATATGCAAAATGTCATGGTGATCAATGAAACACTTGTTCAGTTCAGATATACAGTATATATATATGACATTGCTTCATGTCACAAACATGGATGAAAACAAGGATCTCTGTTTTCTGCTTTGAGTGTCAATTCTCTCACATTATCCCCACATCCTTGTAGTGCTTTGAATATAAACACTTATACTTCAACATAGAGGTATTTTATCTGTTTTCAGATCCTGATACCAGTAGATTTCTGCCCTAGTTTGTACCCTAAACAAAGCGATAATGAGGGTAGTGGAAAAAGAAAACAGTAAAGGGGCCATAAAGTGAGGCCATTTCAGGTTGAATCAATGTACTTGTGTACGTCTTGTAATGTACAGTATTGTACATTTGAGATTTCAGGAGTGAAGACTTGGGTTGTAAATTGAGGACATTGTATTTGGCTCTCTCTTCTTCATGGGGCCAGTTTAGGGTAAAGGATCTGGATTTGCCCAGGGTTACCCAGACAGCACACAGTGCTCAGACAAAGGCATCCCATCCCTGAAGGGTGGAAGTGGGCAATAGTGAGTGTCACATGGGACAACATGGCCTTTGATGCAACACTTTAATCTGAACTAATTCATGGTGTACGACATTATGTTTGGCATTTGTGTGGGGTATTCTTCAACACAGATATTAGTTAAATTTTTGTTTTTGGTTTGTCATTTTTCTTCTTGCCACTTTAACATAAGACAATGGAGGTAAATAGTCAAGTACAAATTTCCATTTAATACAACTTTTTAGAGAAATATTGCTTTTATACTCCAATAAGTATATTTATTGATAACTTTAATTACTAGTTCTTGTGGTCTTAATTATTATTTGTTCTTGTAATTTCCCTACACGTTATATTATTGATAAGGACTGGGGTGGAGGGGTAGGGGTAAGGGCAGTTCATGGCTGGGAGGGAGTGATTCTGTTTTTAATATGTAAAGCACTTTGCGCTGCATTTTTATTGTACAAAATGTGCTATATAAATAGAGTTTGAGTAATAGTTACATACCAGGTACATACATTTACATATATTTTACTTTACTTACCTCAAACAATTACATTGTTTAGCATTAATTATCAAATATAACTGCATGATAGTTAATGAGAACAGCACCTGCACTAATATAATGTTTTTTTTTTATACTTTTACTGAACTTCTACATGTAGTAAAAGTAGTAAAAGAAATGGACATGTCTTCTATCATCCACTCCCCTCACTGGATTATTTAGTTGTGGTTACATGTTACCATGGTTACACATGCCCTGCTACCTTTCCACTAAATGTGATCGTGAAGCACAGTGGTATATTAAATGTTGTGACCCTGAAGAGTCACACCATAACTCCTGTCATTACGCTCCTGAATCATAACATGGAGTAAAACAGGTTTATTATTAGCATTACAGTTATCGTGGTCAGAGTTTTTTTTTTTTCTCAGAGTTACGTTTAAGGGTTAAATGAAGTGAGTACAGCAAAATGTGTTCCCCTTTAAATAATCAACGCTGCAAGCTGTACAGCATGTGAACATAAAAGGAGACGTACTATTTAGATGATCTCAGCTGATCCGAGCAGAATGAAAAGGACATCAGCGTACAGTTGACCTCCCAACAGTCAGCACAGTGAAGGTCAGTGCAGCCTCTGCAATGTGCACATTTGTGTGTAGGGCCACACTGCTGCAGGGCTGAGATAAGTTTGAGTGAGGGCTGAAGACACCCTGTGTGTGTGTGTGTGTGTGTGTGTGTGTGTGTGTGTGTGTGTGTGTGTGTGTGTGTGTGTGTGTGTGTGTACCAGCCTCTGTGGCCACAAAGTGAGATTTAACCCTCTGCCCTACAGCTTCCCGACTATGGTTCCTTGTAGAGAATGTATCAAGTTAAACACACGCAGGTGACGTTATACCGGAAGTAGTTTTGTTGTATTCCTGAGACAATCCGTTTGACTTTTATTTCAAAACTGACGACATGCATTGTATTAAAACAACGTTGTCAGTCATCATGAGATACGTGTGCTCTCTATATACTCTACAGTTTCAATATGAGTTTGCTACTTTACTGTGGGAAAAAAAAAACAACAGATTCTTGTTGTGGTTAATGAATTCTGCTAACTTGACACCGGTCAAGGAAAAAAAAAAGGGGCTGGACTCCGGCCAGTTTTCTTCCTACAAAAACCTCCAGAGTTGACAGAGGACAGTCTCGACCGGGTAAGAGGAAAAGAAAGCTTCTGAAAATAAAATGTAGAAATTAAAGGCATGAAAACGATCGATTTGCTGAACTTTTTAGCAAGTGTTTTGCATCATTAAGTTCATCCACGCTCCGACCGAGGACAAGTGACAGGCATCGGTAGAAGATTGAGTTCATTTCCAGAGCCAACATTTATTTCACTGTTTGTTTAAGCTCCGAGGAAAGGAAATGGTCGCTGATATTTAAAATGATCCTGAAATACAAAGAGCGGCAAAGTTGATCCGCTGTCTGCAACTGCTGTCCGCAGGGAAGTGCTCAGGGTGAGTTCACTTCGGACCGACTCCGTCGTCTGTTGTACGGATTTACTATGATACCAAACTCCAAATTGAAAATCACTAGTATTTGCGATGTCGTAGTTTTAATCAGACTTGTACATATTGTTGAAGGGTATTCAAAATATATTCTACGTTAAAATGTGTTACTGTTAAATTCGGCACAGATCAAACAAGCGAAACATCATTAATTTGCACAAATATGTAGTTTTGATAATTGTTTTGTATGTTTTTGTCAGTTCACATCAAAGAAGTGCGGCAGTAAGGCCGGTTAACAGCTGTGTGAACCAGGGGAAGTGTTACTGACTTAAGTCAGGTTTAGTAAATTATGTATGAGCCGAATTAACAAAAAGTCGTGTCTGAATTTTTAGCTTCTCATCTTCGGCCTGAATGCGGTTTGTATCTCTGCTGACAATGTGAAAAGCTGTAAATTGATACATTTATGTATCGAGTTCGTTGTCGCGTCTGAACGCGATAGTTTCATATAGACTCCGCTGTGTGAAACTGCTGGTCTGCTGGTCGAAAGTGCAACTAACTTTTAAAAAACAGAAAGTGAAGTGCTCAGACTGTTTGGAAGGAGAGTATGCCACATGATTTAGACCTGTAGCCTATTTCAGATGATTAAAAAACATCTCTAGCTGTCAAAAGACATTAATTCACATTGAATTAATGCATTAAGGGTTAATGTATTGCATTAAAATACACTGTAACTGCAAATAATAAGAATACTAAGATATAGAGTGTTTATCTATCTATCTATCTATCTATCTATCTATCTATATATATACATACATATACATAGACATATACAGTTAGTTCAATGTAACAGAAAAAACACTGGTGCATTTACAAAACAATGAGATGTAGACACATGTAATTAATTACATTTTCACTTGATGCATTAAAGGAAAATATATTAATAAATGTAATCCTGTGGGATTTCCATAGGCTTAAATAGCCCTCGAACAATGCTTTATAATGGTTGTATTACATTTTTGGTGGTTGTTAATCACAAACCGGAGGTCACAGTTAAACCAAGCTATCATTGACCATTGACTACCATCACCGTGTTAGTCTGTTAAAAGTAACATTTTAAGTAGGTAATCAGTAATCTGTAGCGGGTTGCATATAATTGTGTCCCGCTCCCTCAGCCCTGCCTATTCATCCATCCCTTTCCTCCCTTGGGATGATGGTCGGTTTGGTTCCCAGGCAGAAGAGGAGAAAAACCTTTCACAGTGAGAAAAGTGTCTAACACTTATTCCAACGGAATCCAAGCAAAAACTCTTCAGTTAAATTTAAAAACTGTAGAACAACTAAATTTATAGCATCCGTGCTCTGTGCAGTTGTTGTAAATAGTTTTATTTTCAAAATGTTTTGTATATTGCACCATTATCACTCCATCAGGAAAGTCTTAACTGTATACTTAAGTCAAGTACAAAAATCTGTCTGAAAAACATCTGTGAATGAACATTTACTGAAAAATGCTTATTGTCGTGCAGCTTATTGTAAACTTGCGGTAGAACCAATCATCTACTTGTGGCTTCAGATGATTGTTGGATCAGTTTGTTAACCAGTAACTTCATTAACACACTACAGTTCCTAAAACTTCATGTAGTCCTTGTTCTTGAATGTACAGCAGACGTCACTGTAGCTCAGAGCTGCATCCTCAACAGTGATTTACAGCAGTTGTCATGTTGTATACTGGAAATATGTTGTTGTCATAGAGATTACACAGGAAGTGCTTTAGTTAGTTGAATGTAGTTTGTCCTTGTGTGTGTCCATGTCCTTGTGAGCGTGTGTGTGTGTGTGTGTGTGTGTGTGTGTGTGTGTGTGTGTGTGTGTGTGTGTGTGTGTGTGTGGTGGGTTGTTTGTGTTGATCCAGACCTCTGGGCTCTTTGTGTTTGAGGAGGGGTCTCCGGCCTAGTGGGGCTGACCTCAGGGTTGCTATGGAGACAACAGGAGCCACTTCCTGAATTCTCAGCCCATCCCACCGTACATTATAGGACAAGGATCTGGATCTGGAGTCAAACTCATGTCAAGAGTAGGGGGGACAAAAAAAAAAAGAGGGCAAAGACCATTTTGTTGTGATTAAATTATTTTTTTCTGTAAAAGACAAAGTAAATAAAGAAAAAGAAAACTAAAAGTGCTAAGCTAAATATGCATTGTAACTCTTGTGGAGTCAACCTGAACAAACTAAACACACAAACAATTACTCAATTAAGATACCACAACAAATCTATAAATACATTTAAAGTTGCATCACCCTGTCACACTCTTGATATAAACTATCAAACTTGATTTGTTCCTTCAGAAATTCTACTTGCATTAAGAATGTATTTTTCCTGTTGGTTTCATTTAGCATATTTTGCTCCATAATCTATAGAAATAGGTTAAAATCTCCCAGATAGTTTCCTATCCTGTAATTGCTGGTATGATTAATTGGTGCAACAAGGTTGTGTCTCGCTTTGACTTGCAGATTTTCCATTAGATTATAGACCAGATTATAGGGTTTGAATTGTGTCTTGAAATGAGGAAACGTTTTAAAGGAAGTGGGAATGTTTCACGCAATTGGAGAAAATGCTTATTTAGTCTCTCTAAATGAAAAACATATGAAAGTCTGTCTAACACTTTGAACTCTCTTTTACCTGCCGTTAGTCTTAAACTAAGCTAGCAAAACTAAGGACCTCTCAAATCTTACTATGTCTCTTCAAAATCTATCCAAAAAAGTAAGTGTCCGAAGGTGTTGGGCAGAAAGACTAGGGGTTTATTATCAACTTTTCCGACATTGTTGCACAACCTAGTTTCCTGCAAGCCCCCAGTTCTCTGCACCCGAGGGTGTCGAGGAACATTAACCCGTCGCTTTTGTCCTTTAACAGTCAACGGTGTTAATAATCAGAGTTCTGGTTTTACGGGCCACCGGCTCTGTTAGTATTCAGGACCCTGATCAGAATATCTGCTGGTCTGTTAAACTGCTGACGGAGACTGATATACAAGGTCAGCTTGTCATGGAGAGAGAGGGAGAGAGAGCTGACCCAAGTAGGGAGGGAGGGCATTAAAGAAAGGGTAGGTTTTGTGCTATCAGATAAAGAATGGAAACTTGTTGGAAAACTCCAGCCATATACACACTCACTCAGACACACTAATGTGAAGGTCGTAGGTTGTTAATGAAGATTAGGAGCTAAATTGTAATCTAATAATGAAGTCAAGGGCACAGATTACATTTGTTTAATCTGGATTCATAGTGATTAAATTGTCTGAACAATTTTAGAGCTGTGTCACTTTTACAGGGTATGTTTGGAAACCTGTAAATGTAAAATCGACTAAGCTGAGCAGTAACTCAGTACAGTTTGACACTTCAGATACTGAGTCACCAATTACACTTGAGCTGGGGGACATGTACAGATGGTGTGTGTAAACATTATATAGTTTGTGTGGATGTGTAAGTCTGCCAGTGGGTGTTGTATACAGTGTAGAGGTCGTGTGAGGTCTGAAGGAATTTTTGCGTGGCGTTGATCAGATAAGGATGGTAACCTCATGCGCATTTACCGGCTGATTCCCTTGAGTTTCCCAACTATCATTTTAGTTTTTTTCATTTGCGATTGTGTATGTTACTATCGCCCAGCTTTTCCTGGCAGTCAGGAATGGAAGACAGAGAGGGGTATGTCTGCTCTGATGGTATTTGGGAGCTTGTTCCACCACGAGAACACAGTGAATTGTTTTTTGTATAGAGACGGTTTTGGGTTTAAATAAAGTCTGTAGCATCAAGTTGGCGAGTATTTAGTTTGTCTCGTATGCAAAGACGTTCCAGTTATTTTCTTTACAAATGTATTTAAATGGTAGCGCACAACCTTTTATCAGCACTAGTGAGCCAATAAGCTTGCACTTTAAAGAGTCTCACTTGGAGCACCCGGGTAGCCGAGTGGTTAGGGCGCACCACTTTGGCGTAGAGGGAGCGTAAGTCACGCCCCTTCCGGTGGAGCCACTGGGCCCTGAGATCGGAAAAAAAAGGACTGCAGTGAACGGAGAGATAAAAAATATTCTCAGATGCACTTTGACATACCCAGAATTGCACATGTGCTGTATATTATTTAAATGATAACTATTAGTGTGGGTCAAGACTATGTTTGTCATATAATTGTTGATTTATCTGCTTCTGAAAATATGTAACTGGTTAGACTGCAAACCAAATAGTTCGCGTAGCTGACGTCGCGTCACAATTTCTCCTAGTATATAGTATTTATATAGTATTTTATAGTAATAGTATTTTAGTATCAATTACAAGTATTTAAAAATTACAAAAGCTGTAGTATTAAGAGAGAGCTCTCCAATAATGAAATACATCAAACTACATCAACAGAAAATCTATAGCAATTCAGCAATTAAACCAAATATAATTATGTAATATAAAAATCACCAACAGAATATATTCTACAAGCTTTCAAGTGGAAAAAAAAAAAAAAAAAACGCAAGAAAAGCTGCTGAACTTCAAAGGGTCACTGGCTTGTAACGCAGCCAAAGGTGACTTGAAGAACCTGGGCGCTTGATATAGTGTACCTTTGTAATGGTGTTTAACCTGGCATGGCGCGGCACTCTCATTGTGTTGCTGTATTTGTGATGTAAAAGAAGTGGCTCTCGAGTGGACGAAGGAACACAAGGACACAGTGTTTGCCATACTTTAAAGGTTTCCTCTGTAGCACTTTTAAACATCAATATATCACCATTGACTTCACTGTCACCTTGGCATATTTACTGTACACAGATCAAGTCATGATGGCCTCTGCCTTGCACCGGTGACATTGGTTAGTGCTTGTGCGTCATTTTCCTTGACCCAGTTGCTTCCCATGACAAAGACAATTTGAATTTTCTATAAACCGGTTTCTCCTTTTTTCCCTAAGCTTTAAGAAGGATTACTCTTTGGGGCAGAGTTTGAGATTTTATTTTATTGGCACGGTCGCTGTGGGACTGTTTTCATAGAATCAAAGAATACAGTAGCCAAAAGCAGACAAACTAAAACAAGCTCTAGAGAGGGTCTTTAAATATTTGTGTTACCTTAATGCCACTGTAGGTTCTGGTATTTCATTTTTTGGACTCCACGGTGTATACCTTACCAGTTTCCAGCTATGCTAAGTGTTGTGCTAACTCAGTGAGACAGGCAGCTTATGCTAATGCCAACATTGTTAATTGTAAAGAACATCCAATCGCTGGAATTAACTAATAGATGTATATGTTCAGAACTAATCTGGTGGTTCTGTAAATTCACTAATGATCACTTGATCGAACGTTGGGTGGTCGGATAAACTGGCATTCATCAAGAACTAGTTTCTGCATGTATTACCTGTATGAATTAAACAAACAAGAGCTAACATGTTCAGTAAGGATCTTTAGAAGTGTTGATAATCTTATACTCTCAGATTCAGACAGAGCCAGTCTGGCTTTCTACACCTGCTAAGGTTCAATTTGCTAAGCCAACCATCCCCTGATGTCTAGTACTCAGTATTTAAAAATTGAGAAAGTTTACCAATTATTCACCTACCTCAGCTGAGAAATGGGAAAATCAGATATTACTGTGTTTGTGGAGAACACAAATACCACATATTTCAGAAAAACGTGAAGCCTTGGTGTAGTTCCTGTCACGTAAAATCTGTGGCAATAGTTCTTTTGTCCCTGCCTTTTCAGAAATACTTTTTTAGATGGCACTCAACTGTTACTCAAACCATTGGTCCAAGCAGAAAGACCTCCTTCATTTGGCAGTGACCAGTGTCAAAAGTTAAGATTTTATCAAACTGGGAGCTTCTGGCAGGATTGCATGAAACCCAAACTGAAAAAGTCCACCTTAGTCATGCACTACCAGATATGCACTTGTGCCGATAAGCTCAGCACCATTGAATAGCCTGGTTTTTGAATCACAGTTGGCTTTGACGCTTTCAGAGTACAAGTATAGAACAGCGTGAAATGGGTCTGTTCTCAGTTCAAACTATGAAAATTCTGCCGTTAAGTACTTTTATAAAAGAAAATGTCCCTTCATTCATGCGTTCCCCAATATAAGTCTTGCAAATCATCGCACAAACAATAACCAGAAGAGGGCAGGATTTTTTTCTTACATTGCTGCGCAGTTAAAACACAAAACTTTCCTCTCCTCTTAAGCAATTCCTGTTAAGCAATCATGTAGATTATATTCAGACCTGCAGCAGACACTGTGGCAAAAGACTGGAAGTTATTGTGTACACCTGCTTTTATTTCTTTCTTCTGTCTTCCTCCTCCCTCTCTTTCTCTTTCTGTGTGTCTCTCTCTCCACTCTGTCAGCCAGTTGCCAAGTGCTAAGAATCTGGGGAATGCAGGATTGCAATGTTCTGATAAAGTTTGCTTTGTTCCCCAAGTGACCTGAGTGAGAGAGAAAAACAGAGAGAGAGTTAGAGAGAGAGAGAGAGTAGTACCCATAAGTACACACACATATACAAAGACACAGTCCATGGACTGTGCAGCATTACTTGCACATGACAGTCTTGTTATTCTCCAAAAACTTTGAATACACAGGCTGTAGTTGAGACATACAGTAAAGAAGACGTACCAAGAATGCAGAAACACAGTCATGTAATTTCAGCCAAAAAACATGGACTCAGACAATTAGCATTCCTGATGCGTTATTTCTTCTTTCCATCGTCAAACCGTCCATTAGGCCCATTTGCGAAAGACTGCTCGGAGTTAAGAGCCTTCTGACAATACGGGACCAAGAGTCAAGGGCTCTCAAGTCTCCCCAAGGATCTTTTAACGGCCACTGCAGAGATCTGTAATTTTAATTAGTGTATTTGAGTTTTTGTGCCACTTTGTAAGGAAGTGGAAGCTGATTGAGTCACAGACAAGGAAGTAAATACTTAATGCTTTATCGCATCTTACAATCATGGTCCTGGGCATTTTTCCAGTCAGTACCAAAAAAAAATTGTGCGTAACAACTCAGTGACAGCACAGTTAATAACAAATATGGCAGGATTTATAGAAGGACACTGAGGAGGGTGGTGGGGAATGATGGTGGAAATTGGCTTGTTTACTTCACCATGGAAACGTGGATAAGAAGGTTGACACCGCTTCAGTGTCGTGCTTGTTAGATTCAAGGCTACAGCTGGGTAGCTTTTGGCTAGCGCAAATTTGGAACTAAATGGAGATGGGCGACCTGAGTCTTGAGACATAAAAAAAATATGTGCCTTCCTGTTGGAACAATCATGTTAGCATTTATCTCCAAGCACACACAGCTCCTAGCATGGCTGGACGCTTAAATCTTGACGCATATTCTTTAGTCTTTGTGCAAATAAAAGGCTGTTGTTCTTGGCAGTGACTCAGATCGTTTACGAGATAAAATGTGACCTAACACTAATGCTATTGCTAACGGACTTATAGGTCAAATATTAATTTCTTACCCTGAAATGAAATCTCAAAGCAAGCAAGCAACACAACACAGCACTAAATCTTTGGATTGTATGAAGCCGTTAAATTACAATGATTTAAACACATACTTTATTTCGTGTGAATGCTAATTCAGGTCTGTGGACATAAATCAGCTAAAAACTAACGTGTTTGGTGCAGTAATGTCAATGTAAAACAGTTTGAATGGACCTTTCACCTCTAACTTCCCAACCAGGCCTCTAACAAGAAAAAAAAAAGCCATCAGCTGATACGGGACAGTCACTTCAATTAATTAATTAACACCTCAATTAATCCTAAATCAATTTGAGAACACGTCGGCTAAAAGTGTTTGCTTTGCTTTACAGTAGCTTCACACTTCACTTCTTTGTTAGCAAAAGAGAGGGAGGGAACAGGCAGAATTGGCATTCCTGTCTTTATCTCAGCACAGGACACACATGTGATTACATGCTCTCTTGCTCTTTCACCCTCACTCTCTCTCTCTCTCTCTCTCTCTCTCACACACACACACGCACAAAGGCACATTCATGCTCATGCTCACAAAGACCTGCAAACTCTTTAAAATACACATGGACTGCTCTGTCTTAGTCACACACTTTCACAAATACACACATTAACATCCCTCCAGTCCCACAGCATGGATGTCAAAGGTGTGTGAAGGAGTCTTTATGTTCTAAACCATGATGGGCACTGCACATTCTCTTTGTGTGTGTGCGTGCGTGCGTGCGTGTGCGTGTGCGTGTGTGTGTGTGTGTGTGTGTGTGTGTGTGTGTGTGTGTGTGTGTGTGTGTGTGTGTGTGTGTGTGTGTGTGTGTGCGTGCAAATGAGAATGGAAAGACAGGAAGTGAGCGTTTGGGTTGGAGGGGCAGGGTCAGAGGGGGCACTATGGGAGTCGTCCACATTCATTTGCGTGTGAAGAAGTAATTAGATTTGTGTGTGTGTGTGTGTGTGTGTGTGTGTGCGCGTGTGTGCGTGTGTGTGTGTTTTGAGCTGTGGGAGTGTATATGATGGCTAAACAGAGAAGCAGAGTTGTGTTTACATGGTAAATATGTGTGTGTGTGTGTGTTGGGAGTTAAGGTGGTGGAATGTCACATGTTGATAAAATGCTTATTGGACAACAAAGCTGGGGGAAAAGAAAACATGGTGGAAACCATTAACTATGCTGGTCACTGCTCAGCACTAAGTCTGTACTGTAAAACAGCTGTGCAATGAACTGTGTGAACAGAGCCTGTGTTGTAGTGATCTATCAGCAGATGGTTTTCAAAGATGCTGCTTTTGCAGTTATGTCACATTCCTCGAAAGTTCAAAACATTTTTTTTTTTTTTTTGAAATTCATCAGAAGAAACCTTAGAAACTGCACAGCTGAGCGTGTGTGTGTGCTTCTTTTGATTCCTCAAGAGGAAAAAAAGTTGTGTAAAACCAAAACAGTGATAGTTTTCTACATCTCTAGAGAAAAGAAAGAAACGGATACTTGATGTCCAGAGAATTGTCCTAAAACTAAACCTGGAAAATGAGACAAAAACTAAAGTTTGACTTGATGTGACGTAGGTTTTAAGGCGTAAAAAAGGCCACAGTTTTTTATATGAAATATACAGGAAAAGCCTTCTTATTAAAGTACAGTGCAATACGTCAGATCTGCACAGTTCAACATTCCTCTTGTGCTTTTCTGTGATGATGGATTATTTCTGTCGAGCACTGAGTGGGCGTCTGCCAGTTTGAGAATAGGAATAGACAGCAGGAAGAGTGGAAGTGACACAAACAGGCTGCAGAGCTGTGGAGGAAAGTGACTGGTGTTTTCTTTGAGTCCAGGTTGGCAGCGGGACAGAAACTACCCCTCCCCCCACCTGTGTCTTTTCATTTTTGCCTTTGAAATTCTATATTGTTTGCGTGCATTTCAAGTTATGTTAAGTCAAGTTAAGTTACAGTCTATTTAAAGATATAACGGACTGATGGTGTCCCTCACTTTTAACCCGAGTGTTTTTTGCTCTTTAGAAGCTGATAACTTTCTTTAAAACTGTCGGCCTTCCCCATTGGTCGCCCGTGCAATTAAATCTGGTAACAATGTGTTCAACTTCCTCCGCAGAAGAAAGCGCATTTATTCAGCTCGAAAGATTTCTGAGAGAAAACGATGAGACCAAACTGTTATTTTACCAGCCAGAATACTTGTTTTTTTTTATGACTGCACATGAAAGAAATACATGAATTAGAATGGTGCCTGTGTGTGTGTGTGTGTGTGTGTGTGTGTGTGTGTGTGTGTGTGTTTAAAGTGAGTTCATAGGTGCTGTATCCTCTCCAGGCCGGTTGGCAGTCAGGGCTACTGTAAACATCCTTGACTGGAAGCTGGTGTTAGGTTCTGGGGCTTTCAGTCGGATGTTTGCAGCAGCCAACTGCTAGTACCATCGCTACATTTCACCTGCTGTTCGCTGTCACCGAAAGTGTGTGTGGAGTTCACCGAGGTCAGACAGCGCTGCAAAGAATGCTAAAAATCCACTGCTAATACTTTGAAAGTCGGGGGCTTGATGGCACATTACACTAACAACTCAACGTAGTTGTTTCATGTATTGTGTCAAAAGCAACTGGGACATTATGGTCTATGTTCCAAAATGTGTAGCAGTTGCGTCCACGTTGGCGAGTAAAACTTAATCTAATAGGATGACGCAACCTCTAGTCACTGTGAAAATAAATATAAAACGTCGATGATTGTAGAAGAGAGAGGAAAAGGAGTGTGAGTCCAGGGAAACATAGCTGGTCTTGATAGTTGTCTCCATTCAGACCATTTGGTTCCCAGTGGATGGGAGCGGCTTCATCCTCCCCAGAGGGACGAGGACATGGGAGGAATGGAGAGGGGGGCTGAGTTGGTGGGGGTGAGTGACTGAAAGAGGAACAGGATGGGAAGCAGCAGAAATGAAGGAAAAGAGGTGACGTTGATGAATACAAACTGAGAAAAAAGTAGATGAAGAAATGGAAAAAGGGAGACAGATTTTTCTATCCCTGAATAGTTTGGTCGTGATTTTTCCTCCATCCCCCCTTCATCAGTCAGAGTTGAGGGGAAGTGGGTGTAACATACACTACAGGACTACAGACAGGGAAGGAAGGAAGGAAGCATTCTAATATTACTCCCCCCACCCCCACATTCATCATACCATGAATGAAAACATGCTGTGCCTCTTGCAGTTTCTGTCTAAACAGGCTCAGCGTTCCTTCCTTGGTGCTGGAAAACCCAGGAAGTAGTCCAGTTCTCATGAGCTGGTCTTCACAGAACAATACAGTTGAATTGGTCGACGTCTGGATGGTGCAGCAGTAGATCTGATCTGTTTCTTTAACTAGGATCCATGGTAGATTATTGATAGTGGGAGAAATTTCTTAGACTCCTGAAGAATTTTTATCTAAGCGTTATGACTGTGAATGCTATGAAGTTGCCCTGTGATCTCTGAGTTCCAGGTGGTGTAAACATCCTACACTCTCGGCGTCTGCCCCTGGTGGCTGGGAGTGGGATTGTTTGCACTGGCTGGCTCAGGAGCCCGACTGAATAATGGGAGGAAAGTTTTATGTGTGAGGGTGTGTGTCTGTTGAATTCTGTTGAGTGTTAGATATATTGAATGTGTGTTTGTTCACTTTTTCACAAATCATAATCCACTCACAATGTGTTTACTGTTGCTTGCTCCAAAAGAAAACATACTGAACTCATTACACACTTCTCAATAACTAATAAAGTAACTGTAAGTCAAGCCAAGTAAATCAAGCATCTATGTTAATCTGCCGTGTGTGTGTGTGTGTGTGTGTGTGTGTGTGTGTGTGTGTGTGTGTGTAAGTCAAGTGTGTGTGTGTAAATCAAGCATCTATGTTAATCTGCCGTGTGTGTGTGTGTGTGTGTGTGTGTGTGTGTGTGTGTGTGTGTGTGTGTGTGTGTGTGTGTGTGTGTGTGTGTGTGTGTGTGTGTATAAAGAAGCATTAAACCATATTTGTATCTTGTGTTAATAAGGTGGTTTTTGCCTCCTGCGTTCATTTATCATATTTTTGGGTTTAAGTGAAGAAATTATGTCATGTAAAAAAAAAAAAAAAATACAACCATCTAGACGATGGTTGTTTTTTTTTTTTTTTTTACATTTGTTAAATTAGGTGCTTCAACAACAAGTCAAATGTGAGTGTACGTCAGTGGTCGGCAGCAGTCTGTGTAAATAAAGTATTAGAAAAATAAAGTTCCAACTGAAGCATTTTGTGCAGTTCCTCCGACGTCCTCGGTCAGATTGCTGGGGAATGCTCGACATTCGGAACAGGAAACGGGGAGCGGCACATCTCTGATTGGCTGGTTGCCCTGACCCAGCGACCTCGGTCATGGCTGTCCCACTGGGGCTGGGACACACTGCAGAGTATGTGACAGAATGTGGTGGTCCAGCGAAAGGAAAGAATGGAGGAAGTGGAATGAAAATGATGAACTCATCATATACAATGTAACTATTAATAGTAAGTTGTACATCTGCTCAGTAATTCAGATTTTGATGTGAGAACAGTTTTCTTCAGCTGAAAATGAACAATAAAGCAAAATCAATAACAACAGTGGCCTTGTGTGCGTCATTGTGCTGTGATGTGTGTGTGTTTAATGGGCTTCAATGGTGAACTGGCAATGGGAGGAAAGACGTACAGAGGAAGCAGTAACAGTGGGTGTTTGTGTGTGTTCTTGTAACTCAGTTATTCTAGGACTATAAATATACTATCCATAATAAATACATAGGCAGGGAGGATGTGGCTTTTTAAAGGGGAGTGACAACAGTGGCCAGTAGGTGTCGCTGTAACTGAAAGTAGAAGTTGTAATTTGCAGCATTTAATTTGAAATTGGTATAAAATATTGTCACTGTCATCTGAAAAGAACACTGAACCCCCATCATGTAACATATGACGTGTGGCATTACTACATATATTAAATTACTGTCACATTCTTATACATTAACAGGTCATGTTTTCTCCTACACTGAGAGTACAGTAGAGAGGAAATAATGGGAGGGAGAGATGAGGAACAATATGTAACAGAGAGAGGATCCTGGCCGAGATTCAAACATGTTGCAGGTCACAGTTAACACCCGGTTATGTTCACGTGGATTTGAAAAAAAATACTAAATCTGATTTTTTTTGAGACCATTAAAAGATTTGGTATGGTGTTTATTCATACATACAGCAGTGATTTTATCTCTGTAGACTAATATCAATTTCAGGGGAGGTGAGAATAATGAGATGATAAATTATCATAATATTAAAATGTTTAAAGATGTTTATTTGGCATCATTTATGACATATATATATATATATATATATATATATATATATATATTGCATTGCACCATTTACAGTGAGAAATAATGAGTGTTTTGGATGGAATCCTACAAAATAATATAGCATGTGTCAACTCGTGGATTTGTACTTATGTGTGATGTCTATAAATTTACCACAAGATGGAGCCATAGTGTCATAATAACAGTACGTCCATCTCTGCTGCTAAGGTGCAGTGATCAGCCTGTAAGATGTTATGACGTTTGGCTGATTTCAATGTTGAATAAAAAAAGTGAATTATGACCTATAAAAATTTTTGCTTGACAGCTTTTTGTATATCACTATGTGTCTGAAAACATCTGTCTGGATGGTAATGGTAATCTAAGTAGCAGCTGTGAACACAGAATAGTGTGTGTGTGCGTGCGTGTGTGCGTACAAGGGTGGAAACTGAATAATGTTCATTGTGTGAGGGTGCACAGTTGTTCTGGTTGCAAGTTTGGGCAACTAGGCGAGTAACAAGTAATGAAAACTTCCTGTTTTGTGCACATCAGAAAGGAGAAGTGGACTTGGACTATTCTGCCTTCTGACTCGAGTTTCTACCACAGCCGGATGAGAGGGAAAGCCCCAAAACCAAAACTAATTACAGTTTCAGTATGTCATCAAGCTGAAACAAAACAGTGTTGAAAAGCCTGTAGAGTCAGGATTCTTCGTGCACAGTGACATGTCAGTGTGCCTCAGATTATTCCAGGACCCATGTGGCGTACAGTATTACTGCTGCTAATGTAAACGGTCACCTCATGCTGCGTTGACTGAAATGATCACTGAGCCCTCGATGGAATAAACAGAGCGTAGATGTGCACAGATGTTGCCATCAGCATCGGCCGACACCGACTCCAATTTGAAGTGGTTACATAAGCTGCAGCAACGAATCACAATCAGACACAGAGCTCCACGAGGACAACAGACTAAACAATAAGTTAAAGAAGAGTGAAGAAAAAACAAAACAATATATACAGAGAGTGATGAATAGGAAAGTATGCACCATTACTGCTCTGCCTATTTGTAGTGTAAAGATATAAATAGAAATAAGAAAAAGAAATAAAAGAAAAAGTGAATATAAATGTGTGTAATATGTATATAACAAATAAGTGTGTGTATATATGTGTACACATACACACACACATTTCAATATCAGTTATAGTCAGACTCTGCAGTGACACTTCCTGTCTGTTTCTTCAGTCTGATGGTGTGTACAACCTGAAGGGAGGTTACATCGCTACCAATGATTCTCTTTGCAGTCCTGATGGTCTGTTTCAGACCCAAACCAGTTGGAAAATTGATGAACAGGGAACAGACTGAATGGTGGACTTATAGAACAGGATCCAAAGCTGTTGAGACTTCAGAACTTCCTGGGCTGAGATAGGACGTAACATCCTCTGCTTCACCTTCTTGGAGACTGTGGTGATGTTGGACTTGAGATCCTGGAAGAATGTTAATCCCATAATATAAACTGTGTTGTTTAGTGCTTATTAACTGCTTTATTAACAGTTTATAAAGTAGTTTCATAAGAAAACTGTTTCTCCTTTCTAGTTGATAGTAATATACAAGGCTCTTTGTTAAGGCTACTGGGTCTCACTTTTAAACCCAGTAGCCTTAAGTCATAAAGTGCACACTGGACTAATTAGGATCCAAACTCTGAAAACTGATCTGAAATTAATAACTATTTACTTTTTCATTATTACCAAAGTGAAGGTTTCTATGTTTAAAAATATGTGATGAGTATTTCAAGATACATTTCTACTTCCCTGCATGATAAACAGCCACTGACAGGGACATTGACATCTGCAGTCACACAAGATGAGAAAAAAAATCAGCTCTGTCAAAAAACTTAAAAACAGAAAGTGCTGCTGTGTTAGAGCTATGGCCTTTGGACATACTGTTGTGAAACTGTTGTGAAAATAAGTGAGTGTTGGTGATTGCCCGTCTCCAGCGGTGCCTGAACTTTCATGATCTCCCCTCGAGGTTGAGAGAGGAGAGTATTGTGAAATATCTTTTTAAATTGCACAGCGGAGCGCTGCAGAACGTGCTGCGAGGAAATGGAAGAGCGAGAGGACAGGAAGCACGTGGAGACACCATCTGTTGTTGGGCAACAATGCAGAGGAAAGAAACGGAGACACACACACACTCACACATACAGTATTACACAAAGCAAACGGCAAACAGAGCAGCAAGCACAGACAGATTGAACAGTGTGAGCGCTTATTTGACTGAAGACGATGCTTCAACATTTAACTCCAACTTACACATGAAAACTAGGACTAGGACACGGCAAGATCCAAACAGGTTGCTGAGACATGAACTATATATAATATTATGATAATTAGCATTGCATATGCCTGAGCTTGAAATATAAAGCATTAGTATGATGTACTGACTGTTAGGGCAGATATGACTCAACATAACTAGATTTAATAAATTTGAATGCAATATGTAACCACGTTGTAGCGCTCTCAGTGTGGGGTTACGTGCAGTACAAAAACATTTCTTATTTATATCACCTGACAATTTGCTGTAATGATTATAGAGGTGAATCACAAAGATCGATTAATGGATTTGGTGATGTATTTTGAGTCTAAATCATGTATGTGGCTCTCATTTCACCAGGATTCTGCAGCAAAAGATACCAACAACCAACTTCCTTTGTGACCGACTTAAAGCAGAATCTCTGATCGCCTCTTTTAAGAAAAGGCATCACCATTCTTTGGGAATCCTGCGGACGTTAGTGCATTTTAAAATGTTCTCCTCACAGGGAGAAAGAAAAATTATGTTACAGCATCTACAAAACCACTGTGGAGGATTTTTTTTAATGCTTTACAAATTTAAGCATCTGTGTGTATATGCTGCAATAACTGTTTTAAACTCTTTATAGGTTTCCACTTTCTCTTCTTACATAAAATTAGTGACACATGATTGGTCCATTTTGTGCCAAAGCAGAGTTAATGGCTAAATAATTTCAAATGCCTCCTTTTAAAGAAACAAACAACAACAGAAACAAAAACAAAAACAGTTCATAACCATCTTTGTAACACTTGCTATCTTGTGTTAGTGGTGCAGCTCACAAAGACAGCCTGAATATGCTCTCTGCTTTTCACAGCTTGTCAGTTTCCTTCATTTGCGTTAACAAAAATAACAACAGCATTTTAATCTACTAAGGCCACCAAGGCCACAACAGCTAAATGCACTGAAGGTTTTTATATATTACTCACTAAATTTACAGCTTATTAATCAAGTTAATTAATTTGTACATTGAGAGAATTCTTGTTTGACTAATATTTTGAATTTAATATTAGTCAATTGAAAGGGGGCATCCCTGACAATATATGACATGCTATTAAATTTGGTACAAGCATGCCCATCTCACACTGAAATGTAATGACTTAGGTTATCTCTACATCATCAGATTTAATATCTTGTGTGAGGCAAATACCTGTAAAAGTATAGTCATTCCAAATCTCTAGGATCAGTATGTGATGTGATGCCAGAGATTGGGGCACCAAGGCCCAGAATCCAGGTGCTAGGCACATTGGGTGGCTTGTTTAGGCTGTGTCTGACCAGGCAGTGTGGGTGAAGGTCTCCAAGGTGGTACTATGGTCTCCCTGTTCCATGAAAGTGGCACATTTCCATTTTTGGGCAGTCATGGGGTTGCTTTGTCTTGAAACCAGTTTACCAAGGGAAACCATTGGAGTCGAAAGAATCTGGTTGATGTTTGGGGATCTGACTCCTGCTGCAGGTTTTCCCTACACATCCAGCTGATGGGAAACCTGGGTGGAGATGGAACACGGTGGAAAGATTATATATCTCATTTAACCTGGGAATGCCTCCCCAAGCAGGAGCTTGAATGTGAGGACAGGGACACTTTGACAACCTTGCTTGATAAAGAAAATAGATAAAATCATAGATGTATTAGACATGATAGTCTTTATGTCAGTAGACCTAAGTTAGCATCTAGTTCAAGGCACCGTTGACCTTAAGCAGCTCACAGTTCTGCTGTCGTCTCAGGGCAGAGCACTGTCTCATGGGAAATTTAAAGATGTATGGCACTACTTGGGGCCTGATGACACTGCATTTTAAAGCTACACATTCACACAGACATTTTAATGGTAACTAGCTTGTATAATTTAGCGTCTGGAACAGGATGTAGCAGTAGATGAAAACATGGGAGAGGAATGTCGAGATGCATCTGTTGATGTAAAAAGTTGTGTGCAAACATGACCTGTCATGTCTCTAAAATGGATTCACTCCAGTCATTTGAGTTTCGTATGAGAAAATGCAATAGTGATATATATATATATATATATATATATATATTTTAACACCATTATATTTCACTGCTTTGTCACTTTAAACTTAAAACCAACGCTGTCATAAGTAAAAACCACACTCATTAATATTGTACATTAATGGCTGATAAAAGGGCTGTGCAATGTGGAAGGCCTCACATTCTGCAGTCTTTTACACACATAATGTAACTAACTTTCACTTTAAGCACTTTAAAATTCAGTCAGCTGGCAACATGTATACAAGCCAGAATATCTCCCCACCAAATAGACTAGCTCATGATTGCCTAATTTTCTAACTCTCACCTTGCAAAAAAACAATAATGTGTCTCAAATCAGCTACTTAAGTCAATACACTGCACACTCTTTTATAGTACATTAATTTCAGCAAGGAGCTATTGTCTCAAATTAAACACACTTATTTCCAACGAAAATAAATGATGCTTTGCTTAGCATTTTCATTTTCTTTTGTGTTCCCCCTGTGTCGTGCGACATGGGAATTCTGTTGCCATGGATTGGAATATGTATCAGTGATCCAAGTAAAGCCAAGTAAGTTGTGGAAGTAAAGTAAGTAAAGTTGTGGAAAAGGCCTAGTCTGTCTCAATTGAGACGGACTAGTCTTGGTTTTGCATTGTCTAATTGTTTTATATGTTTGATCCTGATAAACATTATATTATCCAATTGTATTTTTCTATGCACAATTGTAAAATGTAGTATATATATATATATATATATATATATATATATAATTTATTTATTCATTTTAGCTGCAACAGATCAGCTTGAAATTGAAGTGTCCAGATTCAACCTGTATGACTCCATACTTAATGGTGGGAATGCATTCATGCTCTCAAAATAGCAGGTGTGAGCGTGGAAGTGAGAACTGAGAGTCTTTTCCTTGTCTGATGTCTGTGTCTCAAACAGCTCAGCAGAACAATGATACCACACCACAGCACAGTGCAGTCCAATCTCTTGGAAAATAAGTATTAACATAGTCAGTGTCAAATTTTGAACATTAACTCAAAAAAAAAAAAAATAGTTTAAGTACCACAACCTACAGCAACACTGGCACCAATCATGTTAAAGTTGCATCCCTATTGTTTCTCTGACTTTTCTTCAAACTGTCTCCTTTTTTGTTTTCTCTAAAGTAAAGTACAGTACAGAATAAAGTGCAGATATTGTATCATGCAACTCCACAGAGTGTCCACAGACAGCCAAAATAAGCTCATCCTCCATATCTCCAGGTCTTCAAGTCTGTTTGAATGCTTTTACATGAAGATGCAAGATGATTGGCTTCACATTTGGTCTGAGCACCTATGAGTACCTCTGCTAGCTCATAGGAAAGACTCAGATTACTATGATTGAACAAATGAAAAGCTTTAATTACTTGCTCCATCACATTGCTAGCTAGTTACAACAGGCTGCTTCCAAATGATCTTCTGGTCTATGTAGAACATTCACCATTCTTGTTTTATGTAATCACAGGCCTAATAGTTCAAGTTCTCTTGAAAATCATCTAAAATGTCAGTTTTCAATGTTTGCTGTTAAAAACTGTGATACTGATGATGGTCGTGACTTTCAAAAACACATGAGACTGCTCTTTTTATCCCTGAATCTGTCCTGTCTGGTGTTTGCTTGTCGACACTTATCAACAGCAGCAAAGACGAGAGCAGGAATCGACGCCATCACTAAAAAAAAAAGGTTCAGTGGGAGCTAGATGAGTCATTGACAACAGACCTTGATCTTCTTTTAAGACTCTTGCTGTCACATCTTTCTGCTTAAGCCCTCTCCGGATGGCACTGAGCTTTCCAACTTATTTATGGCAAAAACAGTTGTTCCAGTGAGATCATTGGTCGGTTTGCTATTCCCATAATGTACAGCTCCTTGAGCCTCTTCAGCTCCCTTTACTGAGAACTTTAATCCTATTATTCAGCTGGCAGGTCTGCTGCAACAGATGTGTCCTTTGTGCTGGAGAATCGCAGCAATTCTTTCTTGTCTCGGTCAGGAAAGCACAGCACATCGCATGAGTGACTGTAAGAAGCTTCGGGAGTGGTTGCGTATATAATAACTAATTACTAATAAATTAAGAGTAAATGATATGCTGAATTAAAGGTTGTCAAACTGTGAAAAATGAAAAACGTTGCAGTATGTAATTATTGTGAATCCCTTTAAATGTGTGCTGCATTTCAGCCCCGCTGTTATTAATTTGCTTGGGCCCAATTGCCACACTATAATTTAACCCCACATGAAACATAAGAAATATTCGCAAGTAAGTAATTAAACTAGTCTTCCTCAGCTGCTGTGATCACAAATGAGACATGAAATCGTGCTACAGTTACAAATACTGATTAATTAAACATGGACTTGGTTATGTTATGTTTTATAATTAAGATTTATTGGTCATATATATCACGTTTTTGGGTTTTTTGCCATGTTACTTGAATAGCTACTGGAACAAAAATATCTATAGTCTTTATTATGTTTCACTTTAATGTATTTAACTATTTTGTCCACGTCAGGATCCTGTTCAGTGATGACTCTGACTTTTCCAGAGATCTGATTGGGTTAAGTAAACCTGAAATGGAGCAAGTTAGCATGTGTTACCATGGTGATTAGATGTGAGCCAGTTTCATAAGACTGAAAACCCAGAGTAAAAATTTAGTTACCTCAGAAAACAAAAAATCCTACCTGACAAGATGCTCCTGAGTGTTATAGTCTTATTCTGTCTAATGCAACATTTATACAATGTTGGTAGATGGATGGAGCAGGAAAACATCTTTGCTCCAGCTTGGCTACATTTGTGGATTATTCCAGATGCCAACCTCATCCTTACATTTGTACTAACACCCGATGAATAGCCTTGATTTACCATGTCATGAGCTAAACAGGGGCTGTATTGACATTGTGATGGTTTTTCAGCCAGTTTGCAGCAGGTTTGTTGACACTGTTGAAGTTCTCTTTGCTGGGTGAGAAACGCTGTGGCTGTCAAATTCTGTATCTCTGACTTGAAGCTGACACAAACAGTATTTCCCACTCAGCAGCTCATAAATACAGACTGTATTTAGTAGTGGGACAGGGAGTAGATGTTTTTAAAAAAGCACAGACACACTGGACAAAGCTGGAAGCAGCAGGGTGGTGAGGGAATGAGCTGAGAGATACAACAACACAGACTCAAAGGTAGAAAAGCACAAGAACAAGTATATACAGTTGTATACAGTTTTTGTACAAGAATACAGGGACATGAGCTGAATCTGAGGAGGTCATAAGATGATTAATGGGAGACACTGAGAAAAAAAACATCAGATCAAGGGGACTGAAAGGGGACTAAAAAAACATTAGTCCCCTTTCTTGTAATGTTTCAGCTCGAAAACATTCTGATCAGCAACAACACAATATTATCTCTGACCCATCAGGGTGTGGACACGGGTCCTCTGTGGATGTTCTGTAGTGGACATTGGTAGCAGGTTCTTTGGGTCCCATGGGTTGTGAGGTGAAGACTCCATGGATTTTTACATCCGAGATGCTGAATCTATCTGAAATCCTGGAGTTTGGAGGTCAGGTCAACTCATAGGACTCTTTATGTTCCTCAGGTCATTTCTTGGTTATGTTGACTAACGTTTTTCACATAACCTGTCATTGATTTTAATGTCATGGATCAATGTATGTATGGGATTTGTCTTGAGTGTTAGGATTTGAGTGTCAAGACTGACAAATGATTTTGCAAGTGCTGGAGGAAGTTGATTATTTTGTGGTTGTAGGTTTCATTAATCTTCAGCTGTGTTTTTCAGCATGTATGAATGTACCAGCTGTTTAGTCATGACAAACAGCGTCAAGGTTTGACAAATCATCTGACACTTACGCTTCCTTTATTGCTCACTAAGCCTGTAACATAAAACCACTTACCTGCCATTTGCTTTGGTCATTTTTTCTGACACAGCTTTCTTTTATTTCGCACTGCATATTATTGTACGTGGATATTGACGTGCATGTTTGCACTGCATTAGTTCCAGTCAGATTAGGGCCTCTGACGTGAACCACGTTTCGGAAGTTGGGCAGATAATCTTAGTTATATTAAGTATATGAAAGTGAATCCCTTCGCGTGTTTAATCCTCTGATGGGAGCTTATTTAACGCTGATAGCTATTCAGCCTTTGAGCAGCTGTCCAGGCAACCACTGTGGTTTATTTCAACCAATGAGATTATTTAACCCTGCACGTGACAAATACGTGCACATCAATTTCAATCTACGTCCAAAGCGATGGTGCAACATACACTATTCACACTGACAAAATTCTTAATCCGTAAAACACATTTTTATTCGAATAAGTTGTTGCAAATTTCACATTTTAGGGCAAACATCCAGGTTTTTGTGGCTGAAAAACACTAAAACAAACATTCAGCAAACATACTGAATACTCATATATTGAACAATCACATTTTTAGTCAATAAGCCAGATACAAACAAATTCAAGTATTATATATATGTATAACCTTGCATCTATACCAGTTCTTAAGGGATTTATTCCTGCACTTACTGTACATTAAAACTACTCATACTATATTGTGTATATGACTATAGTGAAAACAATAATATAAATATCAAAATGCTGTACAAAAACCAGGAGTTACAGGACATGAGTTGAGAAAGACACTTCTTACAACATACAGATAAACATAAAAAATACAAAAGAGGCACTTAAGAATATCACATACGCGCGCTCACACATATATGTACACATAAAATATACTAAAAGTTCAAATACTTGAGCTCAAGTTATCACACGAGTCACCTGAAAAGTTTTTTTCTTTCTTTTTTTTTTTTTTTTACAATTATATCAGATAAAACTTGGCTGGGGAGCAATGTATAGAGACCTTGTTGAATGAAAAACAAGGCGTTCTCTTACAGGAAGAACAGCTGAATGAGTCAGGAAGAAGCTTTTAAAATAGGGAGCCTAAATCACACCCTTTCTGCTTGTCCCCACTGGACCTTGGATCAAAAAAAAAAAAAAAAAAAAAAAAAAAAAAAGGAAAATAGTCAATGGAGAGATAAAAAATATTTTTGGTCCACTTTGACTTTGACAATAACCTGAATCACACATATGCTATACCGTAATTTAAATGTAACTATTAGTGTGAGTCAAGACTATGTGGTCTCACACTAAACCTAAAATAATGTGTGCAGCCTGTCACAAAACAGTCCTCTCTCCATGTCAAAAAATGTCTTTAAAATTCACAAACATCATATGTGAAAACCATAGCACATGGGATCAGAAAATTATTTTTATCGCTCCATTGACTCTCATTCATAATTTTTACGAGCATAGGACCCATGGACTGAAGTAGATGGGCGTGACTTAGGCTACCTATCACGATCAATATGCATCTTCACTGTTTTACACCTCGCATGGCTTTTAATTTCACAGATTATCAAACTATTGCGACCAGGAACCCAAGTTGTCTGTGTTTGAAATCAATAATTCAAGCTAATATCACCCTTTCAATAAAAAAACAAAAAAAAACAAAACAACTAAACACCAGCAAAGTGATGCTGCCAACTTATTATTAATGACAGTGGTAAAATCTGCTGTAAAATCACAATTATTATTATTATTATTTTTAAATCTGGCAGTTAGAATAACAATCTACATGCTAATAGCAGCTGCATCATCATTAGAATAAAGATCTGAGATATCTATGTTATAAATTTGAAGATATTGAATATATCACAAACATATCAGGAGCTGCATTTCTACAAACAACCCCTAGGAGCGTTAGTCAACGGTATCATCACCTACTACTATATGTGCAGCATGGAAATATGGGGTGTTCAGTTTTACGACTCATTTAGCCAAACTATTGCAAGGTTGGATAATATGAGCAAAGATGCAGCAAGTTCCTGACCACCTGAAGATCGTAGAATGTGTGGATCGTCTATTTATAACCTACAGCGCATTCGACCGGAAGACACAGATTGTCGAAAAAGTGCAAAACACAATATACCAGCTGTTAAGTAAAGGTCATAGAGGACTTTTAGGTGACACAAGGCATCCTGTGGCAGCCATGACGGAGGTTTTCTGCTACTGCTAACAAAAGCAAGATGGGCTGTTTTAGTCAGTGTCTCAGTAATAGTGTTTGAATCTTGATGTTAAAAAAAAGAGACAGTTATTCAATTTAGATCTATGTTTTTGTACAATTTGGTGAACATGAGTGCCATGTTAGTTATCATCTAAAAACATTAATATCAATAAAATGATGGCTATATTGAAGCTAGTTGAAAGACAGCTGGCTAAAAGACACTAGGAAATATATGCTTAAGAAATTTGCACTACAAGCAAATACAGAATTTTTATTCTGACTCTACATTACCATGTTAGCAAGTTGTCACATAAATATTTAATATAATAATTTTTTGAGAAGAAACCAGGGTTAAAAAGGAGACTGTTTAGTCCACATATTCTCATTAGAAGCTACGTAAGCTAATAGAAAAATACTACAAACTGCATCTGTCAGAAACTAGCATTACTCTAAGTTAGCATTGTTAGCTAGTTAGATAAAATTTGAAAATATTCAGTTCTGGGCAGAGACCACACCGCTCACTTGCTAGCTAAGAAGTCTAATGTATATTTAGATATCAAGTTTACCTCCAGGGTACATGTGGTAGCTAACAGGAGAGTTTTGATGTCACTTAAAAGCGCCTCTATTCTGAACATACCTTCCAACTTTTAGATAGTAATATTGCAGAGTAGATAAATACTGAGTTGTGCCTGCTGTTATTATTATTATTGTTATGAGGATTTCAAGTCAATCAGTCAAAAAAAAAAAAGGTTTCCAGGTATTGCTATGACAAACTAACCCACCCTTGCCCTTGACAGTCCTCCTCTCACGTCTACTCCTAATTTCACATCAAAGAAATTGTAAAATCCAAAAAACGGAAAAAAAAAAATCTTCTCAGTCATCTCCCTCTTCATAGTATAAGTTTCATTTTACAGTGCCTGTACAATGTGAGCTCAGTCCAGCTTCCTGCTCAGTGGAACTCCAGCTACAGTGTTTGATGAGTAGGCAGGACTGTTTCCCAAAACCATCATGTGGCCAACTCACTAATCAGCAGGTACTTTTGGTTCTAAAAGGCTCTTAAAACCACATTTCACATGTACCACAGTTCCACAGGATTAAATAAGGCAGTCTATTTTTTTCTGACTGGTTCTAAGATGGTTGGTTTTCGATGGTTTTGGGATTTGGTCCAAGGCTAGATTGTTTGGTGAGGATCTTGGCTCAGGATATGATCTCTTATTTCAAACATGATAATCTCTAACACACTTAAACTAAATAATCTGTAATCATGTTCTATCATGGTTTATGGTAAGCCCTTAACCTGAATTAATTTTAATGACACATTTATAAACTATTGATGTGTATTACTGTGTTGACTGTCTTGGGTGTCAAAGTCCACCCAGATATTCTTAAAGTAGAGCTCTTCTTCATTCTTTAAAATTTACTTAACTAATTTTAAAAAGAGCTTTTTTTTCTTCTTTAAAACCTAATAACAATCAAACCTTATTTCTATTCCCTACAAAGGAACAACTTCATTGTACTCGTTTCTCCCTCCTCTGGCTCCCGCCAACATCAAAGCTCCCTCCAGTCCGGCCATGTTAGACCCGAATCCTGTGCAGCCCTTTAGTCCTCCTGCAGTCAGGTCCTGGCACATCATGGCATCATGGGAAGACACAATAATCCCACTTCTAGCGGTGGCGGATATGGTGCTCTCTTCCTCTCTCCTCTGTTGCTCTGGCGTTGGAGCAGGCGCTCTGATCCCGCTGCTCCCAGCACCTATGCTGCCTCCGCTACCGACGCCTCCACTTCGCCTTTTAGGTGGCGGGCCCCAGAGGAAGGCGTGGGCTGGCCTGTAGTGCTGGCGGGCATAGCGAAGCAGACGTCTGCGGGTGGCAGGCAGGCGGATGGTGTAGACGTAATACTCCAGGCAGCTGTGCTGCATGTTTGGAAGGGTGTTGTGGCACAGCGACTCCTCGAGGAAGAGGCGAACCAGTGGGGCCTTGAAGGCCTCGTAGCCAAGCTCGCCCAGGGACTTCAGGATCCGAGTGATCCGCAGGTAGTTGTGCTGGGACCTTTAAAAAAAAAAACAGAAGAGACAAGTCAAGAGATTAATAGGAAATGAAATAAAGAGAAAATTCTACTGAATCATGAAAAGTTGCATAAATCAATTGAACTGTACCATATCATGACATTAGAGTTAATTTCATAGTAAGATAAGCTAATGTAACATTATCAAGAGCCGTGGTTGTGAATGTAATATTCATGAGAACAGGATTAAACTGGGCTGCCAACTGCTTCTTTCACAAACTCATACCTGCTGCGTTAATCCTCATGTTGCAGCTGCTTGTTTATTCTCTTTCTTGTAACCGCAGAAGACCAGAGTGACATTACTACTTTGTATGTTGTATTACGCTCTTGTATAAACACATAAACAGCCTTTTCTGCTGAACTCACAACAGATCAAAAATGTCTTCTGTTACTAGAAAATCCCATTTTTGGAGAAATAGTGGCAGGATTTGAGACTGAGGTGCCCACCAAACCAAAAGACTTTTTAACACAAAAAAAAAATACATTTAATTGCTGAAATGTCTCATGGGTTTAGTGATCATTGAGAGACTAATTAATTGTTGGTCAATAACAGATGTTTCAAAAAGTTGCTCAAACTTCAACTAAATCAAAGTGTAGTCATTCAAAAAAACTGTACAAGATATCAGTGCGAAATAAAAAAAAAAAAACAGATGAATAACTGAAAGCTTTGTGACCTGTTTAAAGCTGAAAAGACACAGCATCAGTAGTTACACTTAAATGAGAAGATCATAACATAGTGGGGTTGATTTTTGTAATGATCCATCATCCACTACAAGAACAAGTCAAATAATATTTTTTGAAATACATCATTCAGAATGATGAAATAACTCACTGCTGCGATCAGCAGGTTTTGACAACACACAAACTTAATGGTTTCAAATTTCTGGTAGATATAGAGATGACAGATGTAGAGAAGAGCCTTTGTGAATATTTGATATTAATACTAAAACTGTACTGAGAAGCTGTTTTATGGTGAAGTGTCTGTTATTTATCATGTTACTGGAATAATGGCAGCAATTCCAATCAGTCGCCAAAGTTCATTTAAGGTTTGTGACTTGAGGAGATATGGTGACAGCCTGAGAAGGAAAAAATCATACTTAACAAGTACATAACGTGATTTCCAGGTGTTGGGGTTTTTTTCAGCAACCAAATCGCTTCTCTGTAGCCACAAAACCATAAAAATAGGATGTGAAAGCAAGAAAGAAAAACCTTCTAAATTACCATTTAACCATCTGCCTGTTTAAATAAAACATCTGGCCTCCTGATAAAGGAACAGTTACACTATACAGGATTTAGAATAACTGCCTTGCTAAAAGACACAAAAGCAGCGATTTGCAAACAGAGAGATAAGCTCACAAATCCTAGCTGCAGTTTTACATCTGCTGCTTGATGTGTTTGTATTGTGTGTGTGTGTGTGTGTGTGTGTGTGTCTGTGTGTGTGTGTGTGTGCGCGCTTACTCATTAAGGTGCTGGAAGCGCTCCTGCCAGTTGGAAGCCCGAGCGACATTTCCACTCTTATCCAGCAGTTTGATGCCGTAGAAGTCCAACATGAGGGAATAGGCTGCCAGGAACCTCCGCTTAGCTTCACGAGTGCTTTGGAATTCCTGACAGGATTTAGTGCAGTAAATCAGACACACGACAGATAAATACGGCACCATCTTTCAGCCATCATCGTAATGCTCACGGACACATTTGTACTCAATTTAAAAACAAATTCACACAACCACAAAGAAATTAAGAGCTGTGACAGAATGGGAATGTCCCAGCTTTCATTTTTCAAATTGTTTTGGTTGAATAGAGGCTAAATCCACTCAACCATGGTGAACACTTATGTAATGAGGAGGTATATCGGATGGTTTAAACCAACGCTATATATGGAGTACGTGTGGACTAACTTGTGTGTGTCTTACTTTGATCTCGTCCTGAGTCAGTTCATGTGCGTAGAAGTTGAGCCCTTGTTCTCTCAATGGGAACAGCCTGCCACACACACAAAGAAACACAAGATACATTTAAAATAATTTTAGATCACAATGATCCTGGCTTATTTGCTGCGATTGTCTACTGAGACCGAGATAACGAAATATAAGTCAGAAAGCTAGCTACATTATATTCTACACTGCTCTACACTACCTTGTTGTCATATAAATGTTTGATATGATAATTTTGTACAAGTTTTAAACAAGGGTTAAAATTAAGTGCCACACAGTTAGCTCATGTAGCTTAATTAGATGCTACATGAGCTAACTGAAAGATACTGCAAATTGTATCTTTCTGAAACTACCATTATGCTACGTTAGCTTGTTTGCTAGCTATTCTATAAAAAATTCATGTGACCATTTTTGAAAAGAAAATTGATAAATCAAGTGAGTTTACAACAGCACACAATAAACTGGTTAGCTACTGTAGCTTAATTAGATAATATGTGAGCTAACTAAAAGATACCACAGTGTTACCACTAGCATTATACTAAGTTAGCATTGTTAGCTAGTTATCATATAAAAGTTGAATATGATCACTATGATCATATTATGATCACATGTATGTATGTATATATGAACAATGCCTTGTAACTCCGCTGATGAACATATATTTCAAAAAGGGAAAACCTCATCACGCTGTCACATGGTATTTGGCTGACCAATAATATAATTCCATCACTCACTTACTCAGAGACATTTGTGTTTATAGTGATGGCCCCACTGTGGGGGGTGAAACAAAAAAGCCTTGTTCACAACCTGCACATTCACGTCTCCCCTGTGTGACACCAAAGTTTAGAGCTACATTAGCATCTTTGACTTGCTTTTTATTGGCTCTGGAGACATTAACATTTAAGACCCTTTTTTTACGAGGTTCCCATTTTATCACTTTATTTATTTCTGGTGACTTCTGCTTCGCAACAGGAGCTTTGACTTGTCAGTGACGACGACATCTACGGCGTGGTTAATGATCCTGTTGATTAGATTCAATCACACGTAAGGTTTATGAACATCACAGGAGAAAAAGTGTCTCACCACTGAATGTAGGTGTGATTGTGCTCCAGTTTGTCATAGTCACCTCTCCATTTAGACAGAATCTCCTCTATGTAGATACCTGAGGAGAGACAGAGCATGTTAGCTGTGTGTGTGTGTGTGTGTGTGTGTGTGTGTGTGTGAGAGAGAGAGAGAGAGAGAGAGAGAGAGAGAGAACAAGAAAACACTGGATGGCTGCTGCTGTCTCTCAGTCAAACATGACCTTCATCCATACATGACTGTCTAGACCCAAAGCCAACATCACTTTTCTCACAGTGGCAGAAGGTCTGCACGTATAAAGTGTGTATGTATGTGTGTGTGAGAGCTCACCATCAGGTACTAGAGGGATCTTGTTCAGGTAGAAGCGCAGGTTGCGGTACTCATTTGGTTGCCTGGACCTTCTGAAATTCTACGCACAAGCGCAAACAAAGATCAGTGACATTGTTGTTCTACATTCATAATGTCAGCAACATTATATTTGTTTCTGTTTCTGTGTTTTTGTGTGAATGTACCGGGTAACTGTGACGGTATTTGTAAAGATCTCTGGCAGCATAGAAACTCCTCTTCATCTTTGGGACAGACTCTGGGGAGTCAGTAAGCTGAGAGAAGAAAAAGGAAAGACAGCAAGAAAGAAAGCAAATTCAAAAGTGAAGTCCTGTTTGAACAGACTGAATCAAAAACACAAAGACTTTTTAAGGTCGTGAGCCGTCGTCGTTCCATTTCTCGCTTGCAAAAGAGGATGATTTACATCGACGCTGCTGTGCAATTACCACAAAAGGACGCCAGAAAATATAATTGATTCTTAAATAAAAATGTGGGTCATGATAACTTCCACTGGTCGGAGGAGTGCAGCTGTGTTACACAGCTGTGTTACACTGTAAAAAAAAAAAAAAAAAATCTGGACAGTTTCTGAACTAAACCTGAAACCTTTATTTGTTCAGCGTTACAACCTGCAAACTGCATCCTAAGTTTAACAGAGAGGCAGTCTGATTCATCTAATTGAACCAATTTGAAATAATTTCACAAATAATAAAAGCAATCCACTAAATTACAGCTTTTCACAGAGTTCAGTTATTACCTGCTGGTTTTAATAATATAACACAGTGTGCAGTGTGCTATTCTAATCATTCAGGGATAATAATAATACAGCAAAATAATCTTCAGTCTGTTGGTAATGTGATATTTTACTTCCTTCATTAAGCAGCAGGCAGAGGCTCAGACTGGGAATAATGTACCAATTAGCGACAGTATATAGTCTATGATGTCATGTTTAAAGGTATATGAACACCACATTATGGTGTTGGCACAATGGATGATACAGTACAATTGTAAAATTGGTGTTAAATGCTTGCAGAAACACAATATGCAGAATTCAATGTAAATTAATGTCAATCTTATAAACTATATTCCAGTTGCTTCCCATCAGCTGTGTCTTTGTTAAAGTGCCACAGAAACAAAATGAGTAATTAACTTTAGCGCATCTTAGTGAATTAAAAGCCACAATGAGGAGTAAATCTAAAAGAAGGAAATAAGTACATACTGTACGCGTCTTTGTTTGTTTGTTTTTTTTTATACCTGAAATTACGTAAAATTGACATATTTTTAAATGAAGTTTGGTGGAGGCGGTTCGCTCTGCTTCAACAGACAAGCAGCGCGTTGCCGGAGCTACTCGCGCGTCCTTTCAGTGTCCTGGCCTTGTCAATATTGTAGCACATGATTCTCTCCACACACCCCCTCTAACACCACCCACCTCCACACCGTGTCACCGCATGCTGCTAAGACAACTCGAACAATACCTGCGGGGACGTGTCTCCGGGGTCCCGGGCCCGGTCGTTGTCCGCCGGGCTGAGGGAGTCGGAGATGCCGCTGTCATCTTCAGCCGCCGGCTCGTCGCTCTCCGAGTCCGACCCCCACGTCGAGTCGCATTCCTCAACGGTGCTCGGCTCCTTGAAACGCCAGATGCCCAACAGATTTCCCATTTAAAACACATGCAACACCCGCTCTTCTTTATTATCCTCTTCTTTACTCCAGATACCAGGCTACATCATTTAGCTCAGGAGCTCGTATTTATTCAGGTTGAACGGCGCTGGGCTCACACTCACAGCGGAGCTTTTATATGGCAGGAAAGGGGAATTTCCAGATCAGCAGAGATGATGAGTGTTTCAGTATGGAGGGTGATTAGTGCCGAGGAGAGGCAGGTGGATGTACTAAAACCATACACATGTATTTGGACGTGGTTGTTGGAAATATAACAAAACCAACTGGTAATCGGCAGATTATATGTTATTACGTTTTCAATTATAATTTAAAAACTAAACACATGTTCAGTTTATCAGGGCAGCCTAGCCTTGGTAGTTGTTATGCTCATTCTAATTAATCTATTAATCTAAGTAGCTGGTTATTTTTTGTTTGTTTGTTTGTTTGTTTTATTTTGTTTTGTCACATATTACAACAGAGTAATAGGGCCACTCTTAAGGGAAAAAATGAGTATTTTATTTATGTTGCCTATGGAGAATAAGACCAACTTATTCTCATATTCATATTCTTGACAAGCAATGAATAAATAAATCCCTTAATTTTTTTTGTTATACATAGAAATTACATTATTAAACGTTAATATTTCATCATTATGTAGTTTATTTTAATGTACATTTTTTTTCTTCTCAGTTGACAAAAAATTTACAACATTTACATGTTTATTGTTATTAGTTTTTAGTTATTGGTCTGTATTGAAAAACACCATCTACAAAGCAAATCTAAAATTAAATAACTACACATTAACAATCCTTTATAAACTAACACCTAATAATATTTGTTTTGACAAAATATTCTATATAGAATATATGTTTTGTGTTGCCAATGGATCTCCTGCTTCTATTCAACCTACTGTCGGTGGCATTAATCACCCCTCATACATGGTCCCGGCAACAGCAGCATCAGGACCAGCGCTGCACCACGTGACACAGTGAAAGGAGTAGGTTATGGTCCTTCACCTCACCACCATCCCCACCCCCCCCTCTTCATCCCCATGAACAATGGAGAGTGCAAAGTGTATGTTGAGGAATTTGATGTGTTTTCTCTATAAAAACATAATATATGACAATTAGTCCTTCAATTCACTTTAGACCATGTGACATACAGTATTCATCTTGCTGGATTTGGCTTAAATCAAAGGAAAAACTGAATAAAATTTGCTCTAAAGGTCAAATGCAGGCTATGTAATTAGGTCACTTATATCAACTGACCTTGAGTTTGTAGCAGCCTCTGACAGGCCTGTCTGACAGTTTCACTTCTTGCATTACTTAGCACACAAAGTTTATGACATGAGAACTTTCACCTACAGGACACAGTTGACATCAAGAACAGTGGGTTTCCCCACTGTACATTGAGCCTGGGTTTCACACATGCACCTGTTCTTTTGTTCCCATTAACACAAGTTAATGGGAACAAAGAGAAGTGAGGTTACCTGTTTTATTACAGCTTCAGAAAATATCTTCCGCATGGTCTATTTGTCTTTTGGTTTTTCTTCCCAAACAGTGACCTTACAAGAACGTTGTGTGGAAAGTTATGTAATAAAAAAAAAAAGTCCAGTCATTTTAATTTATGAAAGAATAAGGTTATTAGTAGTATTAATTAATTATAATTGATTTATTGTTGCATATATAGCATATAATGTTTACATAAACACACACACACAAATGAACGTATATACATGAACAAGACATACATACATATATGCACATATGTTTGTTTACATATTGTTTATGTACACACACACACAGATGATGTGTGTACAAACTATATACTTTACAACTATTTACTAATAGTTTCTGTAGTACAGGACTTGTATTTTTCTTGTATTGTTTACAAGTATTTTTATTTATATATAAGTTTACACTTCTGTTGCTCTGTTCTATTGGAATATTGAAACAAATTCATTGCAAATGACATCAACATGAACTCTGAAAGGCACTGAGCCAAACTTCAGTAGTCCTGGAAGTGGAAACCACAGTCCCTGGCAGTTGTGGCTGCTGCTGCAGCAGATGAAAATATTGAGCCAAAACGAGTTCCAAAGGTCAGAGCAGAAAGAAAACTTGTGAAATGTTCAGACCGAGTGAAACTGTGAAATGATGCAATCGAGAGTCGATATAAGACACAGAAGTACAGAAGAACTACAATTACTGGAAGTGAAAACATCCTGGCACTCTCGAGTGACTATATATATATATATATATATATATATATATATATATATACTGTCACTAATATAATGTTAATATTTTATCCATAAGAAATTTTGAGTGTGATTATTAATTGATTATTCAGTAAAAAACAATAAAATAGCAAAGGATCTGCTGCTACTAGCATTTTATTATCATTTTAATTTTTCTACAAAAAAAAAAGGATATGGACGTAAACAATGTTTGGCGGTCAGTGTTGATGACGTGCATGATTGAACTTTCCGACAACCACATCATTTCTACACCCATGAAACTCTTTTTGCAACAAATGTTTAAATGTTTAATGGTTTAAATGTTGTGTAAGTGATACCAAAGAAGAATTTGAGATTATCAGCATTTTGTGAAAACGAGCTACCTTATTACTTTTTATTGTTTCGGGAGTTCACCGTAATAACTGTAAAAACTCAGCAATAATGTAGAAGAACTGCTACTAATGACTATTATTATTCAGTTCAGTTCCATTCAGTTTTATTTGTATAGAACTAAATCACCAAATGCATTATCTTAATGTACTTTACAGACTCGAGAGTTGATAATATTATAGAGAAAACTCACAGTTCCCATCAGTGAGAAAGCCCTTGGTGTTGTTCTAATTGTATTATTATTATAATGATTATTTTCTCAATAAACAAATTAAATGTTTGGTCAATAAATTGTTTAATCGCACAGTCATAATGTGGTTCAGGAGGCAGTAGACATTGTGTGTCGGGTGTTGGGTATAAGTCCTGGATGAATGTGTGTGACTTGTGGTGTAAAGTGCTTCGAGTGGTCACAAAGACTAGAAAAGTGCTGTATAAATGCAGCCTTGTTAATGTGTTGTTAATATGCTGCTGTTGTCTCTGAAATATTTAAAGTCCAATATGTATTTGGGGGACATTTTCCATCTTCATCATATAAGTGAAGAAGAGTTCAGTGGAAATAAATGTACATGAGACCACAGAGCTGGACCAGAGAACGGAGAGAAAAATGAGTAATATGTCAGAGAGCTATTTAATTCAAAGGAAGTAGAATAAGAGGATGTGTTGCGAAAGCAGAGTGTTCTTTTTTAATGCTTATACATGCACATATACAGCACAAAAATTCTGTACTTGCCTACTTCTCACTTATTTAAAGGGAGAAGTGATCTGAACTGACACATTTTCCAAAATGTACAAGTCCAGATACAGAAAGCAAAGCAGCTATTAATAATCTAATACAGTGGTACCTCTCATGGCTTTGATACATCATGTTTATTGCGGGAGTCTTCATTATATTGCAGGATTCTGCGGCAGACAGGTATTTTTAGTTGTTTTAATAGATTTTTATCTTTATCTATAATTATTTTTGCGGTAAAATAAGCCATTTCTAGCTTAGAAAATAAATAACAGTATAAACACTGTAATGTCTGAAAATGACTTATGATAAAGTGTGGTTTAAAACATAAGACAGTATGAAAGGTGTATTGTTTACTAATGTCTACTGATAAAAACTGCATACATGAATGAAGAGTTATCTGCTGTACTTACATTATTTTTACCACCAGGGGGGAGTGTTTTCAATATAATACACTCAGGCTGTGCCATTGTCTGCCTGTCCCTTGTGTGTGTGTGTGTGTGTGTGTGTGTGTGTGTGTGTGGAGAGAGGAGAAGGTAAGGGAGGTTTTTAATGAACAGAGATCCCCTCACCCACATTCACACAGATGTATAAACAACAGACTCCAGCTGCAGCTGACAGCACCGAACTAAGAGAAGGCCTCAAAGGGCCTGTTCACATACCTGGCATTAGCACGTGCCTGTTATCCAATCACAGGTGGACAGCTCTAAGTGCACAAGTTCACATCTGACATTAGAATGTGTCTCCACACGCGTCTCGAGTGCACACTTGTAATTGGATCTCGTTTCTTTGCTCTGTATACAAATAAACACGTACAACATTTCTGTTTCTTCTTTTTTTATGTCTACCTGCTACAAACATTGTGAGAATTGTAAAAGTATTTTTGGTCCATTAGATTGTAGTAGGACCTTTTAACATACAGTCTAATGGCAGACTCACTTAGACCACATCAGAATGGGGTCTAAGTGATCAGATCTCAACTCACCTAAGATGTACATTAAGACCACAGTTAATGGTGGTCTGAGCTGCATATGCCCACTTATTGTGTACAATAATATGTCCTGGGTTACACTGAATAACATCTACCTGTCTGGCTATCTCTGCATATGTAGAGGCATGTGCTCATTCCGTTGTTTTGTAAGTGGCTTTGTCTGTTCCAGAAATTTCAAAAAGCATGTAGAGATGTGACACCTCTGATGATTTGTTTTTTCTGGAATGGAACAGATGCAGACTTTTTTGATTTATTCTTTGACTTGGCAGACTAGGCACAGCTGCATCCCATGGTTAATACAATATAATGTATTTGGTCTTTGCAAAAGAAACAACACACATGTTTATAATGTAGAGCAAGGAAATGGCATCACAAGCATTCAGTTCAGACACACATCAAGACACATTGTGATGCCAGGTGTGAAGTGACGTACTTAGAGCTCTACGCTTGAGAGTGGATCACCCAAGAAGCATGTTAATGCAGGTAAGAACAGAGCTTAAGTGAAATGGGCAGCTCGATATTCCCTGACCACTCTCCAGTTTGTGTGTGTATGTGTGTACAGTGTTATACAGTATGTCTGTTAAAAGCTGTTATGTTTCTCCAGGGATTAACTTGGGTGTGTTGCTGCCATTAAGAGCATGTTAGCTACCTAAGCTGATGCTGAAAACCAAACATCAACCGTAATGACCATGTAGGACCTCTGTGAGTGTGCTGCCAGTGTTACTTAGCGTACAACTCACAAGCCTCCTGTGGCTCCACAAGCTTTAATTGCCGGCTCACATTACAGTAAATAATTATATGATAATGCAGCCAATACCCATAATTCCTGTAGTACTCAAAACAGGTAAAGAATATAGGCTCTTACTCAGTATGGTGTTTAACTAATAATAGATGGTTGTAAGATAATTTGGGTTGATTGAAAACATTTCCAGTTAAAACATTATATAAATCAAGCCAATTTTTTATTTTTAATTTGACAAATGAGGTAAAACTTCTGGTAAAACATTCCATATCTGAAATTGTTCAAAGGCTTCTATCTATCAATCAATAGGTCTTTAAAGACTGACAAGCTTCAATTTTGTCTGACCGCAGAAGTTCCTCTTTGTCCAGGAGAAATTTTGCAAAGGCGTCCATGGAGTCCAGCCTTGTGACGTGTCCTCTGGAGTTGGATTGTTGAAATGGAGATGTTGGTACGAGAATTGCTGAAATTATGATCTTCTTGGTGGCGATCCTCAGACTCAACTCCTTACTAGTGAAAGGACCATTTTCTGTTTTCGACCACGTCCACTGAATTTTTTCACAGTGTGGAACTTCTGGTTGTTTTTGATAAAATTTTGTACGGTATCACTGACATTTGAAAATACTTGGAAATAGCATTGTAATGTTTCCCCTTTTGTTGAACAGTCAGTATTCAAGCAGAAGCCCTCAATGAAAACAAAGAAATAACAGTGAGGACTAGCAGGAAAAACTGCAGGTGGTCAGAGTAAAAAGACAGACAGCTACATAGTACATGCATGATGAGCATATGAAAAGTTAAGAAGAAAGAACAGACAGTTTTTTTTTTTTTTTTTTTTTAATACACAATACACAATAAACCCTTGGTGTTTAATATGCAACAGAACCTCCCCCAGTTTGAAAGCACAAATGAAGCAGTGCCCTTCCAAATCTCACAGCCAGAACTGTTGTTTTCTGTGTTTTATGTTTAAAAAAAATATATTGCCCCTATTTACTGAGTCCTGTCAGTGTGGTACCCTTGAAGAGCATTGCAATGAGCAGCAAGCAGCTGTCTCTTTGTGATAGCAAAATGGAGTGATAGACTTGAAAAAGGGAACAAGGTGGGGAATAGATTTGAGAAAAGACGGTACATCTTTTAAATGAGATGGGAAACAGAGCCAGACATGACTCACACTCTTAAACTGGTTATCTTTGAGGTGTTTCGGCCCTGTCTTTGGTGTCATGACCTTACTGACTTGGCTTTTTTTTCATTACAGAGATTCCTGTAAGTCACCTGCCTGTCAAAAAGTGTGTCGAATCCAGGGATGTGCTGCATTTGCTTTTTTGTTGGTGGTCTTTCTGTTAATCACTGTTTTTATCCTCTTTGATTTGCTATAGGGTCTGCTCACTTCAGCTGCTCACTATGTATTCAATGTGTGTGTGTGTGTGTGTGTGTGTTTTGTATTGGTGCTGAAGGACATATACATTTCATCTGAGCACCCTAAAATAACAATAACATCATTACTATAAATATATTCCATTATGTAAAGTTTGTTAATTGCATACTTTGTCGCAGTTGTCTCACAGTTTTCTACCTTTGTCTGTCACTTAACACCAACTACAATTATGTGTATTTTTAGCTCAAGGAAAGTGTCTGTCACAGTCAAGCTAGCAGCCACAGTGGGAAAGCAGCAAAGCCTGGAAAGTATGTTGGAGTGGTGTGATGTAATTCAAAGACTGAAAAATGCAGTGCAACTGAAAGTTTCTGTAAAACTGAGGGATATATGTACAACTGTGTACTGTGTACCCGTTTGTATTTATGGTGTAGTTACTTAAAAATATGCTAGTGACCTGATACAAAATAAAATAAAATAGTGCACCTGTCAGAGACTCTCTGCTCCTATCCACTATAGAGTTTTGATTATTTGCTAGCTCCAAAATAATCAGCTAATGAATGCTTTCAGCTAGCTAACAAGCTAGCTGATGCATTAAATTGTTTTAGTTCATGTAGACTGAGTGTTTCTTACTCTGATAGAACAAGACTTTATGATATATTTACAGAAAACAATAAGCCCTTATTCAGTAGAAATGTCTGTTATATAAAGGAAAGGAAGGGCAGATAACGTTACCTGACAATGCCCAATATTCATTTAAAATAATGTTATTAATTGATCTGGATCAATTCATACCTCTACTTTGATGAGAAATTCTCTGTGTGTTTGTTACTTTTGACATTTGACAGCCCAAAGAGGGAGAGGGGAGTTCACAAAAAGAGAAGAAACAGATGAAAGTGAACAGATAGTCAAGACCACATAGGTCTGTAATGGACAAGTAGTCAAGACCACTTAGGTCTATGATGGATGGGTTGTCAAAACCACATAGATGTGCAAAACTAAGGCAGCTTCTGTTGTGTTCACGTCCACTGCAGTTGATAATAATTTCACAAAACTAAGAAGGTACAGTATTTACTATTGTCTACCAAACCTTCACTTATATTTATTTACAGCACAAACACTATTTTTTTTTTTGCATTATTTATTCATTTGATTAAATTAATCTTATTTTCTAGCCAGATACACCACAATATAAAAACATAAGTCATTAGTTTGCTACTAAATGATATTGTGTACCCAAAATGAAAAGGGCTGAATACTTGAATAAAGCTGAGAAACTTTAAAGGTCTGATTCTGATGCTCACACTAGTAAACTAATAACTAGTAATTAAAAGAATAATGCTATTGTAAATTTCCGCCATTGTCTTGCTACATATTTACTGAAAGCTGCAAATTACACACAAGTTTAGAAAATCTAAAAATCTAACCCCACATTCTTGGAGAATTAAACACTATGGAAGAAAATTATACAGCACTTTTCTCAGGAGACAAAAAACCTATTATGTAAGTATGGAAAAGATGCTTTAAATAATTTGTGTTGTTTTGTATTAAAAAAGAAGAAAACCAGGGCAGACACTGCGCTTCAGGAACTAAACAGCCTATAAATCACTGTAAATTACTCTTCTAGTAACAGTTTAGTTATTTAATCATGCTTCTTGGTTGTTCTCGAATGATTGAAATGAAAGGTAGTTGGATTATCATGACACTGACATCACAGAGACAAATGTGCTTATGTTCAGCTTCATCAGGGTAATTTAATCCCGTAGTTGATTCACGAGTGTCTGGACTTGGACTTGTGTCAGTGCTGGGCTGCTGCTGGTTTATCATGGTGACAGAGATAAAAACCTGTGGCTCTGGGGATTCACTATGAAAGAAGACTAAGTCCTTGAGAACACGAAGGACTACGGTGATACTGCTGTCTACTGGTTACAGCTCCCTCTGACAGAGCCACCATTATCTATAGAGGAAGATCGGAGAGCAAGTAAGGCTGTAACATCAGTGTTATTATAGAAAACTAGTAATTTACGTTGGTGGTACTGTGACATCATCCTAACTGCCTCAGTATCTTTATATTCTGGACAAACTGCAAATCTAAAGCACCTCATTATGTGCTGTGTGGTCTTCTACACATCAGACAGGTGCTTAGAACATCATATTAGTTCTGAGTGGAAAAGATCAAACAGCACATTCATCCTCCAGATTCCACAGTCTACAATGTGCATACTGTTTCTAATAAATCAACCTCCCACTCTGTGTAAGGCAGCTATTCTACTGCCCAGACGGTTGTCTTGTTCACCCACACACTTGTTCTTGGGTTGGTAACTGTATGTGCTGGACCCTTTTGTATCAAACCTCATGATCCACATCAACCTCATGTCAAATTTTACAGTTTAAAGAATATCTATTAATCAAAAAGAGTTTTTCTAATTAAAAGAGGGGGATTAAGACTCCACACTGTTGAAGTAAATCACATACAATTTTAATTAAATGTCCCCTTGAGAGATTTTCAAGGATGAGGGCAAATGTACTGAAGGTGATAATTTAAGGCTCTTAATGATGGTACCTCAAGGTGTCCATTGTGAAATAAAAAAAAAAAGACGTTAAAGAGATTAAGTATGGATTAAAAGTGTAAAATATAGACAATTTGGCAACAGGATCACACCAGCCTCAACACCATTCAACCAACATGTCAAAGAACAAAGTAAAGGGACTGCATTCATGTAGCACTTCATGAACACTCAAAATATTTTTCATGTTTTTAGTAGTTGCATTTACTCATTCAGACAGCTTCTACGGCATATTTAACATGATGGTCCAATGATCCATTCACTGTGACCCCTTAAATGGATCATGGACACATTCCCTGGTTGATTATCTTAGGGTTATGGGAAATGTTTTTACCTAAAGGCCACTACAAATGAATATAGTTTCACCTTGGATCTCTATTAATCCACAAAGTTCAAAGCCAGTGTTAGCACTGTTAACTAGCTGCAGTTGGTTCAAGCAACTGCAGAGAACTTCCTTTTGATCTGACAGATTTATGTGTCTTTTTCCAAGCAACATCCTTAGAATCAAAATGCTGCCACGGTAACTAAAGCTAAAGCCGATGTTAGCTGTTGAAGATCTCTTTATTTGATGATGAGTAAAAAAGCTCACAACCCACTTAGCTAATTAGCAAGCTCAATCCTGTAGCACACTAGGTTTAGGAATATTTATGGTGGTCGTTAGATAACATGAAAGGTTTGTTTATGATGTCCTTTGTCCTTTTTGCACTATATGATGGTGTGATATAGTGTGCTACATGGAAGAAGACCTGGCCTTATTCCAAGGTATGGTGTTAGCCGTTTAGCAGTGGCACACTAAGATAAAAAAAAAAATCACTGAAAACATAATTAATACCAATAAATCAAATGTAAATAAAAGGAATTTCTTCCTAATTTGAAGTGATAAACTGTAACTTCAGTTTCAAACTAACAAACTATAAATAAATGGAGAGTGCAGAAAAAGTCCTCGCTTTTTCCATGTACCTGTATCCCATTTTCTAAAGTGTTTGGTAAAAAATAAAACTAAACCTTTTTCTTGTATGACTGGTATGATAACACATTCTGAACCTCACTCAATGTAAAAACTGCTTGCCGTTCTTTTAGTTGGTATCAAAAGGTGCCCCTTACTTCCATGGATCTCTGACAAAACTCCCACACCCTCACAGTAGTTGCAAGGTCTAACAAAAGTCATTCCTCTGAAAGCCGTTACCCACTGGTGCAAGGACAGACCTTCAAAGTTCTATAAAGTTGGAATTCCTTATTGAATTAAAACAGAGAGGGCATAGACTGCAGACAGGTCTATAGGGACTTATCTGGGCACGTATTTCTTGGGAGAAACATGTCTGAGTCTTAATCAAGCAGTGTACTGTATCAGTATATTACATGGATATGTGGCTCATTCAATTGTTATTTATTGGTGGAAAACTGCTGCAAAAGCAAACTTCCACCGGTTTTGACATGTCCAGCTCTATTAGGATACTGTGAGAATCATTCAGTTTATATATATATATATATATATATATATATATATATATATATATATATATATATATATATATATATATATATCACACAGTGTGAAGACTTGATCGTTAGGATTTGGTGTTTTTGAACTGTCAACTGTTGAGTAACAAAAATGCCTTCCACTGCCCTATTGACTTCAATGTTAACTGACCTCTTCCACTCTTGATAGAGGACAGTGTGCACTTCTAAAACTGACACATATCAGTCATTTTTCACTTTATCCACACAAATTACAAATCTAGTTCTTTAGCAAAGTCTCTTGACCTCGGTGTGAATAAATTTTAAATTCATTTTTAAATCAAAAGCTTTTCCGCTAAGGCGTGGTTAGTACTTCTCCTCCACCCACATTAACACATAGATCATTCTAATTGGTGGAATATCTTTAAACAGTATTTGGACCTATATTTATTAATACCACTGGAAATCCCATTGCAAAGTATCTGGGTATTATCATTATTGTTTAATGCTGTTTAACAACCATAAGATTCATATCTTTAGGCCAAACGTGGGCGATATAGATTGTCTACGATGATATTGTATCCTGTTGTTTTGACAATATGAAATTTTACATTGAGTCTTTATACTGTCTTGAAAAGAAAACGAACGAAAGCTGTTTAGATGGCAGAGACATTATCTGAGTCCTCACAGTGTCTTGCATGGATAAAACATGGAGGAATCTCCGGACCACAGCAGCCTGGAAATGCTTTGGTTTTTCAACAGAAGTGTTTTAACAGCATTTTTAAAATAACAAAAACAAAACAAAAATGCATTTTAAAGGATATCGTCAGATTATCGTTATCGGAAAATCAAAATAAATAATCGAGATTTCTTTTTTTGCCTGTATCCTTCACCCCTACTTTAGGCGATAAAGAGAGGAAGAGAAAGTCTGAGTCTTTTTGCTGTAATGGAAAACACCTGGACCATCACTGAGATGCAGAAATCATCACAAATGAGTGTCACAATCTGAGAATGGTGTCAAGTCATTATGAACAATCATCAGCACATATTACAGCACACGAAAAAAAAAAAAAAACTATTTTGGTAATTAGGACACCCAGTTGAGCTCAGCTCTGTTAAACACACTGCTGAAAAACTGTGTTTTTTCCAATATATAACAGTTATAAAATCTGTCAAACTCCACTCCAGACTCACTCCTAACCACTCAACGTCGTACCCAAACACATTTTGTCGAATTTTAACCTCCACTTTCTATTCCCCTGAAGTTTTTAAGCAGTGGAACACTAGCAGCTAATCTCTCAGTCCGACAGTCTGGCTCATGGCTAATGACTAAGTGTCAGTGTAACAGATGAGGCTGCTATCTACACCGACCTGTTTACATACACTAAAGGCTGCAGGCGTGAATGTTGCCCATGATGAATCATTTATCCACAATGGATATAAAATGAAGTGGTGGTAAATGAACAGCAGTCACCAACCCAAAATGCTGCTAAATAAGTTGAATTAACCCAATAATTGATCATGTAAATTCCATTAAATGTAAATGATAAGTTTGGTAAGAAGAGTTGGTAATACTCACCTACAAGCCCACATAGAAAGGCTGAAGGATTTAAAAATAACAAATGTCTTTAATACAGTGAAAAGTGAAAAGACAGAGAACATTTAGCAGCAGGGTGATGAAACTTGTGAATTAATTTTTGTTTTCTCCACGCCAATCATCTCATAATGTTAAATAGAAGATATTCACTTTGACGCTTCAGGCTTTTTTCAAATATTTTTAAAATGGTAAACAAAACTGGTTTCATATTTAAATTAGAATATTAATATGAGAGGCTAAACTCCACAAACACACTGAAAGTCACATTTCACAGAGAAGATGGGTGGAAGTTCTTGGTGCTTGGGTAGATTGAGAAACACACAGACAGCTGTAGGGTAACGTATCACACTCAGTCACCAATCACCACAATTTAAGATACAGCAGATAGTTTAAGATAGAGTGGTGAACACCAAACAGAATAACCAAAAGAATATCTGGAGCAATTGTGTTGTTTCTGGAATGTCATCTCAGCTATAATGTCATTTATAGCCATCTTTGATGACCAGATGCATTTCTAAAGGGAACTTTTACAAGAGGTATCCACCACCATTCCCAAAAGATTTATGGAACGTAGAGACTGTTGAGAGAGTGCTCTGTCTGTTCTGGCTTTAAAGTAGCCTACAATTGTTGTATTGTAAGTCTCTTGCGGCCCACAGCCAATGAAAATGAGTTCATCCTCCATTTCCTGTCGCCAGCCTGTCAATGTTGACATGCTTTCACAACATTCTTTCACTTGTGTTGATGCATCTTTACATCTGTTGGTGTTGCCTGTCTTGAATTTGCAGCTATTTGTGTCTTTGTGTTGACTTTGTATACTGTGTGAAACATTTGATTTGTGTTTGGTCTGAGCATACCTTTAGACACTCATAGAGCTGGACTTTGATTCAGTGACTTAGAAGTTGATCTGGTGAAATCAAATTCAACTTTCTTAAACTTAACATTGACATTAAAACCACTGATTCAGGGCTTGAATGTGCTTGTTGTTCAGGGCAACAACAGATCTGCTCACAAAGTAGCTTGGACATTAACAACAAAATGTAGAAAGTATTACCTTTAGAATCTTTAGAAAATGTCCCTGTAAATGTACTGTACCTTTCCTCTATCTAAACATGATGGAAAAGCTTTGCCACAAAACTTTTTTTCAGAAAGTTTTAAATCCTAGATCCATACACACACACAGATTTATGTATCCCTAGGCAAAACACAAAGAATCTTGGACAGATTGTAAACTGACTGAAAATAAATATGTAAAATAGTCCTATGTCTGTGGAGGTTCTCTGTCATCCAGGTCACAGAATCCGAAGTAGTTGAGTCATCAAAAGTAGTTAAAGTAGCTAAAACATCAGTTCTCTGTCTGTGTTTTTCAGACCTGGTAACACACTCAGACAGAGACTGGTTCATCTCAAAGACCGTGCACCACATATTAAGAAAAGTAACCTGGTTTACACAGTCCAATGTAAGGATGACTGCAAGGACCTTTATGTCGGGGAAACAAAACAAACACTGAACAAACACATGGCTCAGCATTGAAGAGCCAACTCCTCAGGACAGGACTCAGCAGTCTACCTACATCTGAAGGACAAAGGACACTCATTTGAAGATGCAGATGTACAAATCTTGGACAGGGAAGAAAGATGGTTTGAAAGGAGTGAAAGAAGCCATCTACGATAAAGTAGAGAAACCATTTCTCAACAGAGGCGGAGGCCTGCTACACCACCTGTCTCCCTCATATAATGCTGTCCTTTCATCCCTTCTCAGAAGACTAAACAAGTCATCTGCCTCAGGTGGGAAAATTGTGGACATTTCACATCAAATGATCACGACTGTTGTTACGGAAACAATAGCTTCTCAGTGACCATTAGTAAACCTAATGACTACCATTGAAACTACTTGTACCAACAACTGATGTTGATACACTTGTGAACACTAGATACCTGGTGTCCACCCAGAGAGGATGAATTCCTGGGAACACCCCACTCTCCATCAGAACTAAGGAACCTCTTGGATGAGAGGTGAAAGGTATTCAATAAATTATCATGGTCCAGTTGACTCTGACTCAACTACTTCGAATAAAATAGTCCTATTTAACTCATTTACTCAACTAAACTCTGACATGTCATTAACATTGTGTGCTATATATTGACAACGTGTTTCTACAGGGAAGGTCCCCCTCTTATGGTAATGGGGGGGTAGATGTTGCCAGTAATTCAAGGTTAGTCAAACAGCAGATTGTTTGGTTGCTGGGCACGCTTGAGAGACTTTCCTGTCCTGGCTCGACAACACGCTGGCAGAGCTACAGCCATCAATGTCACTGCACAGACAGCACGAGGAAGTGCATTTGTTTCAGTCCAATCCTGTGTGGCACCAAAAAGAAAAAGCCAGGCTGAAAGCCAGCAGAGAGCCGAGTCACAGAGGATAGGAAGTATTGATGTGTGATACAAAATTAGATTTTACCACCTTTGTATGATTAGACAACTCTTATGTATGTACACTATAAAGGCTTCTGACAGATGCTGTCAGTGTCACTCATATAAACTGATGGACTCTCTTAACTGCGTGTGTCTTTTTGCAAAAATCTGCACTGTACCGTCTCCATGCGCTGCACAGTTTTCTCAAACAAATCAGCTTAAATTGCTTCAGTGCTCTCAGACAGCGAGAACGAGAAGGAGAGATTAATGAAATAAGAAAAGAGAGGGAGTAAGATTGAAGGAGGGAGGGTTGGTAAGCCAAAAACGGCACAAGGAGGAGGAGGTGGGAGAAAAGAGACAGAGAGAAACTGAAAAGACATTGAGAGAAAATCTTTATTGCATTTTCATGCAGTTGGTCTGACTGGATGGAGCTGCAACCCCCCCAAAAAAAAAAAAAAAAAAAAAAAAAAAGTTATTCTTTGGAGATTTGATTTTAGAAGCAGAGAATAAATTCAGTACGCTGCCGGGTTCTGCCACTCTACACAAGAGGCAATTTTACCCTTTATGGCCTTTCTCACAGTCTTATATTGTTCAGTTTTCAACCAAATGGTCAGAGATATTATTAAAAACCCTCAAACTCATCTTTGTCAAAGCCATAAATATATTTTGTTGGAATGTATTTTTCTTTGAGTTTATTCAAATTTATGACATGAGTGAACCCCGCTGTTAGGAACCGCTTGACTTTGATTTTCATGTATAAAACACAATTAATTTTCTCTCTAGCATGATGTTTGGTGGGAGATTGGTGGGAGTTAACAATAGGCAAACCTGGTTCACAGCACGTGCATTGTCTTGCTTCTCAGGGAAGCTGCATAGTTATCAGTATAATACAGTCCAATGCAATAACAATGTCAGCAGGAACTGGTCTTCATTGCTTCATGGAGGAATGATTTATTATAGGGCTGTGGTATTGAATTACCACGCAAATCATGATATGCAAAGGTTTTCTGGTCATTCAGGGTAAAACATAAATTATAAAACATGAAATTAGAGTGTCTATACGAGTGGATGTTATTTCTATGCAAACATTTGCAGCCCTTTGGGAGGAAAAAGCAGGAAAACAATAAAAGCCACAAGTGCCTTCTTCAACCAGCAGATCTTTTCAACTGTTATCCTGCCTTTGAGTTGGAAACAACCTTGTGATATGAAGTATCCTTTTGTTGGAGACTGGACCGTGATTCATCAGTTCAATTATCATTATCAAGCAGTCGCGTATGAAAAAGGTCTCTGAGCTTCTTCATGCAAATCTGAGACTAAAAGTGAAAAAGCAAAAGTGAGACTGAAGGTCAATAGCAGTATTTTATACTTTAATAGGAAAAATGTTTTTTTCTGCCTGTCACTCATCATTGTTAGTGCATGTACATCCTCGTTTGATTAAAGTTACTGATAAAGATAATAAAACCATCTTCTGCACTATGTATTATGTATTAATTGTACAGAAAGTTCTACATCATACAGCAACACTGAGCTGCTTCAGGTTTGAAAAACACTTAATCACAGTGGAATGCCAGATTTTTTTTCTTACTTGACAGAAAGACAGAAGCCAGAAGCCTAGAAACAGTGAGTCTTGGTGAAGTGCCGAAACTGGCAAGCTAACTGTTAGCTCTGTCAAAATCAACAGTTTATTTTTACCTCTGCCAAGCTTTCTTTGTTTGTTGGTTTGTTTATTTGTCAGCAGCATTACTGAAAAATTTGCTCTACTGATCGGCACCAAACTGTGGTGAAAGCTAGAGGAGGACAAGAAGCTTCATGTAGGAAAAAAAATGTAAATATTTTGTGCAATCTGATACATATCCATACAAATATAGGTTCTTTCACATGATATCCAGATGATTGCAATCTTCAACCTCACCACTGTCAATTAGGAAACTCATTAGCTTGTTAGCTTAGCTGGGTCACTGATGGAAAGAGTTCACACAGGTGATTCACACCAGTAGCCTACCATCCACTCTTGTTTCACAGCTGTCATTTTTTACACCACCAGGGGAATCTAATTAAAAATAAATAGTGCAACACAGTTCATAAGCTACAATAGCTTCCTTCCATTTTGAATTCTCTGGCTCTCCATCTCTTTAAAAGTTGATTTATGGTGCCGATGCACATGTCAGAGTTCACTACAGGAGGTTTTGTGGATTAAGTGTTGCTTCCTCCAGCCAGTTCTGTGATTGCGCCCACACAATTGGAATAAATTGACTTCAACATGAACTTGTGCCATTTTAAGCACTCGCATGTCTAGAAACTGTGGTGTATTACATTTTTAATATTTTTATAGCCCTGGGCATTAGTTATTTAAGTTTCTGCTGCAAAACAAATTAATTATTGAGGTCTTATAAAGGAGAAACATCACAGAGGACAACAAATTAACAGTTAGAGAGACTTACACATTGTCGCCAAGCTCAGAATTTGGCTGGAGCAGATTGGCTACCTTTCTATTTGGAAGTAAAACAGCGAGTGTATCAACTAATAATTGCTAATTACACAGAAAAATCTGTAAGGTCCTGGAGAGCAACATTTTTGGGTTTGGACATTGAACTGGAATCAGATGATTTTAGACTGAGAGTAATATTGGTGAGAGATTTCAAAATAAAAACCCAACTGGTAATGAGTCATATTTGCTTTTCTCCATGAGGCATCTAGTCAGTTAGAAGCACTTTTAGAAATAAAATGATTTTGGGTCAAACCATTATTCTGTCACTATTAGGAAGTCGGAATTGAGTTAAATATATTTTAAATCTAGGTTTATAGTTTTCTTCCATTGGAAAATGTCAAGGGTCAGACCAATTTAATTTCTCAATATATTTTTTGATTACTCTTGACTTTTTTTGTCAATGCTGATGCCATCAAACGTCAGCAGCATCTCTACAAATGACTTTTCGTCCTGGTGCAGAACGTATCAAGTCGTCCACCAATCTGCAGAAGTGCTGGACAGAAACTTATTTCTATGCTAATGGTGTTGACAAATGTGCTGTGATCGGGTTACCATTTTTTAACTGATTTGAATCGTCCTTTCCCCCTCCCCTTCCCGAGTTGAATTGTACTGTGAATTATAATATAATTGCATTTTTCCGTCATGATTTATATGCACGTCAGAGCCTGTGTGCTCCAGTTAGTTGGTCGTGGCATTTCTGTAGCGGGTCTGACTCCAAACACTGCAGGATGTGTCTGTGTCAGTTAGCATCAGTCTTTCCTCCCCCTCCTCTCACCCTTCCTCCCTCCTCTTTATGCTCTTTTCTTTTTTTTTGTTCTTTCTCTCTCTTCCTCTCTTTACTTGTTTTCATTCATTCAGTCTTTTCGCTTTTTTTTTTTCCTTAAGTCTCCCTTCCGGCAATGCTTCCACTCGCTGCTTTGTCCTCTCCATCTTCCATCATCTGTCTTAGCTGTATTTCAAAGGATGACAGTGAAGCGCCTTTGGGGTTATAGAGTAGTTTCTTGCTCCTTCATGTGACACACGAACATACATGCACACTCGTTGCCGTTGCCATTTTTATTACTATTTTTTTTATATCCCACCACTTGGCGTTGACACATTGTTTCTCTATTGCTTTCCCTACATGCTTCAATGTATCCTACCTACAGAAATAAATTGTACAGGTTCTGCACTGCTTGTGAATGTCTATAGTATCTTCATGTGCCTGGATTACCCTATTTTTATACTAGTAAAAACTCTCAATTGAAAATAGGGGTAAAATTCTGATTTCAATAATACACATCATCTCTCTATATGTGAATTTGTTCAGGCTGCCACCCGAGGACAAATGTGATGGCTGTGCCCTGTGGCTGTACAGTCACTTATTGTGTCTGAGCTTGATAGCGATGTAGATTCGCTCACTGTACGTCAACATTTACATTGTTGTGTCACCACGCTGCGTCCATCACTGCTCTTAATCACAGTCCTGACATTTGACATGATGTTACATAATAGTCAAGCCTTCAGGGGTCAAAAAGGCATGTCCAAATCCAATTTTACTCTGGTGACAGTAAGCAAGCTCATGTCTGTGTCAAGTCTTTTTTTCATCCAGGTTGACTTTACTGGGATCAGCGTGTTTACTGGTGATGCTTTTAAAAGGCATAAAGCAGAGAGTTGGACCAGAACCAGAAAAAATAATGGACTCCATTACCTGAAAATAAACAGTTTTTTTTTTTTTTACCTGCATCTACTCCTATCACACTTTGACAAAGTGTTCAGGTAACGCTGAGCAGATTGGGGGAGTTAGCTGTAAAAATGTTTCTCAGAACTGCTCTGGTTGTAGAAATAGAAAAACACAGAACGATATAAAACTAGACAGCTTTTTCAGAACATGGCTCGAGGCACATGTTTTCAACTGACAATCGTACACTGCAAATGGCCTCGATATTTACAGCAAGTTAATGCTGCGTTAATCAATATTTTCAATGTATGAGAGTGTGGATAGAGCATATAACAAAATACTACACATACACACATATATACATACACATGTATAAATGTATGTATGGATATTATATATTTTGAGTACATACCATATTGACTGGAATATAAGACGTTATTTTTTCTCTAGAAAAAAGTCTAAAAGATGGATCGTCGTATATTCGGGGTCTCCGTCTTCTCCCCAGGTGAGTCAGTGCTTCTTCGTCTGACTCACACACACACCAGTGACCTGGAGAGATGCGACCGCGACACAGAGACTCACTAGAAAACAGTGGCTTAAACACTGGGCAGGTTAACAAACACAGAGGAGGACAGTGTTGTGTCTCAGACACTGATGAGACTGTGGTGTCCTGTCACAGTCTAATTTGCTCCGCCATAGTTTCAAAATTGGGCCAGTGATAATTGTCCTCGCATTACGGCTACCAAGTAGTCAGTAGCTGTAACGCTAATGCTCTCATGCATGTTAAACACCACTCCTAGGGGGTGCCTGGATAGTCAAGTGACCATGGCGTACCACAGTGTTATATATATGCTGTGCAGCTGTTTGCCAGTTTGAGTCCCGACAAGTTTTCCTGTGTGTGCTCTCCTTCATTCCTGTCTTCCTACACTGTCTCTATCATTAAAGACAAAAATCCCAAACATATAATGATAAAAACAAACAACAAATAAAAAAACACTCCCAGATGATGCATACTTGCTACTACAGGTCATGTGCTTGTTCACTATTTTTTCCAAAAATAGGTCTTGAAAAAGAGGGGTCATCTATATTCGGGTCAATACGGTATATTCATATGTAAGTATATCATGTATATACGTTACATGTTTTGTCTTGGATTATCATCTATAGCTTGAGAATATCCAGTTCTGTCAGCTAGTCACCATAAACCAGGCTACATTTAATAGTTTTTGATTTAGCAACACAAGAGAGTGTTGACACTAAACCAACTAAATCAGATCTTTTACCTTTTGTTTTCCTATTGAGCTCAGTTCTAATTTTACACATTGTTTTCTTGCCTGCTGAGATTTTATTTCTATCTCCAGAACATTTCAGCCACTGAAAAATCTGCATATATCATCTTACAAAGCTTTTGTTTCTGTTAATTATCATTGCATATAGATCAACAACAGTGAGAATTAACAATATGCTGAGGTAATCTGTTTGAGAATTGCTTTGCTAACACTTTACACGACTAGGTAGTAGACCTTCATAACTGCATGACACAAATCTCCATTTAGCTGTGTTTAGACGTGAATGTTTTAATCCCTACAGTCTTTCCGGCCGTTTGTTATTTTACATGCTTGTGTTCACTCAGGCAGCAACACCAGCGTGAGGATGTGTGACTGAAGAGGCTGCGTGACAAGTGATTGACGGGCGTGACAGCGTGACAGAGGGAGGAGACGGGAAAAGATTTTTACAAAGATTGATGGATCAGAAAAAAAGGAGTCGTGACCGACATGATGAGCCCAAACTCTGACAGCAGGATTTAAAGGAGCAGAACATATTTTTGTTTGTTTGTGTGTTTTTTTTTTTTTTTTTTACTGAACCAATAAAATGACAGGATTTTATTTGAAAAACATTACACAATTCTTGTTTCTCCTATATAATCTGGATAATATCTAGAGATAATCAATGATTACATTTATTTTTCATAGAACAGAGTCCTTCAGAACTTGTTCGTTCTGTATGAGTAGATAAAAGAATACACAATCAAAGTTTATAAAGCATGACAGTTTAATACAGGAATAGAGTCTTTTAAACTACTTGCTATGATGGCATCAGTCAGTTAAAAGTGATTTATTGTTGAATGGACCTATTACTTTGCTTTCCACCCAAATCACTGAGCATGAGATTGATTAATCCTCCAACAGTCATTTCATTTTTCTTTTAGAATAATATAATACTCAAAGTGCTAACTGTTAAAAAGTGTCGCTGTTTTCTGTTCCTGCTTCCTAAAGGCCTACATCTGCATTCCCGAGCCGCTGCCTAATCCAGACAATCAAAGGTGCTTTCATCCTGTGAAATTATGAGCTTGTTTTCCTGCTATTAGTTTGGTGTGAACCAACTCTATTAGCGTGGATCAGTGATTTCTCTTCTCTTTCCTCCCAACAGATCTCTTGATCCGTGTTGTGTGAATAATTAACCAGCGTTGATTAGCTTCTTGGACGCCAGTAAAGCCAGGAAGCTTCTGCACTCATCTGTTTCAAGGACCCTTAAGTGGATCCACAACAGACCGCTGACCTCTGTTTGATCTAGTTCTGTTCAGATGAAGAGTGAGCTGAGGTTGGTTATGACCTTGGTTTGTCAAGGTAATAACGACGAGGGAGAGAACGGTTCTATATTCTTGGTCTTTAAAGATGGCCACCATCTTAGATTAATGATTGTAGAGTCATAAATTCTAGCAATAATTTCACCAACACAGATTGGTCAGGCTCCAACATGTTCTAAGGCTCGACATCCTTTGTCACTTTTATAACACACAAAGGTGATTGCAGAGAAATTGCATCACTGTTCCATCTCACAGCACCACCAACAACAACATTTCTACTCTGCTACAGTTGTTCTGCTCTAAGTCACTGTCATGGAACATGTATTAGAAGATGTCAAGTGAGACAAAACAATTCAGATGTCAGCTGTTTTCCAACATGACACATGCTCAAACTCTTGTCTGACACCAACAAACTCAATGAACTCATCAGGAAAACTGGTTCTGTCCCTTGAGTGGAACTTGAGCCTTCAGTGGGGGAATCAGAGAAAAGGATGACAAGGAAACTTCAAGATGTTATGAAATGAGGTACAACACCTCCAGCAAGATGCAGGTTGTTCAGCAGCAGACAGTTGATCTCCTCAGAGGATCATTAAAGCTCTTGGTCCATCTGTAAAACCAAGACAAAAACCCGGGACCCCTCCCATCCTGAACACCATTGTGAACCATCACAGTGCTTTTATGCAGTTTTAATGGTCTTTCATGTTCTTTTGTGTGAATGTCTTCTGGTTATTTACTGATCTTCTGTAGAATCTGACATTTTGATCTAATTTTAAATTCGTATTTCTATTGATGATTCTCACTAGTGGAGTCATATGGAAGCATCCTCAGCTTTAGACTGAGGAGAAAGACATAACATCGACCTGTGGCCATCAAACTATATAACATCTCTCCTATCTACAGCACATCTAAAATATTACACTGAAAACCAAACAGATATTATATTCCAAAAACTAACAATACCAATTACATGTGCAATATACTTTCTCCACATTCTCTTCTTAGAAGAGAGAATAGATCAGTCTTCACAGTGTAAAAGTGTATTTATTTTACTGTTATTTATTCAGTAATTCATTCTACTTCTTGTTTTTCTGCTTTTATTTTTGCACTTTATCATTTTTTATTCTTTATTATTGTTTTTGTAAACTGTAAATTGTAGAATATCTAGCAGTTTTATCCGTAAGAATTAACCTTTATCTTACCTTAAGTGCTCAAAACCCATTTTAATATACTCTTTGCAAAGTCTGTCCTTTTTATTGTTTATGTTTTTATTGTTAGGAAATTTTACTCCTAATCGATAAATTTAATGAATGGATAACACAAAATTATTGCTATTATTTACAGTAGGCTATTCTTAGCATTTTATCCGTTTTTAATGTCCTTTTCTTATTTATTTATTTTTCTTTCCACATGTTTGTTGTTGTTTACTTGGTAAAAACCTACACAGCTTTGATAAAGGACAATGGTGGTAAATGATAAACATGTTTGTTTTTGAAATTGAAATTTCTACTTCTGTTATCAGCCTCGAGGGATCATTTGGAGATTTCCCTCCTGCGCTCGAGCACGCACCCACACGCGCGCGCACAAACACAGATTGGCTTTGAGGTATTTATGTCCCCTACAGTTCTTATGTCAACTTCTATTATTTTTTATTTAATAAGCTAATTTATTCCTGAGCCAGCTACTCTCTCTCTCTCTCTCTGTGTGTGTGTGTGTGTCTGTGTCTCTATCAGCTGGGTTTATTCTCAGCGGACACTGATGTGCACAACATAACAAGGCCTCTCTCCCTTCTCCCCCTTTCTCTCTCTCTCTCTCTCTCCTCCCTCTGTCTCTATGTCTCTCTCCCTCCCCAGGTCCTCTCCTCTACCCAGTCTCTCCTCCTCTGTTCTGCACCTGCTCCTCCCCTCTTTGCCTTATAATCCTCAGACTCAGAGCAGCTCACTGTTCCTCGCCAAGTGATGCTCCACGGCGGGGCGGCGCGCATCGGTGGCTCCTCACCGCGGAGCACGGCTCCGGTTCTAGTCTTTTTTTCCCTCTCAGTGGAAACACTCACACTTGATCACGACTGGACGTGGGAATGTGATGCTGCTGCTGGTGGTAATGAGAGAGTGAGCCGGAGCAGGATAGACGAAAGACGAAGAAGCTCCCAAGTCCCATCCGAGAGCAAAGAGGGAAGAAGAGGGTGGAGGAAGGAGAAGGAGGAGGAGGAGAGGGGACTACAGGGAAACAGTCCCGTTTGGGCAAGGAGGACGCAACCGAAGGTTTTTTTGTGCTTCATATAGTTTGAAATGGACTCAAAATGCTGTTTGTGTTGTTCGTCTGTGAGGAATAAGAGCGCAGGGTTTAGAGAACGAGCTTCTCGGACTTGCGATCGGTCAGTCGGTGCTTTTCCCTCTCTCTGATCCTGATGGAGTGAGTGACGGAGCGGGCGCACGGTTAACTTCAGCCTCGCCATGAAATCAGTGTTTTTCAGCCGTTTCTTCATCCTGCTGCCCTGGGTCCTTATTGTCATTATCATGATCGATATCGACAGTAAAAGGACAATCCGGGCTCCGGCTGCGGCTCGGACCGGCAGGGCGCAGCGGGCGGCCCGGACCGGCGCACCGGGAGTCGGTGTTAACCAGAACCAATCTGCGCTGCCGGTTATCTACGCCATCACTCCGACTTACACCCGCCCGGTGCAGAAAGCGGAGCTGACCCGTTTGGCACACGCTTTCCGTCAGGTTCCCCGGTTCCACTGGATCGTAGTGGAGGACTCTACAACGCGTACGGATCTGGTTGCGCGCTTCCTGGCGCGGTGCGGCGTGGCGTACACTCACCTGCATGTATTCACCCCCCGCAGGTTCAAGCGCGCTGGGATGCCACGCGCCACAGAACAGAGGAATGTGGCTCTCGTGTGGCTCCGGCAGCACCGGAGCAGACGGGACGCCGGGGTGGTTTTTTTCGCGGATGATGACAACACGTACAGCCTGGAGCTGTTCGAAGAGGTAACCCCACGTCTCGCGCCTCACCTGTGTCATTACTGTGTCCTCATCACTGCAGCATCATCGGGTCTGGGGTGACATTCAGTAACTGTGACCTACAGCTTCTCTTATAGCAACTCTTCAACTTTGAACACACATTTCTCAACGTAAAAAATAAAAATCAAGTAGAATCTTCTTTTACCTGACACGTCAGTCCCAGTTCACAGGGTCAGAAGTGAATTACAGCATCGTACTTGACTGAATATACTTAGATAATTTCCCTTGAATGTAAGTTTTGGACTCCAAGATGTGAAAATGTGATAAATACTTGAAACAACCTCAGAGTTTGTCCCACAAGTACAGATAAGTCACGCAGGGAGATATGAGCGCGTTGTATTTCAGCATCTTTATCCTCAGCATCAGCACCACCACGTTAAAGGGTCTGTTTGTGTTATAGCTGTCAGCCATAAGCCAAATAAGATCATTCTGAAGGAATTCACACATTGATATTCATTTATTGATTGGATTCTCACTGCAGCGCTGCTGAACAAGCTCAATGACCTCGCTTTGTTTTAAACCAGAAAAAGGAGCTGCTGTTGTTGTTATTATTAAAACCGAGGTTTTCTGGTGGTGGTGCGTCTGGGGAAAAAAACCCAGACACTCGGACACTTGGTATTAAAGGGAGAATGGTCAGAGTGGAAGTTGATGTGAAAGCTGAAAAGAGTGAGTGAGAGACTAAACAGATAAATAGCAAGAGAAGAGCGAGAGGACTGACTGACAGGAAGAGAGAGAAAGAGAGATGCTGCTGCTTCGCTGTCCAATTTTCTACTGATCCACTTGCCAGCACAGAATTAATAAGCTTGTGTGTGTGTGTGTGTGTGTGTGTGTGTTGTGTGTGTGTCTACACTTCTGTGACATTGATTGTTAAAGGTCCATGGCACCGCTGGTCTTTTTGAATTATTTTTGAAATAATAGGATTTTAGTTTTATATTTTCAGTATTTTCTGTGTTCACTCTGGATGCAAAAGTGTCTGGGAGTCAGCAGCAGACAGTGAAAATCTTTAGATACACATAAACAACGACAGAAAACATATTGACTATCTGCAGCCTGCAGAGCCGAGTTGGACAACAGGCTGGATGTGTTGCCAGCGTCCAGCCTGTGTGTTGGCAAACTGATACCTGCATGTAATTTAAGTGCGTGTCTGAGAGTTTTCTTCATGATGCCCCGTGTATCTCTTTTCATGTCTCTGTAAAATGATCAGTGGTGGTTTATACTGAAGCCACACTATGCTACAAACACAACCAAATAATCCTGTCACGCTTAGAAATGCACAAACACTCTAAGAGTAAAATGCTCCTCTGATTGCTGATTGCTGCCTCTGATTACTGCCATGGCCCCCAAATCTGAACGCTAAACATTTTTATATAAATTAGCTCTGAGGATTTAATTATATAGCAAAAAATAAATAAAAAAAATAATGAAAGCATATACAGTAGTTTATCTAATAGTAAGTAATTTCAGGTGAAAGGTAAAAAGACTGGTGATCTCCTCTGTGCAGAGTAAAAATGATACGCTTGCTGATTTGTTTTTCTTCTCCAGTTACGTCTAAAATCTGTTCTGCAAACAGAAAAATGACACAGATGAGTATTTACTTTCAGCTTATTGGATTCTTTCTGCAATATTTCTTTTCTTTTCTTTTCTTTTTATCCATTGCTCAGGCTGCGACAGAACAAAAGCAAATGACTGGAAACTTGACTGGAAAGTTGGATTTTTGAAAGATAGATGAAAGAAGAGATTTAGGTGGGAAGATCCTCACATTCAGGCATGCATTAGATATTTACCATATTTTAAAACCTTTACCTTAAAAACATATTTACATTAATGATAAAATTTTGGGGAAAAAGTAGTATCTTTTTGATTTTTTTTAAATTCGGACAGTAAAAAATTTGTTCTTAAAATGATTTCAACCAATTTCAACCAAGTTCAAACCAGTTTTTTTTTTCAAAAATTATTTAACTCTTATTGCATATTTCCTTGTTTGATCAAGTTATTTAATTAACTCTACTATATTAAGAAAAAAGTATGCTCACTTTTTTTTTTTTATACTGTTTCTATCAGACATCTGCACAGAACTTTAAAGGGTTTACAACAATAACACACTGACTTTAGATTTCTTTTCATTCCGGTATATCCTTGAATACAACTTGGCTTTAAAAAAAACAAACAAACAAACAAACAAACAAACAAAAAAACTAACCTGACTATAGTGAAGCCAGTGGGCTGGAGCTGAGTCTACTCTGACATGGAGCCTCAGTGTTCGATTCCGTGGGCTTTCTGTAAAGAGCATCTGTTTGATTTGTTGATAGCACACTGTCTCCTCTCTGTCCTCCTGCCTATTTCATTACCCAGCTCCTCTGTGCAGGTAATGGCCTGTCATAGAGAGATAATAGGCTGTCATACGGTAGTAATAACCTGCAGAAACTGTCTGCAGCCTTTAGACTGATGGCAGTAACTGTACTTATAGTGGGTGGCAGCTTCATATTAGAGTCCCTCATATCATATCAGAAAGATATATGATTTAGGAAACATTCAAGCATCTAAAATATTATTGTAGCTTCGTCCCCCTCGTAATAATATTTCTTGATGCAATCCACGAGAGAGTTTTTAATGCCAACGATTATTTCAGAAGGTCATCTAAATACAACACAGCCTGTAAATAGCTAGCGTTATCGCTCTCCATGATGCAGTAACCTTCATGACGCGTCCTGTTTTATTTCCCATGCCACTGCAGTTAAATATGTCCACAGTGAAACAGGACAGCTTTAGGTGAAACCTAGGGCCTTAATTAATCATCATGGATACAGTTAATATAGACATAGAGGATTTAACACAACAGGGAATTATCATAAATGTAGATTGGAAATATTAAAATCTGACATACAGCTGGTCACATGTTCTGGCAACATTCAGACCAAAACACTAAAAAGAAAGTCTCAAATAGTCTTGTGATGTTGTACATGTTGCACATGTGATGTATTTTGTATAGTACAAGTAAACACAAGTTACTGTGCAACTTGTGTGGACAGTTGTACTGATCGAAACAAAGAGTCTGTAGACTGACATTTATATGTGATGAAACAGAGGCACAGCTTACATATACATGTGATGTATAGCACGAGTAAAACATAAATCTTTGTCCAACTTGTGTAGACAGTTGTACTGATCAAAACAAAGAGTTTTTTTGTTTTGTCAGACAGCCATAAGAAGCCTGTAGACTGACATTTATTTGTGATAATTCAGAGCCACAGCTAATAAGAGATCAGTGATGGTCTACAAAACAAAGAGCACAGACAGTGCTATAATTTAAGTTAGGAGCCACAGAGACGTATATAGTTTTATGTCTCTTTTCCATGTTACCGTTCTAGCACTATTTGACTCCACTCTATTCGCTTTATTTTGTTTTTCATTAGGGATTTTACCTGGTACCTGGTGTTCTTTTTAGTATCTGCTCTGGCAAGGTACCGAGCGAAATGAGTCGATACTAAAACATGACGTGAACAGACTGCCGGCCACTGATTGGTTAGAGTTGGTGTGGTCACAAGCACGACCAGACGTGAGTGAGTTGAGAGAGCGACAACAAAATAATCAACTGCTTTTAAACACAGGCAAAAGCGACAGCCATTGTTGTAGCCTACCTACAGCATCACCTCGATGTTCTCCATTAATGTTTACTAATGTTTTTGCGTCGCAACATTGCAGCAGTTTCGACCCCGCGCACCCCTTCCACCCCATTTATGGTGAGGAGGTACCAAATTGCAGTGGAAAACAACGATTCTGGTACCAAACCAAGTAGTTGACCTGAGTCAAGTTGAGTAGTGCTTGTATGGTATAGTGGAAAAGAGACAATAGTAGCTTAGATGTGATCTTTGTATGTTAATCTAATTTCAATATCTAATTGTCTTCTGTAATGCAAAGAAACACCAACATTAACTCTGGTTTTGCTTCATCACTTATTCTCTTCTATTGAGGCTAGCATGCTAATTAGCATGCTAATCTCTTCATCATCTGATGTTTGACATAATGTAAAGACTGAATGCTACAGTGACTATTGCAAAATGGTATTACCTGATGAGACACCCAGGGGCTGGCTGGTTAGCATTTATTTGCATCTACTGAAGTTAGCATACCTACTAGCTAGCCAGGGCTAGCTTGCAGGTATGCTAACTTCATCATCACTTTTCAGTAGCTAGACACATTAGCTTGCAGTAGCACCAGCCACAAGATGTATTTTAAACTGAAGTTTTTGTAAAATGCAATAATGGCTAAAGCTCTTGGCAAGCAACCATCACTACCAAACCAAACACAAATATATAGCACCTTTAAAGCTGAGGAATGCTACAGTAGCACTGTGTAATTGATTCATATATTATATATTCAGATATGAGCCAAGGTACAACTCATGATTAGGAGCTTTTGGAGGTTAAATCCATATTGGGTTAAGCACTAAAGAATATATATATTTTTGCTTATGAGGCTATAATGAATTGAACTAGTTATCATTTTGTTTTCGACTGTGGAGCAAAAAGTAAGACGTTCCTCTGACCTGCAGCTGTCTATTAAAAATGAGCAACTCCAGCTGCAACTAAATCAGCCTCATTTTTGACTCTGGGTTGTTGATTACATGAGAGTAGCTGCCCGGACTGTTTTGCTCCGAGAGTGGGCTACAAAGTACCACAGAGTAATGAGCAAAATGTGTTACAACCACCCCCCGTTTCCTTCCCTTATGAAAAAAACATTGGTACGTAGCAAATGTTTAACAAGCCTCCCTGCGTTCCCTTTACTCTCTGGCAGCAGCGTTAGAGTGAGAAATCAGGTGGAAAAGCATATAGCATTAAGACAAGTTAAAAGGAGAAGTCTCCATTTTCACACATTAGTCAGAGCTTAGTTTGGCAGTAGTTTATTATACATCCAACCTCCTAGCAGTCAACAGTGTCAGAAAATGTTCAGTTCATTTAACATTGCCATGATTGACTGTACTTCCTGGATCCTTATAGTGATTTTGACTCAAAGACTTGTTAACATGGTGTTTGTGGAATCTGAATGAAACTAGTTTGGGCTACTTATTTCTTTCCAGAGATATATACTTGGTAGGACAGACTGAATTTGGGCCCATTAATAGATTTTGACATTGATAGATTATTTTGGTAAAATATCTCAAAATTAAAGTGAGATTTATCTGGTTGAAGGTTGAAGAATTTCATTTTATTTTGGCAGTTTGATAAGAAAAAAAAAGTAATTTGTTGATGATCAATAATGTAAATTCTCTTTTGCTTCGGTTTATTCACAGTTCAAGTTAGAAAACAACTTTATTATTATTATTATTATTCCTGTTGCTTTTGGTTTTGAGTCCTTCAGTGATGTTAATATCTGAGGTATGGAAACATATGAGCAACTGAACAATTAACACAATGATTGAAATGTTGTTGCCAAAATTGTCATTCTGCATAAATATGTCCACAAAATTGTGAAAAAAAACAGTATATTTTCAAACTTCATTACCAGGTCTGAGTAATTTTTTAAATCCTGTTTCTTTTGTTTATTGAAGGTAATTTCTGTTTCATCGGACTGAATGAGCAACAACAAACCAGTCACGTACCAGGCTCTGGTCACATTTGTCACATCTGACATGGTGATGAAAAAATGTCTTTATGAATTAAAACAATTTTGGGGAGAAAATTATGTTACAAACATTTATTTATTTATTATGTGGAATAATAGCTTTCAGAGTTGAATAAAATGACAAAATGAAAAGAAGCAAAAAAAAAAAATTACTTCTCAACTTCAAAGTTATACATTAAGAGGATTATGTACTCATAATGTTTCATTTATCTGCATGCAACTATGACCTACTGTTCTCACCAAAGTTGTTTACTTAAACTATTGAAGTAAATTATTACCAACATTACTTTTAGTTTTAATTCTAACTTAGATTTTCTTATGCCTCTGCAGTGTGTGACATTTGACAGCTAAGGCATTACACTTTCAGATTTGTACAAGAACATCTTGAAGGAATTTTATCAAATTTGACGTAAACATATTGATGATCAAAGATCAAGATCGCAGTGACCTCAAATCTTTGTGAGTATGTTATATGAGGAGTATCCAGAAGGAATTTTATGAAATCTAGTACAAAAGCTCACTTGGTCTCAAGTCTTCAATCATTAGAATTTGGTGGCTGAAGGACAAAGTTCACCATCATCTCACAAAACATATTTCAGGCTTCTTGAATGTGATATTTGAAGACTGCTTGAGGGAATTACTACTAATTGGATAGTAATGTTCATTTCAACTGAAACATGAAATGATTCGATTCTGGTCCAAGGTCACTGACCGTACACAACATGTTTTGGGACATAACTCATGAATTTCATCTCTAATTACCTGCAACTGAACTGACTGATGGAGAAAAACAACCAAGAGGTTGAAATTATAGTTTCATAACAAATTGAAATCGCAACCAAAGCTATAAGAAGGCAAAATCAAAACCTTGTATAGAGCCCGATAGCTACCGCTAGTGTGCAAAACTGTGAAAGTTGAAAACTTTTGCAGAACTACAATTGTATTGTATTATATTGCTTTGTAGTTGCATATTGTTTCACCTCACAAGTGAGAGTACTGCCCATTCATAACTAATGTTTGTCCAAAAATTAGCTGGCTTCATCACTAGAAAATAGTCAGCCAACAAAGGAGCTGCATTGACAATATTATAAATAATAATGTTGTAAATAACACCAAATCATTTCGAAAGATCCGCTTCCAACCAACCAACAGTGTAATTGAATTAGTCAGGGGCTGGTCCGAACTAAAATAAAACCTAAGTTGTCATAAACTAGTGTTGTCCTGTGAAATGCTGAAGTTGTTGATCTATGAGATTTCTCACTGAAAAGTTCATTACTGTTTTGGGTCAGATTCAATAGACAAACCCATTAAGATTTAGTTGCATAACAAGCAATCAGTAAAATTAAGCACTGCTTTTTCCTCTCCGCTCTTCATTCTTGAAAAGCTGACTCTGGGGATTTAGGGTTTTTTTTCAGCTGACGGCAGCACGGCAGCAGAGCTGTTTGATTCAGCTGCAGCAGTCTGTCAGCAAGGCAAAAGTTTCGTCAGACCTTTTTTGAATAATTGAACCCCCCCCCCTCCTCCCAGCCTAGAGACCTCCGCAGCAGTGACGGTGACTATTTTAAGGCGCTGGGTGCAGAAGCAAACACTGTGTTGAAGCGTGACTCAGGCACACCTCTCTCAAATGGTGTCATACCGGGTCTGGTGTTCATTTATTAGTCGTGATGTGGGGATGGCTTAGTGAAATAGTGGTGTTGGAAATTCTCAGCTGCGCTCAAGTACAACAAAAATATTTTACATTTTGAATCCAATGTCTCAGAAACTCACAGTTCATTTCCTTGATAATTTGAGTTTGAAATGAATTTGGCTTTTTAATTATACTTTCATAGTGTTAATATATTGAAGAAATGGTCCAAAGACACACACAAACACACACACAGACATCGAGGATATATTCGATCAAGTGTCCATGCAGCAGACTCCATGCCTGCAGAGAATCAGAAGGCGATGGTGGCACAAAGAGAAACTAGTGGGATTAAGGAAGCAGAGCGAAATAAGCAATTCAATTTCCTCAAACCCCTATGAGCAATTATCATAATTACATAGTGTAGTGGCAGAAGCGGAGGTGGGGAGGGAGGGTGGTTGTAATGTCAGTGAAGCGAAGCAGAAAGGAGATGAACTTTGCAGAGAGGAAATGTCCACGTTTGGGTCGGTGGGGCAGGAGGATAAGGATGGAGAAAAGAGGAAGGTGAAAGAAAGGTTGAAGGCTTTTAAGGGCCAATGTAAATGTAGAAGAGGTTTTACGCACCAGCTCTCTTGCGATTTTTTTTTTCATGAATTGGCACCTTGATGACGTACCCTCCCTAGGCTTCCTGCCCCCTCATCAAATCTTAGTTTTTACCCTTGTTCACCAGCAAGTGTAACACTGTGCTGGGGTACTTTTATGTTAATGGAACTGACATTCAGCTAGGCTGTTTTATTCAAATAAAATAGACACTTTCTCTCTTTGGGAGGATTTTTGACAGGTTTGAAAAGGCCATGTGACAAAATGTGTCTCCTAAACCCTGTGTTCTTAGTCGAGAGAGGAACTTTTGAAGTGTTTTTATTTCATCAATTCAGTTTGGCAGAGAGATGACAAGATCTTCCCGTCTTGTCTGGATTATCATTTAGGTTTTTAGTTGGTGAATATTGTCCACTACTGTAGTTACTGTAACTACTATATATTTTCTATTAGACATTATAAATTGTGGCTGTAACCTCCAGTTTTGAGAGATGAACTGAACCTAACCCTAACCCCTACTGTCATTACTGTCACTGTTCTCACATATTTGATTTTTAAATACAGGCACCTTTACTTGCCATGGGAGCTAACAGGGCTTATTTCTTTATTGGGATTTATTTCATTATCAACCTGTAACTAATTTTAATGTATTGAATAGAGACGAAAGACTCAAGTCTAGAGTTTATCAACAACTGGTGCTACTGTCTGATGACTAATTATTATAGTAATGTAATGTATTTGTACAGAGATGGAGCTTCACGGTCAATTTCTTATTTCACAAAAATGCAATCATCATCAAGGTTGTTTCTTTTTTAGAAGACAAATATGATGCAGTCATTACATACATGTCAGTAACATATTAGGCAATAGTAGCATGTTACATCCAGTGCTTCTGTGCATGATTTTATGGTTATGCTGTGATGGGGTTTTTGACCACAGATTTGGGTTAAAACCAGGCTGGTACCTCACATGCAAGACCAGGTGGTTCTTTACTAAGAAACTGTTTCATCATATACCTGTAACTGATCTTAAAAGCAACAAATTTCTCTGTAAGTTGGGTCTTTGTTCTGTGGTTTGGACAGACCAAAGCTAGCTGTTTCTCCTAGCTTTCACTAATTCTTTTCTTTTTCTTTTGGGCAGTTTTTGCCTTTAATGAATGAAAAGGAAGCAGGGAAGAGAGTCGAGAAAAAGACGTGGGAAAGATCAACTCAGCCAGAATTTGAACCAGCAAACAGCTGCATGGCTAACCATAATCATACCATGCACCATAACCACGGAGCTATCCAGACCCCCATCTTTTACTAATTCTTATGCTAGACTAGGCTATGTTCTTGCTGTACATATTTCAGCAAAGCAAATAAATTCAGCCCATATGGTTTGTGCACAAAATGTTACATTAGATATAGTACACACATTTATATATATATATATATATATATATATATATATATATATATATATATATGTGTGTGTGTGTGTGTGTGTGTGTGTGTGTGTGTGTGTGTAAGTTTTATTTATTCATATCCATATCTTCTATGCATGCACACATCCAGCTGGAAAGAAACACCGTCACTTTACAGTGTCTGTGCAGGTATGTGGTTTCATACTCAGACAACCACACATGCGCGGGAAAACACACACACTTTCATTTCTTCCCTATTTTGTTTCACGCACGAACCCATAAAGCATTCAACCTGCACACATATCATGCACCATTGAATCACAGTTTCATAGCTCATCCCCAGCCTCTCTAATTTGATTCATTCATTTTCTCCCAGCTCATTTCTTCCCTCCCTTTCTCCAATTGCCTCTGCCATGCATATTAATAACACACCAGATAAAAATACACTTGATTAAAATCGCACCCGGCCCAGCCACCCGAACGCTCGTCCCTGGGCGAGGGACAATGATGGCTCTTTCTCCAGGGCAAGAGGCAGGAAACGAGAACATCCATTATGGATTTCATATACTTCATCATTAAGAGTCTTTGTGTGTACACACAATTCACTTCTCACCTATTTGTTTTCAGGGGAGGGAGTCAGAGTTGATTACCCAACTGAGCCGCAGTGCTCCCAGACGGTGCCCTGGCTGAGAGTCAAATGAAATGTGATACCTCTCAGCACTGTATTTTTCAACCCCAACTTTTCTTTTGTTTACTTGTAAATAGCATGCATTTAGCTGCCGATGCTGTAATTTGTCAGGACTTACGGGTTGTGAGGCACTCAGCTGCATCTGCAATTATATTTCATGTTTGGCTGAGATGAATGACTTGTTATCTCAGTGCAGTATCTACCCTCTGGTGAAGATATCCATATTGATAAAGAGACAGGAGCTTTCTTAACGCATGACATCGTCCCCCCCAGTGGCTCCCAACTATACAACATAAAGTGATGTATAGCACAGAAAACAGGCCTGGAGAAGACATAAGGAGACTGTGGAGAATCAGAGCAGTGACTGCGCTGTCATCAGGTCTTCAGAAGAAGCAAAATATAATGGCTTTAGCACCACAACCAAAAAGGTTTTATGCAAAGATTTGATACCTGTTCACCTTGTGGACCCTAATTTGTCTCAAGTAGCAAATCAGTCACAAATCAAAGAGATGGTAATGCCAGAAACAGACTGTCTGGAATTGTCCGGAAGACATATAAGCCTGTTTAATTGAGTTCAAGTGGATAGGTGCAGACCTAGAAGTCTCTCTGCAGACAAGCTCATACACTCTAATCTATCTATCATGGAGGCTAAGGTACATTTGCAATAATATTAACAGCCACTGAAGTAAGGGGTCCTTACATAGTTTGTTTCTAAAACGTAGATGATTCAGATGGTTTTAGTTGAAACATGACATTACCAGCTAGAATCTTGATGCACAAGTCCAGTGGCATCTAGCCCATGAGATAATATCTCATGTTCATTAAACTGGCCCATCGGAATGTAGCGCTCATGATGACTCTTCTGATGATTCTTCTAGCCGACTGATTGGACTGATATAAAAAAAGAAAACATGGTAAAGAAAAGAGACCTGCCGCCCCCACCACACTCACTATTAGCTGTGTTTAGGACACCAAGTGCTGCAGGGGGAACCAAAAGTAGGCTAATGAACAATCATCATAATAATGAAATATTTCTATTTCACAATATGAATTACTTATGAAACAGGCGTCATTTTCATTGTATATTCCTGCATTGCTGCAGTCAGAGCTCTTAAAACCAGACTTCACCTTTTGGAGACAATAATGTTACAAGTAAACTCTAGGTTCACTTTCTAAGTCTGCTGCCATTTCACAATTTTCTGAAAAACTAAGCAAATCTAATTTCAGTTCATTTTAGAGCCTAGACAATTAGGTTTGAATTTTTCACTAATCCATTTGAAATTGAACACACGTGGGAAAATGACCAATTGTGAGGAAGTCATGAAAAAACTGACACCACTGGCGTGTCTTTTATTTTATATTTGATCTCTCATTCATTTGTCAAATCTATAAACTTAGTTTGTTTTTGAAAGTCTTCATCCATACATATGTCTATATTAATACTTTGGCATGAAATAAGCTAATTGAAGTCTGATTATCGATTAAGATTGACCCCTTTGGCTTTCAACTTTGACCGATTTTTTCATTTTGATCTCCTCTGTGATTGATTTTGACAACCTTGCTCTATAACATGTCCAGATCAGCACTGTTGAACACAGCATGATTTAACACTGTCAGACTGACACTTGCAGACACAGGAAACCCTAATTTACCACAGTAACCTGAACCTATCGGCCTCTCTGTCTTGATGAAAACAATTTTTCATCAGTTGGAAAAACGTAGATCTATTCGACCAGGATCTATGATTTTCACAACACTGAGCTTCTCATTTTAAATGTACAGAAATGTTAGGACTAATGAACAAGGCAAGACTTTCTCATTTGACTTGTAGAAGCTTTTTTACACCAGTGTTCCTCTTTTGCTGTTATTTAGTCATGCCTAATCTAAAACTTAAACTTTTGGTACAAAAGTGTTCCAATGTTTTTTTCTCTGACAAATAATAAAAAAGTGAACTATTCATTGTAACATAACCAATCAAGCATGAACGTAAAGCCCAATTAAACACATTATGTTGTAGTCCCTCCAGACTAATTTACAGTAATGGTCAAACTCTAAACAAAAGTAACTGAACCTAAAACAAGACGTGTCAGCATTTTTGTGGAAACTTGGTTATAATGAGGAAAGAAGGAAAAGTCTTTAAAGGTGACAGAAAATGGTTGAACAGGGTTTTAATCCTTGTTCTATGATGTGACATATACATAATAAAATGCTGGTTGGATGTGTAATGTCTCAGAAGCTTCATAAAAACCTATCAGAAAGATATTTTAGGGTGGGAGATTTTAAACATGCGGTTTTGCACCTATTTGGCATCTTTTCAGGCTTAACTGGCAACCTCATTATGAAATGCAAGCACTTGACACTGATTGGCTGCCTTCACTGTCAATCAAATGAATGACTGTCTTTTTACAGGTAATTGCCTTTGAAGGAGACGGAATGGAATCAGAGTGGGGGGGCAGTGAGATACATTTTACGTTGCAAACAACCGTTTTTTGAAATTGACCCATTTTCTAGCAACATTTCTAAAAGAGGAATTTCAATGAAAAGGAGATGTTCAGAATTTCTAGCACTTATCACATGTTGCTGAATGTGGGTGGACGACCGTTCTTCAAAAAGACGAGTTGGAAACATTTTTGATTCTCTGTCAACTTTAAATATGAGCCCAGCACTGTACTGTGGGTTTCATAGGATGTGTAGGAATTGAAAGCTGCTTTGCGTGGTTACATGTTGTTTGTTAGGATGTTTAAAGGACTTCTGCCCATTAAACTAGAACTAGATTCAACTGTATGAACAGTTTTTTTTTTTTTTTTTTTTTGTGTGATGGGTCTTATCAATGAACTACATGTTTGTATTTTCCAGCAGCTACGGTTACAGTGAACTTCTGCAGAGTTATCTCTGAGATAAACGCTCAGAAAACTCTGTTCTGTTGATCTGTTGAAGTCTGTACAGAGGCAGATTGAGAGCCAGCTCCAACAGGAGCTCAGACCAAAAGATGAACTGAAACAGGATCTGGCTTGTAGGGGAAATTACTGGAGAAAAAATGCAGGAGGTGCAAAGTCAGAATGATCTGGTTGAAATACAAGCAGGACAACCAGGACTAGACTACAAACAGACTAAAACTGATGAAAAGGCGGAGAAGACAATGAATGAGTCAGTGGAGAAAGAGAAAGAAATGAAGAAAGACCATCCCTCCATCCCTTCTTTACCACTTCTACCATTTCTCCCTCACCCCTTAACCCCAACCCAACCCAACATCACCACATATCACACATTCTAAATATTGTAATTATTGAAAATAGCTAAATACATGTCTTTTAAATTGAATAACATTTGCCTTTGATTGTCTTTATGAACACACAAGATCCATCAATTACTCCTTTTTGGAGGAACACATCAGATATGACAATGTTCTTTTGTTGTTGTTGAAATGAGGAGCATGGGGGTTGCTTTCTTCTACTCAGCAGAAAGAACAGTGGAGATAAAAAAAAAAAAAAAAAAAGTTTAGAGAAGTACTTGGCTCAGCGGCACCTGGTAGTTACTTGACATATCGTCTCATCTCAAACCATATGTCAATTTCTCTGTAATTAGAATTATGATTTATTTCCACTTCCTCACAGAAACTTTTCCGGTATAAGTTTTTTATTCAAACTGACGTATGGAATATGGTGTTTCTATGGGACCTCAAACAGCATGAATTTTATATCTATTTTATTTTTCTATATATACATATATTTCTTCTTCCTCTGCAGTCTGCTGGGACTCAAAGGTTCTGTGGCGCTTTGTGGTTTTGGAGTATATAAATAAAAATTAATATGAGGCTTGAAGCGCAGAGCTGAAGCGCCTGCTGCTGCTGAAATGCAAGTTAGCACAGAAGAAGAAAAAAACCTTCAGTTCAGCTCAATTCATAGACAATACTGGGATCCTCATTTCAGTATTTAAGTATATTCATGGAAATCATATGGAAATTATTCTTCGCAGCTGTAATCAACTAAATTTCTAACTAGATTATGTTTCATGGAAACAAAAAAGGAAACAAAATTGTGTATTTGTAGAATCTTTACACCCTGAGGAGAAGAGTGTATTCCTTTGGTGTCCTGGCAGCTCTTAACTTGAAAACATACTTTATCTCTACAAAGTCCCACTGTGCCCTCTCACAGCAACATGTGCCATTTTCCTTCCTCAATTCAGTCCCTGTGGGGGAAGCTGCAGAGTTTGTTCATGATGACAAACCCAATCATAAGGGGGTGAGCTCAGCTGTTCGTGGCTTTTCCGGGAGAGAGTATGTTTGTGCCCTCGGATATAAAACGTATTACTCCGGACTTTGGGAAGAGCACAAAGGAGTCAGAACTTCTCTGTCTGATTCCTTGTTCCAGCTCTGTTGTGACACAGTACAAGACTGAGATCAGGTGCGGCTGCTACTGTTCTTGTGGAGAGAAACACACACACACACACACACACACACACACACACACACACACACACACACACACTCACACACTCACACACATGTTACCCAAAAATAGCTAACTTTTTGTGCAGAGACTTACATTCGAGGTTGTATTGATTTTTCTCTTTGACTCCAGACTTTGAAGAGTTTGAAACTCTGTTGTTGAGATTCTGTAAACCTAAATAGTACAACAGCACAGTACTGAGGCTACAATACCTCCAACAATAACAGCTCAAAGAGGGAATAACTCTTTTGAAGCACAGAGCACAAAGTGTTTAAAATTGGTTTAGTTGATAATAATAAGATAAAAAATGAAATGAAATAATGCATGAGATGATCGGAAAATTGATAAATAAAAGATGTGTCTGATTTTCTCCTGAATTGGCAGTAAAGAGAACCTGGGCACCAGCCAGGAGCAGAGAAACCAAACCTCTGGTTAACATTTGGGTGTTAAAGGACTGAATGAACAGTTACAGTCACAGCTGCCAAGTCAGGATACTACACAACTCATTTGGGAGATTCTATAAAGAGCAGCGTAATTCTGTAAGACAAAGTCAATAATTCTCAATGTCCCTGTATTAAATCTGATAGCTGTTTATTGTTAATTCAAAATGATCTGAGATCAGCTTTCATTCTGCATTTTGCTGCTACTGACCATTTGATCGATCTACTCTTTGACCGACATTATTGTGCTAACCCGCTAGCCCCAGCTGAGCCAGCCAGTCTTATTACTTTGTGATAGCTCTTCCTTATCATACTTCCCATTCTACCACTGTATTTAAGAAATAAGGTTGAAAAGCCGATTTAAAAGAGATCAGTTTTCAAGACTTTCATCTCATCCATAAAGAAAATATCAGGGATTTGAACATCTTAATTCAGTGCTTCAGAAATCTTTGCGCCATGTATTGGACCTCAGATTCTTATTTTAAATCTCTCCTGCTTTTTATGAGCCATTATGTTTTTTTTTTTTTTTTTTTGGTTGTCTGTCCATCCCATTCTTATGAACATGATATCTCAGGAACAACCCTCACTGAAGAACTCAAGGATGATCCGATTAGATTTCAGTGTTGAAAGGACAAAAGCAAATAAAACATGACATTAGTCTGAATAATAGATGGATAGACTTATGTAAAACTCATAATCAGTCTGGCTTCTTCACATTGACTGTTCCACAACCTTAATCAGGTATTTGTTAACGTATCCATGACAACAAAGGTCTTTTAACTTTTGTTGTCATGGATTATATATATATATATATATATATATATATATATATATATATATATATATATATATATATTTTTTTTTTTTTTTCTTTTTAACTCAGAACAGAAACAGTGTTTTAGTAGATTTAATAGATTAAATCATGACCGTTCCATGACCTCAGTTTGTGTTTATTAGAATTAATATCATGACATTGAAAGTCCAGTACACCTGCTGCTGGTAGACTTAATACTGGTTGTATTATTGTTGCTATAGCAACGACAATCCCCAACCAATCTGACAATATTATTACAGCTGCCTATAAACATGTCACCACAGTACAGTACATTGACAGACATAAAGAGATGGATACTACATAGTAATAGCGGGATACTTAGACATGTTGTAGCTACAGTGGAAGTGGTGATAAAGATGACGATAAACTGTCTAGTTACATGGAAGTTGTGAGTATAATCATGTTTGAGACACAGTACTGGAACACATATGGACCATATGGAAATAGTTAAGTTTGATGATAACTGTGGCGCACAGTTCATCAAAATACGACCTTGCTGTCGCCAGTGATACTGTTTTTATACCGTGCGGCTGATTTTATTCTGAATTAATCAGAATAAAATTAAAACTCCTTTAATGCGATGCAGTGCACTCTCAACTAACTTCAAACTGCTGCTTAATGTAAATAAACTAAAACTCATGTCATTCCAAAGATTCAGAGACGTAGATGATGGTAATTTGCATATGCAAATACTGCGACACGGTCATAGATTATAAATATCCCGGCATCTGGCTGTGTCAGAAGTGCCTTATTATAACCTAGCAGAGAAACTTGGCTGTTTTGTGTGAGATGTTTTAAAAAAAAGGATTATTAAAGCAGTTTTCCTCTCAGTCTGGATAGTCTGAATGTCATTTAAAGATGATTAATGCTCCTTTTTTTTAACCATTCAGTTCTTCGGTTCATTACTGGAGATAATTACAATACTTGTCACTGCATGCAGATGTGAAAACCACTGATATTTATTCATATAAGGAGCCCGTTGCCTATAAATTGCCATCTAATGTCTGTGTTAATGCTTTGTTTGAACCTTTATGAAACCTGACATGTTTATGGGAAGACCGTTTTTACCGTCAACATACTGGTTTCATTTAATGATCTAAACATTTACATACAAAACAAACTACTTAACCTCGTCCAAAGCTCCAAACCAACACATACTTTTAAGGAACCTTTGTGCTGTTTACTATTCTCTCTGCGTTTTTTTCCTTCTGTACCTGCCAACAAGTCAGCGCTGTATAACACCGTATACTGTGTGCTGAGCTGGTTAAACGAAGGTAAAACTAGAAGTCGGTCCTGCAAACTTTCCCGGTGCCAGCAATATTCTGCAGATGGTGGCATGAAAAAGCAGCGTGCGCTAAAGCAGTCGCCGCCAAGCAGAATAATGTACCATCTGTTGAAAACACTGTCACCCCGCGGTTTTGTTTGGCTCCCAGCGAAACATTTTGACATTGACTTGTTGTTGATAACACAGCCCGCGCCGACTTTGAAAATGAAAATTGAGACAACATCTGCAGTCGGCACCTTCCTCCACGACCGCGACCTAACTCCACCATCTCTCTGACTTTTAGATTAAAACTGTCCTCACTCAGAGCTGCTTTTAATGGAGCTATTTTATCACCCTCTAATGTCATGTTGTTACAAAAAAAATGTGCTTGATGAAAACTGGTGGTGAAACCAAACACCTCCTCTTCATTGCTGTCTGCGAGAGGTTTGTACTTTAAACTGAGGTAAACTTAACTTGTTACTTTAATGTGACTTTTATCCTTAGCTCCTATAACAGGAAGAGTGCGATTTGAAATCTAATGACACCCTAAATAGACACACTCACATTATATACAGATAACTCCAGCTAGCTCTAGCTTGGACACAGTCCAATTGTACAGTACTGTATAAATGAAAGCTATATAAAAAAACAAAACAAAAACAAGAGGGAGAGCAGTTAAGTAAAGAAAAGAAAAAAGAAAAAGTGAGCTATAAATGTTGCCTTGTATGTCCATGGGTTTATCTTATTCATTTAATACAATGTGGAAAAAGCATTTGTTTAAGGTAGATGTTTCACTGACTCCTACATCTGATTGGTCAAATGCTGAGATGTCACTACTCTATATGTTCTTCTCAGGTTCATAACTTGTGCATCTATTCACTTCCTTCAAAACAGAAAAAAGTCTTTTCTTCTTCTTCCTTAAGACTTATCGTCTGTGTGCAAAAGTACAATAGCGTGAGCTCAGAAAAGCACACACTATTCTCAGGGACACTCTCTGTTTGAACTGCTGCCCTCGGCCACGCGTTTCAGGTCAATAAAAGCGAGAACAAACAGGTTAAAGAACAGTTTCTATGCCAGAGCCATAATTGCACTTAACTCTGAGAAAACTTGAATGCTTTTTCAATATGCAAGAAACATGGGATTGGTGCAATAACTGCAGACTGTGAATGTGAAATCTTTGATGTGAGGTATGTTTTTCTTTCTTTTAACCTTTAGTACTTTCTTTTAAGTATTCATTGTGATAAATTGATATGTTCGTACATTTCAAGGACTGCACTTCACAACTTCGTTGTACTCGTACAATGGCACTGAAAGAATTTTGATTCTGATATATTACGTTTTTTTTTTTTTTTTTTTTTTAAATAAATGATTTCATACTTTCCAAAGTATACAAATTTTCATGAACACTTTTTCTCATTAAATTGAACGGAGGAGTTGTTCAAAACCTCAAACACTTTCTTTTCTTTAGAAGTGTGAGAACCTCAGCAAGAGATTTCATTTCAGCCTCGAATGGGTCACAAGGCTTTCAGCGATTCTTTCAGCTATTTTGGAAAGTTATGTACCACATTTGAATTATCAGTTAAATTTTATGGGTTTAAAAAAATGTAATTCTTCAGATGTTTTTTTTTTCTTTTTCTCCCTACATTTCTACAACAATAGCTCTTGTATCTGCCACATCATTGATTTTCATTAAGAATTCATACATGGAATTGTAGAGAAATCTGTGCCGTTTCACACCGATTCACAATCAATATGACATATAATAAAAATATGTACTTTTGAAACTGACACATATCAAAAATGACACCTGTTAGTGTTCGACAAAGTCTCTGTGCACTCAGTGTGAGGAAATTTCAGCAATATAAACTAAAATGTTGGTGTTAGAGTGTCTTGTTCAGTGGGAACCTCAGTCTCTTTTTGTATTTTCACTGCTTCTGCCTAACAATGACTCATTGTCATATCTCTCTAGTGTGTTTATGCAAGAAATTAGATATATTTTTCAACATTTTGTGGTGCAATTTTGGTCTCTAATGGTAGGTTAAGAATAAAATAGAAATATTTCAAAGTTAAAATCAAATGCATGCTTTAAAAGGATAGGCTGGGTCCTGTGTAAGCCCAGATAGTTTCTGAATATATTTGCATATCCATAGATTCTGATGTGTCAATCTGTCAGCAGCAACGTTCAAACCTGGAAATGCTTACAAGTTAAATTATGTGTAATCGCTAAAATAACCAGGAACGATCTGGGAATGACCAACACACAGACCGAGCTTCGCTTTCTTCCTCTTTCTCCGTTTTTTCTTCTTTCTTTTTCTTTTCATCTGTGGTCTTAACAAACCATAGAAGCCAGAGTCTTTGAAAAATGACCTGAGAGGGAAACGCAGACAGCAGCAAAAGAAGAACGATGGGGGAAGGGTTTAAGCGTCACACGGGCAAAACGCGAGGGGCTGCGGTATTAACGGTGAAAGGGCTTCAAAGCTCCTGGTGTCGTTCAGGGACTCGGGCAGGAGAAGGAGAGGTGTTAGGGTGCTGAGTAGGAAAAAATGGGAAGAAAAAGGTTAAAGAAATAAGAACTAACTAAATGTTCAGTTTAGGGCTGTAATCTCCCAGTCGACTGGTCGATTTATTGGTCGTAAGTTTCTGGCTCGACCAAAATTCTGGTCTGATTGGTAGATTTTTTAGTGTTAATTTCATATAATTTGAATACGAACAAGCAGCAGATCAGTGGCCCGTCAAGGGCCCATGGTTAGGAAACAAATTCTTGTGCTAATTGGGCCAGGCCAGTGTCAATTGGCCCACTGATCTGCAGGTTTTAATGGCTGGTCAGACCGATATATAAATAAAAAAATTGTCAGGTCTGTCGGGACTACAGCCAGCTGACGGCCATAGACCGGGCGGCCATTCTGGACTTTTCCATAACACACAGATTTCCAGTCTGCCCCTGAACATGGCATATTACCTAAAAACTGTAAGCTAACTTGTCTGAATTAGGTTGCTCCGTCCATTTTGAGTATATGAACATATCAGAATTGGCATATTTCAATGTTTTAGTTTAATAATCATTTTATAACTGCAGGCGCACCCATCTGCAACAATGGCAGCATCCTTCAGACACACCAGACCACGCTGAATGTAAAGCCTCCTCTATGATCCAAACGCAAAAATGATATTCAGTTAATAGTCTATTCGTGTCTCGGCCGCGATGCTGAGCTATTTTTGGAAATCATGGGCTATAATATTGCACAGATACACAATACAAAACGCTGTCCAAGCCGACAGACTCGAGTGTGTAGACTGCCCCAGAGCGATTAGTCGATTTTTAGTTGAAATTTCAGGGCTTTGGTCAACCTAAAATTTCTCTTTTTGATTACAACCCTAGTTCAGTTTATCCTCGTCCTTCAGCTGATGAATAAGTTATATAGTTAGTTATCATCTTTGACAGTTTGATATTAAATTCAGTTTTGTTGATGTACTGAAGTACTGTTGATGTACTTGTTGAAGTACTGAGCTGTACATTCATAGAAGTGGATAGTTAGCATGAACAGCTAGCTGTAGCATAAAGGAGTACAACAGACAAGGTTAAAAGACAAAAGTATTTTCTTTTTAAAAGTGGAATATTGTGTGCATGTTAATGAAGTGAATATCACTTGATATGATCACAGAGTGAGTCATTAATGTTGAATGTACATTGATGTGTATTGATCACGGCTCTGTGGGGCTCAGACCATTTGTTGCATCGCTCCTTGTTGACATCGCTGAAGACACTTTGTCATGACTCTGCAAAACTGTCTCTGTGTGTTTAGGGTTTGTTATCCCGATGCAGAATAAATCTGAGACAGATCAGATGACATTTAAATATTTAAACACGATGTAACAAATCAAATAAGCAAAGACAAATGATTTTGTTCGACTATCTCAAAATTTAGCGATTTGGTGATTAGGTAAAACTTGGATTTATTACTACTGGTGACAGAATTCACATCAGAGGTCTGTATATATGTGTTTACTAATACATTAGTTCCCAGAGGGTTTGAACTTCAATCAGCAGTGTTCATTAATGAAATGTTTTACAGCTGCTTTTCTTGCAAATCCATCTATGCCGTCGCTTGTGCTATATTTCTGGCAAAGCTCGATGTGCTTTTTGCCAGAAGCAGACATGATTTAATTAAACTGTCAGTGGCAGATTGACAGTTCTTCCCATCACTAATACATCAACATTAACCCTCCCTGCATCTTACTGGACAAGCTCACTGGACTCTCACTGGGTTTTGCTCACATTTATCACGCGCTATAAACACATATACACTCACACAGCAAGACCTCCAACATTTGGCTACGGATGCCAAGAAGTTTGCAAAAGAAGTGCAAATGCTCTTCATATATTGTGCTACATATTAGATATTTTTATAAACACACAAGGTTTCCTGTAGCCGTAAGAGTTTGACTTCAGTGTCTGGCTGCAGTGATGAAATGCTGCTCACTGATTTGGTTTTGTTCTGTTGTTTTGTCATGAGCGACTGGCTGGAGGCTGTTTGGGTGAGTGATGCGGAGCAGTGTCTGAATGAATGGGCTTCAGGGTGGCCAGCTTTGCTAAATAGAATATATCTCTCTCACTCACACACACACACACACACACACACACACACACACACACACACACATATATATATATATATATGCATCACACAAGGTGCAGATACAGATGTGTCATACTCTGGCACAAAAACTCAGCTGTGCTCATACAGACCACTTTCTCTCTTCTGTCTTGTGTTGAGCTCCCTGGCTTTTTTTTTCTCATTGCACTGCTTCCGGCTCTGTGCAGATTCATTCACTGTGAAAATGGATGGCATCTCTGCGCCTCGCAGTTTCATCCACTCTTCTATTCAGTGAGCCTGTGAGTGTCTGCATGCCTGCTCTCACCCGCATTTCAGATAAAATTAGAGCTCTTCAATCGCTCATGCAAACTGACACACAAGTAATTCATCCGAGAATCAACGTCACATCAAAGTCTGGTCGGTGACTTTCTGGGGTCTTCACCTTTTCATTGCGCCCACTCAGGATGTCTCGTCCCCCGCCTCCCTCCCCGATGTGCAGACATGATGTCCGTTTTGCTTCGACATAATGTGATTGACAGATTCACAAAATTAAACATGGATCAGTGAGCGTCACGGCTGGAAATGACTGTCTTTACCTCATCAACACATGCCTTTAACCGGCTCCATTCAGATTCCTGCTGTTTGTTGAAATAACACAACACAAGTAAATATCTGTGGTTAGGTTCCAGTTCATCACATATTTTTACACCAAAACTTACTTTTTTTAAAAAAACTTCCTTAAAGATAGACGCATAAGACAAGACGTTAAAATCCATGGCCACTCGCGTCAGTTGCTACCACATGTCAAGAAGGGAATTTACAGAATTCACAGCAATTGACATGTCACCTACCACAACATTAGCTTTAGAAATATTTGCAGGGAAGCCTAGTTAGGGCCCCACTACTTTCAGTCTTTATGCTAAGCAAGGCTAACCAAATGCTAGCACTAGCGCCATAGCTAACACAGAAGCACAAGACTAGAGTAATATTTTGACTTTTTATCTCACTTTCTGAGATGAGGTGAAATAAAGCGAAGACTGCCAAACTCCTGATTTCCGTCACAGATCCTAACACTGATTCTGAGAACTTATTTGGTAGTCATGTGAAAAGTGCTAGAAATTCTGAACATCTCCTTTTCATTCTTTTAGAAATGCCCGCTAGAAAATGGGTCAATTTCAAAAACGGTTGCTTGTGACGTAAAACTCTGTCACCTTTAAAACTTTTTTTACACCCCATTCCTCTTCCTTGCAGATGCGCAGCACTCGAGGTGTGTCGATTTGGCCTGTGGGATTTGTCGGTGGCCGAGCTTATGAGCGTCCCCTGGTGTCTGGGGGCAAAGTTGTGGGCTGGTACACAGGCTGGAGACCGGACAGACCCTTCCCCACTGATATGGCAGGTAAGGAACAGTTTGCATTGGTGATGGCATCAAAAAAATCAGATTGAATTGGACAGAGTATTCATGTTTCCCAGAGGATGATTCCTCATATCATTAAAGACCTCTAACTTATCGTGTATTATCAGTCTCAAGTCAATACTTTAACATTTCTATTTTTCTAAGTTACATAAGAATCTAAAAGGAAGTTTACAAGAAATATTCTGAGTTTAATCATGCTCCCCAGAGTAGAGACCACTGCTATTTTTGTACTTTTCATCATATTTTCAACATCACAATGACTGGAGATAAAGGGAGTCGTCCACCAATGTTTCTTCAGTCCATTTGTCCTTGGGAAAATACTTAAGTCCAAATGGCCCCTTGCAGCTGAATGTAACTAGTGAAGTGCTTTAAGTGGTCGTGAAGAGTATAAAACCTGATATATTAATGCAGTCCATTAACAATATTTCCACAAAAATCAATGAACTAGAATCTGATGAAACATCGCTGCTTTGTGGAAACATGGGCTCCACCATTTGACTGAAGGTCAGGGTGTCTTGATGAGCATTTATGACCTCGGCCACTTTGTCTTTGTTGCTCCAGCACAGCTGAGATTTTCAAAGGAGTATTTTCACCGATCTGAACGAGGAACTTATTGCTGCTGGTTCTGTGACTTTGCACCGATTAGGAAATATGTGTGGAAATTGAATTTTGATTCCTCTCTTTAGCCGTCAGTGGTGCTGTGGAAACATTTAACCATTTTATCGATCGGTTCGTTGATTACTGGAGTCGAGGCGGCAGTTTGCTTGTCCTTTTGGCTTCATCAGAGCAGAGAATAAACAGAAAACTCCAAGCGGTTGTTCGTTCCTTCTGCGGCTTCACCTGCAGCGATCACATGGCCTTTTTCTATTGAGCTGCTGTTTTTTTCTTGAATTAATTTGCCATAAAATGAGATCTGATCTTTCCAATTTAACGTCCTGACTGTTACTCCTCCACAGGAGCTCCTGTGCTACTTTGCTCAATTGTTTATTCCTGAGATAAATCACAAAGCAGGATTGCAGAGTCGTGTTGAATAAAACAGTTTGAAAAGCAACGCAGTGGATGGAAACAGGAACCCAGTGGAGTGGAAATGAAAGTCTAGGATGTAAGGCAACTCATCTTTTTATGTGTGTTATACTCTTAGTACATATACTACTTTATAAAAAAAATTCAATTTATTTACTTTAAAAATATCTTGAAGCTTGAATCTTTTTACACAATTTAAATACATATAAAATGGCAAACAAAATAAACAACATAAACACACAAGTTGAAACAAAAGGCCTCCACCCATAGATAAAATAAGATAATTACATGGAACAATGACAAACTAATAGATCCCAATTTAGAAATCTGAACATGAGAACATGATGTGTACGTGCATGGGTGTTTATGAGGACACTAATTGATACTAACCTAAATTAACTCCATAAATAAGAAGAGTATACGCCAATAAGAATACAACAATTAAAACACTCATATATATATATATATATATATATATATATATATATATATATATATGACGCCTACACAAGTCAAAGATCTTGTTACAGGTCCTTCAGTAGAAATATGACAGTATACAGGTGTTATGGTGCTGAATGTCGTTGCTTTGGGTAGAACTGAGTCATGGAAAAGATGATGGTGCTTGAATAAGCTAAACTAAACCTTCCAAAATGAAAGGACATTCTTGGTGGTTAATCAGAAAGTGCTCAGTGTTAAGTGTTAATAACTCTGGGGACATAACATTACAGAAGAAACATTATCCTGATGATTGGAGCACTGAATCAGACACTGCTCTAATGGCTTGTCTTAGACTAAAATGACCTATTTTTTTGTCATTTAGCTTCTTGTTTCAGCTCTGATTACATCATTTTCTTAATGGAAACATAAAAACTTTCTCAAAAATTGAAAAGAACCACATGTTCTCCTTGTACCGATCAGATAGGATACAAATCCATATCACCATAAGTTATATTTAAGAAGGAATTACCTTAACTCTAACTTTCTGGTGATGTAGGGGTTGGATAAAAATATCACATCACATCCAAATTTGTCTTTGTAGCTGTTATCATTCTAAAAGAGAATAAAGATGAGGCAAACATCTCTGAGAATCAGTTTACATCAATATCTCTCCTCTGTAAATTTGCAATCAGAGGAACGATCTGCACTGAAAGTTCAGTCTGACCTGAGAAAAAAATAAATCATCACACTCACTGGATAATAACAGGCTGTCACTCATCCCTCATTATCCCTCTCTCTCTCTCTCACACACACACACACACACACACACACAGTCTGGTTTCCATAACTTCAGGGGGCATTTCAATTAACTTGCATTAATTTCCTGGAGACTGACCTGGAAGCCCTAGAGATCTCAATTGTTGCTAATACTTATTTAACCTTTATCTTAACCTGACCCTTACCTTAACCAAACCTTGCGTCATGTTTTCACCTTATTATATATATTTTTTTTTATTTTATGCAGACCTGCTTTTTGTCCCCATGAGGGAGACTGGTCTCCTTAATGTGAGTGTGTAAACAGATTTAAGTCCCCACAACGTAAGGAATACCTAGACCACACACACACACACACACACACACACACACACACACACACACACACACACACACACACACACACGGACATATACAGACACACACACTCCTCTGCTGAAGTTTTGGTTAATAAATGACACTGAATGCAGTTGTGCCACATTGGCAGAGGATTTTACTGCAGATACAATTTATGATTGCGTGCTCATATCATTCTACTAACATGTGTGTGGACATAGCCGAGGGCACAACACACAGACACACAGGTCTGCCCATGGGATTAGTGTTAATTAAACCACAATAACAATAGCGAGCTTCTCATCCTCTCCTCCACCTTTCCTGTTCCGCATTGGCCAGGATCTCATCCCTCCATCCTCCTCCTGACTGTCCTGCTCCACCTAATCTCACTCTTACACATAAACACACACACATGCACGCACTGTAATTATCAGCCTTACTTTTACACTGCTCTATATAATTACACTGTCAATTTGCAACCCTAAGATTTACAGCCGTGGCTGTATCACGAAGCACGAGAACAACAATGGCAGCGCCGAGCAAATGGCCAAGCCCAAACTTTATTCACTCTGAAATTATTATTCATGGGTTTTACAATAGGGTGTCTGCAGTGCACTGAGTGAATGTTACTGTGTGTCCTAATAATATTGTGTTATACAGGCCAGTATTGTTAGCAGACCACTAAGGCCTCCCATCTACTGCTCTGTCTCATTTATCCAGACACAAAGGAGCCGGACAATGATGGTGTGTGGAGTACTATTCACCTCACTGTGTGTGTCTGTAATTATGCACATGTGCACACGCATACTCACAAATAATTACATCATCTATTGGAAATGCACGCAAGCACACACCTGCTCACACTTGAACTGATATGAGAAAAGAACATGTGCATTTTAGGACACAAACACACACACGCAACTTTCCAACAGCAGACTTATTCGACATAGACACGTCTGTTCTGCACACATAACGCAGGTGCATGCACACACAGACACACCAACACAAAGATGGTTGTGCACTCGTTCAAGTGGCACTTGTGCCTTGGGAGTGTTTCCTGAAATGGGGACATGACAGTGTTTAATCCCCAGTAACCCAAGTGTTTACACCCACATCCTGAGATGCAGAGATGAGAGGAGCAGAGGCTGAGACCTGTCCTCCCATTCTGGAGTACTGCAGGAAAGAGACGGTTAGAATAAAAATGTGTGATATCGGTTGGAAAATATGAAATAAACAGCAAGATGTTAAATACTGCAGATCTCAAGACCTTGACATAAATGTACTTTTAAGGTTATAGTTGTTTGTCTCGATGGTTGGGCTTTTACTCATGTGATGCTCTGGAGCAAATTTTAGCAAAAGATGACAAATTGTCCTTGACTGAATCTCACAAACATTCTGGCAGTAATGCACAATATATGTCCAACAGATGCAAAGATCAGTATTAGTATCTGCAGATACAAACAACCAAAGTTTCCGGTGGAGGATTCAGCTGGTCTTACATGTAGTTACAGTTAAGTAATAATAAGAGGTTAGCACATATAGTGAAGCTGAATATCAAGCCCATTTGGATGTTGTACCAACTTCTAGATCTTTTGAGGTCTTCATCATCTCTCTGGTCTTCACTTTCCTCCACATATTCTCAGTTGGATTTAGTTCTGGGCCACACCAAAACTCTGATGTTGTTTACTTGATTACTTTGGCTGTACGCTTCAGATTATTGTAATGTTGGAAGGTGAAGCGCTACCCAAGGCCAAGTTTTTCTCAAAGATTGATGTTTTTTCCTCCAAAATGGTTCAGTTGGATGAGCCGTTGGCTGTAAAACACCCCCAACAAATGACCAAAGCCATGTCACTGTCTTCAACCAACTCCACTCATCCAACCCCAGAACTGAGGACAGAACTTTTTGATTAAACTTCAGAATCCAACTGGAGGATTTGTATGTGCTTTTTGTAGCATTTCATATTCTTGTGAGAAGCACCAATGTAAAACCATCATCGGTTCAGTTAATAGTTGATTAGATCGACCAGAACATGGTAGAAACCACCAGGACCAGTTGGAATGGTACAAAAGCTTTTTCTCATACAATGGTGACATTTTCAGGGAGATTGAATAATTAGAACATGAAATGTCAGAAAATCTAATGGGTCATTTCATTCATACGTCTACAAGCTATCTTACAATCTTTGATCAGTTTCTTATGTCATTTTCAGCCAGAAGAAACACGAAATTAAAACTGAATACAAATCAAACGAGGTGTAAATAGTTTTGGGGATAGGTCAATATTATAAAAGGCAGTTTTTCTTTATTAAACTCCAGAAAAAGAACAAGAGATGACTGAATTTAATCTGTAAAAATCTGTGCTTCCCTCACTGTATTTCGTTTTGCTCATGACCATAGGAAGACAAAGAGTTTGTGTTAATATTTAATGTGGAGAAAGCTGGAATGTCTGTAAATTCATCTGCATTGATCTATAAATCTATAAATTCTTACAGTATCAGCCGTCTACAGCTGCTTCATACGGATTGAAAATCTTTTCCCTCAGTTCATTAAATTCCTGCAGCACCTGAACGCAGCAGGACAGATTTGCTGATAAATCTGCTGCCGTAAGATTTGACAGCACAGCGCCATCACGCCCAGATGTCCACCGTGTTTACCTCCATTAAATCACATACACGTGATGCCAAAAGAACTGCACATGCCACAACTCCATCCAGTAGATGTCAGAATACAGAGGTTTATCAATTTATGAAGCGAGATACGTGTCTTTATTTATTTAGACCATCTGTGTCTGGATACAGATTTGTGGTGTTGTTCTTGGTGTCATGTTGCGCTGCAATATCCAGATGACATGGTTTCCAGAAGAAGCACCTTTCCATTCACTACACTGTTGTTGTCGTGCTTCCACTGTGATTAGCACAACTGGCTCAGAGCATTGTGACCTGTCTGAAAAGGGTTTTTATTGATCACCACAGTCCAATCTGGATTCACCTTCACCCAACATTGCTACAGCTACATGAACAAAAACAGGAGGTTGTGCCTGGAGATGGTCTCATGGTTTGTGCACCACCCACCACTTCACACTTGTCATCGACTTATGCAATTAACACAGGCTTTTCTGTTTAGAAGAGCCGATATACAAGTTAATTTATTTTCATGATTTGGCTCATGATTTTAATGTCACAGTGTGGTAGCTGCTAATTGTGCTTAAATCTGTTTTTGCCCTAGAGGTAAACTTTTATATTTCATAAACGAGACAGGGAGACTAAACATTGAATAAAAGAAGGAAACAATTTAAACATTGGTGCCATGGTTGTGTGAAGTAAACCAGGTGGACAGCCGTTGCCTCGGGCTACTGAAGCTTCAGGTCTTCACTACAATGAGCTAAATTAATAAACGCACAAAAGCGCAACCATTCATTGTCTTCTCTCTCACTTTCACTATCCATTAATTCCTCTTTCTTCCTCTGATGTTCTGAACTTTTAAAGTCTTTTTCCAGATGTAAGAATATAACTGGACATGTGAGAAAATTTCATAACATCCAGTGGGAGCTGCATGATGTATGATAAATGTCCTTAGTGAGTTGGTGTTGTTTAGGCCTGAATTTTTGAATCTCATGTGGATTTACAAAGAAATGAGTGTACCGAACAGAGCCAACCCAATGGAGACCTGAGGTTACTCTAGACGATTTTCATTTGAGCCTGTCCCATTCTTGTGAACAGGGTATCTCATGAATGCCACAAGGGAATTCTTCCCAAATTTAGCACAAAAGTTCACTTAGATATAGGAATGGAACGATTTGTTTTCAGTGGTCAAAGGTCATGGTTACTATGACCTTACATAAAACCTGGTTTGGCCTTTTGAACACAATATCTCAGTAAAACCTTCAGGAAGAACAAATATCAGGGAGTCCATTTTAAATTATCAGTGAAGATTGTGTGATGACGAATAAACTGATAAACAATGTTCACTTAGAGAAAGTAAAACACAAGTAACAATATGCTTTCACAGCTAACTGCAAATAAGTCAAAAGCAAACAAAGTAAACTTTTGCCTTGTGTCTTTGTTTTATACCATTAGTACATAGACACTATATCCTTAATGATATGGACAAGTCTTAGACTTGGACTGGATCACTGTGCCCTGATAGTTCCTCATCTACAGGAGATAAACTAAATCTAAATAGACTCAAGGACCAAGCTCTTTGTCATTCAAACCATGATCTTTCTCATCAAATCCAATCTGTGGCTGCAGTGTTGATATAGGGAATAAAATGCCTGGTAAAGCAATGTACTTCAACTTCAAGTGTTTCCATGGAAATGAGTTGGAAGTACTGAATCTGTAACTACTATTCAACATATTCCTCTAAATGGCCCTTGACTTCTCTGCATTATGTGCAGGTCTGCTCCTTTATATAGCAGCGATAACAAACATAAAGTCAAAAGATACAGTGAAGTGCATGAGCTGCGAAACACATGATGATTAACATGGCATTTTTAAAAGTTTATCTAACACAGTGGCTATGAAGATACACAGTGTAGCTTCAAATTCAGCCCAGTGAAGTCACCCATTTGCCCTGAGTTTGAATGTTGTCCATGTTGGTGCCTGAATATTGTATAAAGACAGATGTGAAAGGTTGTGAACCTGCTCTTTGAGTGAGCAGTAAAGACCAGCAGATGTTTGGTTTCACCTGGTACAACCCCACAGCAGAGCACGGAGGGACTTTTTTGGCACCAGGAAGTGTGGCTGAGGAATTATATTTTAGTTGCTCCTGTAAAGCATCAATAAAGTTCCTGAAATTGCCATGTGTCCCTGGAAACAGACTGTAAACAGGGAGTAAGCTCATACACAGAACATTTGTACGGAACGAATTGTGCCCGTGCAGATCAAGACAGTTGTAAAACTATCCATTTCACGTTCAGGGCTGGTGTGATGATGAAACACAGGGAAATCGTTTTTCGCTGGATATATGCAGTCATATAGGTCAGTACGACTGGGTCAGGGATAAAGTGGGACAAAGTTAGTGCAGAGTCTGGACAATAGCCTCTTGGGCAAAACATTGGCTTAGAGAAGCTGTGATCTCCATATCACAGAGGCTGGGCTGCAGGGTAGGAGATGTCTATCTCATAATTGCTCTCATATCTATCTGCTCCACCAGAGCCACATTTATCTCTGTGATTAGCCTGCAGTATCACACACAGAGCTGTAATACACCTAATAGCAGTGTAACCTCACAGCTCTATAGGTATTGTATCGGGGTCTGTGTGTGGTTTAGCGGGGATGTAAGTCACCGTGCGGCGTAAAAAGCTTTCATGTGGTCTAAGAAAACAGTTGATGTGTTAATGTCAGAGTTTTCTGTTTGTTTCTTTTTGCCGTAAAATGCCATAGAAAATTGTCAAATTTAAATAGAACGGGAAAGTACAATCTCTAAAAATGAATTCTAGGTTGCAGTCTCACCCTCATTCGAGTGACCTGGTCTAAAAATCCAGTTATTTATACCTATAGAAGACTGATAAGCAGAATCCATCTAAATGTCTATAGTCTCCTTCTCTGTGCAACCAACACTGACACTCACATTACTCAGATGACTGCTGTCTATCGGCCACATTGGCAGCACCTCAGGATCGTTGCAGCCTAGAAATTGCTATTCAGTCAGGGGCGAAGAAGGAAAAAGAGAGCAGAGGCAAGAATGTTGAATTACTGAAAGGGGGGGGGGAATTCCCACACTAAAGCACTGATTGCCAAGGCGTGCCACCCACCAACAATTTGCATAAATAAATATTCAGTAATTACGACGAGACCTTGAGCACAGAGGATCACAGCAATCTCTGAAAATATCCTCTTGTTGTTGCAAAACTGGAAACTTCACCATCTCAGCAGCTTCACACATAGCCTAACTACACCCGCTGCACCCACTCTCCTCATCAGGTGTTCAAGGACTGATTTTCAATGTACATTATGCTTGTGAATGTTGAAAGCGTTGATCATTTTAAAAGGCGTCAGGTTTGATTAAATTCAGGTGAGACAACAAACCACACACGCTCCTGCTTTTCTTCCAGGTTTAAAGACATTTGGAAAACTGTACGTATTCTTTCTTTTTTTCTGTGATGTTGACATGTAGATCAATGCTGAGCTCATATCGGTGCATTAAGCTCAGTTCTGACACCGGGAGCCATTCAGTTTTGTGAACAAACTAGGACCAGAGGGAAACATGTAGCCTGGCTGTCCTGCTAAATGTATTTAGCATTCTTTTAATCTATCCACAGACAATAATATAATGATTACAGTGTTGTGACTTGAGAGAAAATTAAGCTAAAGTGTCGATTTGTTTGACTTTAACCAAACAACACATAAAAACCACTGCGCTTTTGAGATATTTGTAGCTTTGAGAGGGGCTGATTTCTAACCTTATGCGATGCTAATTACCTCTTAGCTCCATTTTCCTTCTTTAAAGCCACATTGTGTCATTTTTCAGGTTGTCTATTAACAAAAATTGATTTTTCCCCATTCAAAACTAAGACCTCATTAATAGTAGTATTATAGTAATAGTAAACCCCTTCATCAACAAATCTGGTGTTCTGGTAGGCTTTGAATTTGCCATAGAGTTGGTGGGCTCAATGCAGGTCGCCATGCTGCATCGCCATATTAAAACTTCAGGCCCTGACAAGGGACAATACTAGGTAGATACAGCTACGACTTTAGCGTTTTTACGTTCAGTGGCAACATGACTGGTGGTCGTTTGGTGTTGCAGTCATATGCAGAACAGTCGTTTTCTTCCTTTAAATTTCTCATAAAACAATATTATACCGGACCCTCATCTGTCACTGTCAACAGAGGTAAATGAGAATTCAGATGAAATTGGGACTACAACATGGCGCCCATGAGTCACGTGGTAGTCTCTGAACCAATCATAGGGCAGAACGCCGGGTTCTCGAGTTGCCCAAACTGTATATAAATATATTAATATTGTAATTGTAATATTCCTGAGCCCTCTTTTTCATAAAGTAGAATGAAGTGACAGATGAAGTCATTTTATGCATTTGTTAGTTTAACAGTGTACTAAAGTCAACCAAAACCAATTCAGTCACAGCCGTTAGCCCATGTTAGCATTAGCAATGGCAGCTAGCAAAGCAAACCAGTGATACCAACATGGAAAAACTAGATCAATATTGACCATGATCTTCTTTGTCAGAGGCCTTATAGTCAAATAATGTTGCTTCTTCAGTGAAGGAAATTTGGGAAGGTTTCACTTGAACACTTGGTATTTGACTGTACCATTTCACTTTGTAAATCTTTCTAAATAGAGACTACAGTGCCAGCTAACACAACAAAGAACAGATCTCAGTATTTACAGTGGGAGAGTGACTGTTCAGGATGTCATTATTCCACTATATATTTACACAGAAAATAGCCAATTACTGCTTTATGAATGTTTAAAAATCTCATATGACTTATAACTCCAACTTTAATCCAGCTGAATGTAGGTCTCCTTCTCTATTCCTATTTCTGTGAACTGACTCAGCAGGAAGGCTGAGAGAGTTACTCAGCAGGCAGAAAGGAGAGGAGAAGGTGCTGATGGAATTTGTTTTCAGCCTAGCGGGGGTGTCTTGAAGCTGCTGGTCTTAAAGGGAAAAAACACAAAACGAGAGAAACAAGAAATCATACATACGTCTTCCTTATCTTATTTCACATCCAGCTAACATTTGGGAACACTAAAAGAAATGTTCGCTATGTTGCATCAGAGCTTGTTTATAAGGTCACTTATTTCATTATTGCATCAGTTTTTCTTTGAGAATAAATCTGTCTCACAATACTCACATACTGGACTGTGTATTATACTTATATAGCCACATTAGCAATGCAGCTCCAGGCAACACTGGTCAGTCAGTCTACCACTGAGGTCCAGATTGAAATATTGAATTTAATGCCATATAATTTGATACTTGTACTCCCTGTTGTGAAATTTAATGACTCTAGTGATGAGCTGACTTTTCATCCACTGACCCCATCAACTTGCAGGTCAAAATGTTAATCTTTTTACACATCCATCATTTGTTGATGTTGTTGATTTTGTTTTTGTTTCAGTTTAGTTCTTATTAGCATCTCTCTGTGTGCTAACATGGAGAGCAAAGACAACATTGAGTTATTGTTATAAGAATATTGACATGCAGGCGTTAGCATTTAGATCGTCTCCAACTATAGAAACCTCATTTAGAGCTTCAGGCAAATATTAAAGCATATTGTAAATGTTAGTGTGAGCCCAACATGTTATTTTCACAGCAGAAATTATCCTTACCTGCACTTACCTTAGCTCACATAGGTACAGGGAAAATTGTCAGTAGCATCACATGGAAAACTACAATCACCACCTTGTGCTCGTACAGAGTTTCAGGGCCAAAAAACATGTCACATCCAGTCACAGTGACTTTAACCTTTGACCAACAAAATGTCATGAGTTCTTTGAGACTGAATGACCATTTGTTCCTAACTTTGAAGACACTTTTTCAAGGAGTTTGTTGAGATATCAGTAAGTTTTCTAGCAGTAGTGTGCACTGCTCTGATCAGCCAGAGTTGGAAGCATAAATCTGTATTAGAGACTGACCTCCAGACCTCCTGCCTCACAGTCATACAACACATCAGATGTGTGAATGATGTGTTCTCCACACTCAGTTTGATGTGTACAAGGGCAAATAAGTTGGTACTTTAGCTTTAGTGTTTCGATTGTTGTCTTCAATTTATGTGAATCAAACTTATAAATAATTTCAGTCATAATTTGTATGATGGTTAAATCTGGTTGTAGGCCAGCCATTAATATCACCTTTGTTACACACACTGCAGTCGTGAACATTTTGATGTCCCTGTGTGTCTCTTTCCGCTTTCCTTCTCATCTGTAGTACAATTATCACAGGCGAATGGCAGACCCCTGTGGTAAATGAATTTCATATCAGCCATTAGATACACTAATGTACTTTATCATTTTCTACTGTGATTATAATAGACTCATAATGTGCTTTTAATTTGTGCTGGCTAACCTTCTTACCCTTTCTCTGTCCTCTCCCCACTAACACTCCCTCCAGGTTTTGCGGTGAACCTCCAGGTGATCCTGGCAAACCCACGGGCGCTGTTCAAGCGGCGCGGCTCCCAGCCCGGGATGCAGGAGTCTGACTTCCTCAAACAGATCACCAAGGTCGCCGATTTGGAGCCCAAGGCCAACAATTGCACACGGGTCAGTAACCAGGCACAGTTGTCACCAAGGCAACAAATTGAAAACCATTCTGACTATATAATAACGTTAGTCAAGGACCTCATTTGCTGCCTCAGGCTTCTCGCTCAAGTCAAGGACACTGACACTGTTATGAACAGAAAAGGTGCAGACAGACCTGCACTTTGAAAAAAATCCATGTCATATAAATTACATGATTAGATTCACACTGCAGGTGAGCAAGTAAACTCGCACAAACTCGAATTTCGGTCATTTGTGCCTCGGTTCAACTGTCAGATTTTCACTGAGGCTCATCCTCTGCTAGACTTTTTTTCTGTTTTTAAATCAGTTTTATCAAATTACTTGTGCTGTGCAAAATGAAGCGTGACTGATGTTATTTTTACCACCTGACCCGACTGAATCCTGGCACCTTGTGCAACTTGACAAACAATGTGATATTAATGAGCTGACAAGTTTGGTCTTAGAATTCTTTACAAAACAGCCAAGAGAGCTTTTTGAGATATTTCATCATAAGCTTTGTCTCGACACACCATAGACTTGATCAAAACAAAATATTGAAACTTCAGGTTTCATTTGTGAACCTTGAACATACTCTATTATAAATGCAAGCTAAGCGCTTAGAATTGTAATTTCATTCCATCCATCCGTCTATCCGTCCGTCCGTTCCTCCATCCAGCTGTGCTATGTATTACTAATCATTCACATGCATTGACACATTAATGGAGGAGCCATTAGAATCAAACTACCGACCTTCTGACACAGCTGCCCCCCACTACTTACACAGCTTCAGTTATACAGCTATTTTTAGTGTTTTAGTGTTCAGATACAGATATTTTATATACAATAAACCTTTATGCTTATGTTTAAAGGTCAAAGGTCACACAAAACTAATATATGGCTTTTATTTTGTTGGTGTTTGACTTCTCACAGTGATTATCCAGGCCAGGACTGAACTGAATTGGATAAGTGTGTTATCACGCTGCTCTGACCTGCATATTGAAGGTGAATGATGCAGATCGGGGATTAATAAAAACACGATTTATCAATCCTAATCTTGTGTGTGAGATTGGTGCAGATATTAAAGTGAAGTCATAATAACGGCCACCATCACAGCAGCAGCTAAACACGGGGCATCTCTCCTCTCTGTTGTCAGTGTGAGTCATGCTTTAAGCTGATGGCGCAGTCTAAACTTAGACACACGCAGCTTGAATTGGATAGAAATGGTGTTATAGCGCCATCAATTCTAGTTGTGCGTTTAGACAGCTTAGATCGATGCAGCTCATCTCAAATTACCACAGTCCCTGTTGGCACTTGGTTTTATGAAGCCACTCATCCTCTTGACAACCATCACAGAGCTGCCTTAAAGGACTTTTTTCTGAGAAATGGATTCTATTATGTTCTTACCTTTTAAGGAACACATGAGCTAAAAGTGTCACAACCTGAGTTGGTCCAGGCAAAGAACGAAGTCTGCGAGAGGAATTCATTTACAGGATTTTTCTGTTGTTTTCAAACGATTTGTCAAATGTGCAACTCTATACTTTGTGTCAACTTTAGCTGGTGAAGTTTTCAAGCAATGGCTTGAAAATCAGACTGAACTGTCATTTTATTTCAAATCATCATTTAATGTCATGTCATTTTCCTTCGTCTTTTCCTGACTGGGAGTATTTTGTCCAAATGAATCAGCAGTTCAGTTTTGTTGCAGTGAATGTTTTTTTCTGTTGTTATTTTCCTGATTTTGACCAAACTGCTTTGGTGTATTTTCGTCTCAGGTCGTTTACCAGACCCTCTGGTCCACACGTTGATGTGTCCTTGATTAAGATACTGAACCTCAGACTGACCCTGTGACTGTATAATGCATAGAAAAGCATTGACGACTGATTGTTAAGACTTAAAAGTTGCTGTACAAATGCAGCTCATTTACCATTTAATCCATTAAGAACCATTGTGAATGATCTGGTTGACCATATGATCTTTTTCATTGTTCCAAGTGAGCAGATTTTTTGTTATGAACTTTAATGCTTCCAGGGAGATGGGTGTCGACATTTTGAGGGGAATAGTTGAACTATCCAGGGTCATTAAGGGTGCGTTCCCACGGCTCTGTCTTGACTAAACTGAATTGTGGAGCATTTATCCCCTTTAGTACGTCCCTTCTGTGCAGCACTTGGAATTGGAATCTTTTTTTACTGCCATTTTAAACACTACTGGTAGATTATTGTTAACTTGAATTGAACTTGAAAGTAAAAGCGTGTGAACAAAACTTTCTATCACTGTTTTAAAACAAATGGCGTCTTGAATCTATTCAGATTCAATTTCACACTGTGAGTTTTGCAATTTAAAAAACAAGTAATTCATGTTATTGTATTATACACTATTAATATGGTTAGAGGCAAATTTAAATTACAGGCCCAACAGAAGCATCACTTTAAAATTGTGTACATGTGTTAACTCATTGGATTATTTGTGCACAACAGTGGATGCACTAGGAGGAGGGAGGGAGTTCATTGGTCAGGGCCCAGTTTTTCAGGCTACAGCCTTGCTAATAATCAGGTTACAACAAAACTAAAATTGCCAATTCAGTCCAGTAATTCTGTGTTGCGGAGTGTGACAGACAGAGCAGAAGCATGGTTTTGCTTTTAAGTTTTGCTGAGTGACTAAAGTGAATCATTTATTCCGCTAGCTGCTTCTGTTCTTCTGTTACACTGAAAACTGTATTTTCTCTTTCTCTTCAGAGATGAACAAATGTAAAATGTAAATTTACCGGTTCGCTGTATATGTACAGGTCACATCACTGCGCTGTAAGTCCCTGGTGGGTTATGGGTAAATGCTTCCTGCAGGGAATAGGATAAAGACCCCCAGAGCTGCTGGATCATCATTTACAGCTGGCTGCTGCTGCTGCTGCTGCAGACAGCTCTGTGTTGAAACTATCATCATCATTATCAGCCCCATTACACTAATGGAGGTGCCCTGCCGCTGATATTAATACAGGCCATTAGCAGGCTATGACATCATCAGTCATCATCCAGGGCTGCGCAGACAAGAGGATGTGATATCAGTATTTATCATGTCACTGTTACAAAAGCAACAACATGTGACATCGTCACTCATGGAGCCTGTGTTGAGCGGTTTGAAAATGCGACGTGATTCATGAAGTGCGTCCTGTGCAGTTATTTGTGACATCACCGATTGTAATTCAAGTTGCTGCAGTGATTTCATGTTATGTTAGACAGCATAACACACTGCAGTTCAGCCTGTACAGACATAAACTGTGATGTCATTGTGAAATGTGTATGTACAGTTGAAGGTGGCATCGTCACTGACTGATTAGGTTGCAAAAAAGTGACATAATTTATCAAAATTTTATATTATATATATACAAGAGAAGTAATACAATTTTAGTTGACTGCACCATTAAAACTTAAACATACACCTTTTAGATAATAAAAATGATGGAAACTCAATAATAGATCTACAGATTATTATAGCAAAAATAAATTGTCTTAAATTTGCTTTTGTCAGTGTCATCATGAAAGTCATGAAAACATCAAAACCACTACGTGTTTACAGGTTAAATTTGTAGCTTAGCATAGTATTAAAGGCCAAAAAGGGAAACAGCTAGCATGGCTACATCCACAACCAAAACACACCTGCCAGAACCAGCTTGCTCAATAGCAATAATAATGAGATGCAGCAAATTAATCAGTGAGATTGTTGCTTACAGTCTTTGTGCTAAGCTAGGCTAATGTATCCCAGCTCCAGTTTTCTATTAAATGGACAGATTGAGAGTGTTATTGATAGAAACTGATAAAAACAAAATTTGGAATATTAGTATTTTCAGATACAAAACAGACAATAAATTGTTTCACAAATGTCATGTTGTATTCAGGCAAAATGCAAAGCAGATTGTGTCACTTGCAACTGTTAAGGACATTTATTATACTTCATCAGCAAATGGGAGTACTGTGGGAGTACTTTTAGAAAGCCAGCTGTGCTACCATAACCACAATCAACAGCTGGAATCAAGTAATAGATCCAGATGTTCAGAGTTTATCTGGTAGTATTACCACTTCTCTGATTTTACTCTAAGTCATCTCCATTTTTTTTGCTCCGTATCAATAAAGTACAGAAGTTATATCAAACAGCTCCAAGTGTCTGTCGGTGGCCACTGACAGATCAGCTGATCTTCCATTTCCTGATTCTTGGAGACATCATCAGAAGCTGATGTCTTGACCTTGTAAAGGATTGCATAGCAAACAAATTTGGTTGGGTCTGAACACACAATCAGGGACGTCTTCTCGAACATCATCACTTTCCTCATAATTAAGGCAACATTTTAGTAAATGGAAAATCTGAGAAGCTGTGGTACTTAATGGGTAAGTAGAGGTTGCAAACATCAAATAGGTCAGGTGAGTGTATCACCAAGTCCTGTACACTCTCAAGTTTTGTTGATAAGCGCAGCCTTTACACTTGCTTTAAAGAAAGACGTTAGGTTTGGCCAACCTGTCGTTCAACAGTTGTGATTACTGTATTATGATATTGATGGCATCTACAGAGGCTGCAACACACCCTCACTGCAGGCTCTATCCACTTTAGGGGAGGGGATCTTGAGGATCAGATCACAAAACCTGAGTCCCAACCTTGATAATAGAGGGCCAGAGATGCTCATTTGATGGCTGGGTCCAGTATCTGGAGACGACTGACAGGAACTGTAATGTAGTTAGAGCAGGAAAGTAATGGCAACAGACAGCAGTGACAGGGCAAGAAAGGAGGGGGGAGGCAGGAACAGATGGAGACAGATGACAGCACAGGAGTAAAAGGGAGATAGAGAAGAGAGGGGGGATGAGGGAGAGTAAAAGCCCGTATAGAGAAAAGGGGATGGGTAGATGGATTGATTGAAAGTTGGGGATTAAAAGAGAAGATGGGGGGACATTGCTTCTGTGGACTGAAAAATTATACCACTGACTATTTAATTTGCTCTGGCTCTCAGGTTTCCACAAAACTTCATTTTTATTTTATCAGTGTGGTTTAAATGCATTTCAGACCACTATTAGTTATAGTGATCAGGTCTGGTTTGGGTGATCCGATCCTCAAGGCACCTTGAGTGCATTCTCAAATGGGTCTGATGCATTTTGTAGTGACGTCTGTCCACAGATATGAAACCACTGACCAAAAACAGTCTTACGTTCTTAAAGTGGTCGCAGGCACAACCTCTACAGCAAACACCACAACTGCCTCTAATGGACTCAGTATGGACATTGTGTCTGTCAGGAACTGTCAACTCCTTGTGAACAATGAAGAGTTAATATTGTTTGTTGAGACTGATTGAAAAACAACTTTTTTGACTTTTGGTGACTTTAGATTTTTAGTTTTGGTTTGTTCTTCTAACTGAGGCAGCAACAGTTTTTTATTTAATTTTCTCATACATGGTGATTTATTGAATATGGTTTCACACAACTTCTCAGTGGGTTTGGTGTCACGATAATTAGTTCAGTGAGACATGCTGATTTGACAGCTGTGGCTCAGTAGGTAGACCAGGTTGTCCACTAATCTCAAAGATCTGCAGTTCAATCCCTGGTTCCTCCAGTCTGCATGTCAAAGTGCCCTTGGACAGGAGGACAACAGGAGATAACAGAGGAGTTAGGAGACAAAATATTCTTAAAGAAAGCCTCTAATGTGATGGATATGGGATCACCTGACAATGCGGTGTTAGAGTATGTAATGGAATAACACGGAGACAGACAAGACGAGGTCAGCGAGGAATAGGTGGTCATCAACATGACAATTAGATTTCTCATAGTACACTCATACAGTGATGTTAGGGTGTGTAATGGAATAACTGGGAGACAAATGAGACAATGTTAGAGATGGATAAATGGTCATCGGAAGTTACACTTTGGTTTCTTGCAATCATGGTTGTAGTAAAGGAGAAAGAGGTGATTTTGAAGTTGATGTTGTGATGGAGAGATTGATTGATCGATCGACTGGAATCACTAAGACTTTGGTCTTGGAGGTGGTGTCCATGAGGTAAGTTGAGATATGTGAGATCATGGGGCAGTAACAAGATACAGTTATATAGTTACAGTACAGTTGGGTATCATCAGCATTGAAGTGGTATAACAAACAGATTTAGAGAAGAAAGTGAGTCTAAATAAGTTTTATCCAAAAAAAAATAATGATTGTTAAACTGATCTTACTTACCTCTGACTTGTTGAACTTGAGTAATAATTAAAAATCAAACAATAATTGCTTTTTAACCTCTTAAAAGTATTTCGTTCAAGATATTAGTTTAGTACAAGGTGTCTATATAAAATATATTACTAAGTAAATGTTTTCACACCAGTGAGATGTATGTTGTTTGAAGGTAGAACTGTGAGCTGTCATCCTCGACTGCTTCTCTACAAATATCTCCTGCTGTTGGGGAAAAACAATGCTGCCCTTCCTTCATGCCATTAAGAAAAAAAAAGCTCTAACCTAGTAAAGCTTTTTGTCTTTGAGTTGCCTGAGGGAGGAAGAGAAGCAGACTTGAGGTTTAAAAAAAAAAAAAAAAGAAACAAGTGTAAAGCTGTGAGAGAAAAAGTGGATGTGATGAGTAGGAACATAGACAAAAAGAAAGAAGTGTACGAGTCCAGAGGAGCTGAGGTGGGGGAATTAAGGAGGGGAGGCTCTGACTGGATAATTGCTGCGTTGGTGTGTATGTACGTGCATGGACACACACATGCGTGTAGTACCATTTTCCCCACAGCTCTGAAGTGATGCTTTACTGGCTGCTACATTAGCCTCGTTAGATATGCAAAGCGGGCCAATTAGCAGCACAGTGACACAGGAAGTGACACGTTCCACCTGAAGAAGCCCAGAAACAACGGCAGTGTTGGCAGCCAGTGATAAATCATGCCTCCCTGAGTCTCTCTCTCTGTCTGTGTGTGTGTGAGATGATATGGACACGGAAATGTCACACACCTGAATTATAGGCTCATTAACTGTGAGCTAAAAAAACATTCTTTCTCCAAATAACCTCAGCTGAATCTCTGAAGAGTGAAACTCTTTGGGAAAATATCAATCCCTGCATCCACCGTGTTTTCTCACCAATATATTGCCGTGAAATTGGCTGCGAAAGCCAGACAAACAGCTGCAGTGAGTTTGCGTGCAGCGTTTGATTTGATCCGTTTCAGGAGGTGTCAGACAGTTTCCTGTGTGTGAAGTCCCTCCTGGCGCAGAGCACAGTGTCACGTTCAACAGCAGGACGATACAATACAATCTCTGTTTCAAAGAATACATCTGTGGCTTTTATTTCGGCATCATCAAGGAATTGAGCTGAAAAGTGTTTCCGATGAAGGAAATGCAGCTGCCCAATAGATTTACACAGACCCTTCTAATAACACAAATACTCCTACATATTTACCTTCAGGGGTAACAGACTGAATATCGTTTTCTTATTGATAACCCAGTACACTAATCGGTCCATTTTTTCTTGCAGCAGGTCTCATGTCTATATATGTAATAGAGACGTGCCAGAGGGCACGTGGAGTTATAATTTTACTCCTTGTTTTTCCATCTAAATAAGTTTTACAAACCATTTTTAGCGACATTCTAAAATTTATACTATACTTTTTGATCGCTGAGGGGAAAATGAGTTTTGTTATAGTTGCTCGGGCCAAGAGCAGAAATATATGCAGACTTAGAGCATTGTACTAAAATAGAAATATAAAATATAGTAAGTAGAAGTAGAATATATAATACAGTAAATTAAATAAAGTCTATTGACTCAGTGTCTGGAGGCACTGTAAGGTGATGACTTGTAATGCTCATTCACTGTAATAATGTTAACCTGTGGTTTAATGCTTCTATTCTCTTTTACAACGTTATTTATTGACTTGAGGTCGAACTAATAAATTATATATATTTCCCTCTTTGTATTTCATACATTTTTAAAAGGAAATGTTTTGTTTGTATCATATTTTCTAGTGTTTTTAGCCAGAACGTGCACCTAGAGACATTGCTACTAATATTCAAATTGCGAACCTTTGTCCTGTATTTACTGATAATCTTGCAACTCAAATATTTTTGTTAAACATGTAGCTTAGCATAAAGCTAGCTTCTGTGCTGTATAAACAAATGAGATTCAGAGACTAGCTGTTATGCTCAGCTAACGTCTTCTGGTTCTGGTTCCATATTATGTGTCTGTGCCTGGGAGATCTTGTGTGAGGTTTTATCCTGAGAAAATGACGACACGTTCAAAAAACTTGCAGCGGGTACAGTTAGCTTTACAAAGCGTTTGAGCACAATCTCGTCAAGTATTGGAAGGAAAGACGGTCAGCACTAAAAAGAAACTGCAGTGAACCAGAATTTTCCTTTAATCATCTATTGTCACTATTGGACTCTGTGTACCATGATTTTCCAAAAGCATTGTCAGACATTTTTCTATAATGTCACACACACATACACACACACACAATCTTGGACACAAAACATCAGCTATCAGCAGCTTTAAAAAAAAAAAAAAATCATCTGGAGTCTCAGGTTTTTACACCATCCACCTGCGTCTGTGCTGTATTTATCCAAGCACAACAGCTCGTTCTTTCTGTTTGCGGTGACTGGCTTTCCCTGTGTCAGCAGATATTCTCATCCTTTTCTTCTTCTTCCTCTTCTTCCTGTCTTTTTCAGGTGCTGGTTTGGCACACTCGCACGGAGAAGCCGCACCTCGCCAACGAGCCCAAACATCGAAAGGACACCGTGGTCATCGAGGTGTGAGTGGAGGAGCTGAGCTGATCGCTGCTGCTCCATTATCTCTTGGCTGAGACTAAAGACAGCACCCCACTTTCCATCCTTATCGGGTTAATGCAATCTGTTCCCTGACGGACACGGACTCTTGAGGAGCTGCATGATTCGAGACTTTTTGGCTGTGTGTCAAACGTGCTTTGTGAGAGCTGGACGGCACTGAATGTGTTCGCTTTACAAACTGGGATGACTTGGACCCTTGGTTTTCTCCATCTGTGGCTTGCTGATGTAAAAAAAAAAAAAAAAAAAAAAAAACACTGGAATTGAAGTAGAAATAGTTATGTACAAAAAAAAAAAAAAGTCATGTAAATCATTTTGAATCATCATTGTCATTTTTAATCATTAATACATCATTGTCAAATTAACTGTGTTACTGTGATATAATTACCATAAACAAGGCTTGTGGTCCAACATATATTCTATGACAGTGGTGTTGTGATGCTGGTGTTTCTCAGATTTAATGGATTTTTTAAAAATATTATTTGGAGAAATATGCTTATTTGCTTTTTCAGTCAAGTAGCATTAAATGAAGGAGGCGGTTAGCATGAAGTTAGCTTAGCTACATACAACTAGCTGCTGACTAGTCAGGCTGGTTGTTTTCCCCTGCTGATCAGCTAAACTACACACAGCTAGCTGTTGACTAGTGGAGTCTAACAGACTAGGCTGGGCTGGCTGTGTGTATATTAGCTTAGCTAGCTACACACAGGATCTGTAAGGTAGAGTGCTACCTCTGTCTAGCTAGCTTAGCCAAACACAGCTAGCTTAGCAAAAAAAAAAAAAAAAAAAAGAAAGAAAAGGCCTGAAAGCTGGGGAATGTGTAACGTGTAAAAATGACAAACTGTTATTTCATTAAAATATGTTTTTTTACAGACCAGCTGCAATATTTAAATTAGCTAAAGTCAAACCAAACTAGCTGTTTTTCCTCCTCCTAACTAGGCTAACCACTATTATCACTCTGTATCGTTTATTTTTACACTTAACTGTCATTATTTTCTTCTCATCTTCATTTTTGAAAGAAGAAACGTAATGTGTGTTTCCAAAAAGGATTAACTATCTTTTTCAATGAGATTTCGCATTAACCCTCCACACTCTCTGTGTAGTCTCTCACTGAGCAAATTAAAATTCCTGAAAGTGATTTGTATTTTACACCAGCTTTTATCCCCTTTTATCGCCTCCATTTATTCTCGAGGAACGCCTCCTTCGTCATGTCAACATGAATAGCATCTGGTCTTCTTTGTTACTATCAATTACATTCAAAGTTAATGTTGTAATGATTTATTGATGCCTAAATGCTGTGTAATTCTCCTTTAAATCACCCTGAACTGATCATATATAATGAAGTGGAACAACCTTTACCATCCTCATCATCCTGTGTGTATGTGATCAGGTTTGGAAACGGCGCACATGAAGTAACGAACGACATCTCTCCTGACAAACCACCATCAATAATGTAATGTCTGTGGGCCGACAACAAAGAGAAGTTTCCTCGCAGGAAAGTGCATCTAGCAGGAGGGAATAAAAAGGACTGAAATGAGTAGAAGAGATATAAACAGCACATCAGATAACGCTGCTGGTTTCACAGCTGTAAGCTGCAGCGTGTTTTAACAGCAGTAATGCCTTAACACTGACATTTAGCGGGGACTGCACAAGTGCTGGCCGTGGTGCTGATGTATACACAGGAAATTAAAAAAGAAAAACAAACAAACAAACAAAAAAAAAAACAGGATCCAGTCCAGGATTCAACAGCCTTTATTCCAAATGACCCTCTTGTAAAACTAGGAACAGAAAAAAAGGAGCAAACAAAATTCTCAAAGGATAAAACAATACGTTTACAGTTAAAGAGTCATTGGACAAAGATGAATACGGAAAAAAAATCTTGCTATTTATTATTTTAATGCACGGAAATCACTTTTTTATTTCTCTGTATTAGGCACCAGAAAATGTAAACACGTTGGAAATAAACCTGGAGGACATTAGATGTAGTGAATATGTGTATTTCGTGTTGTTCACACTAAGCACATGTGTAACAGAGTGCTACAGTTATTGCATGGCAGAGGGACCCTGTGTATACGGACATGAATCTCTGCACTGGCGTTCGGCAGTGTGATCGTAGCTCTGTGTGTTTACAGTGTGTGAGTGTGTCTTCATTTCATCTCTCGTCCTGGACTATGATGATGGGACCGATCCAGTGTTTTCATACAGGTCCCGTTTCTTTACCACTGTCCTCATCCTGCCCATCTAGCCCTCTGATTGGTCGTCCAGGTTTATTTGCTTATGACTATAACTGTGCTTTTCTTGTACTGCACACAACAAAACACCACAATAAAGATGGCGGATGGCTGAACACACGGTTATAGCGTCATACATGGAAGGAGAAACATTTTTTTGGGATGTAACACTCGAGTCCAGCTTTGAGAATAACAATAATAATGAATGAATAAAATGGATTTTCCACCTTGAAGTTAGACAGGAAGTGACAGTTTACTTATCTCTGCTGTTTTCCTCCGACAGCGTTCTGAAGTGAAACCACAACACAGTGAGAGATGCAGTACCTCCACCGCTATTTAAAGAGCAGAAAAGACAAACTGCTGTGATTCCAGCAGCGCTTTAAACTCGCCTCAGGGAGCATGGAGGGGAAAACGACTGATTTCAACAACAAGGAAGTGTCTTAACTGGATGAGAGTGGTGTTTCCTCTGAACCCAGATCCATTGGTTTTAAATCACTTCAGAACCGAGGGCCACCTGACAACTGCTGAGACTTGAAGGGAAACCTTGACATTTTAGAGTTTTGGGTTGTTTTTAACTCGCTAGCACTGGGATATATTTAGGGTTGGATATATTCATATAAAACACCACTGCTGGGTAAGTGACAGTGTTTGTGTATCAGTGCTTCCCAACCATTCTCAACTCTTTTAAGTGAAGAAAATCCTACAGCTACCAGTCAATTACTTTGAGTTGGTGACTGGCTGTTTGTAAAACTTGTCTCAAATATCTATATTGTAAAAACTGAGTTTTAACAACATTTATAACAAAGATATTTCAGTCAAAATGTAGCATGACAGATAGCTGGCTTAGGTTGAAATCATCAAGCGCCCACCTTTAGTTTGTGGTGCTTTCATTAGTTCTTATCAAAATTATGTATGTTAACGTCTTCATTTTCGTGATAAGTTTGGTTTTAATTAGTCATTTGGTGCTATTGAAACAAAATCAGATGACCTGATTGACAGCTCAGATGTAACTGGGATTGTTTTTTTTTCCATCTTTAGATACAGTTGTTTTTGTGTCAATCGTTTAAGCTAAGATGTGAATACTGCAGTATTGAGGCCCGATGTGCCGGTCGAACAGCAGCTAGCGGTAGCTACGTATGTGCAAAAGAAAACACTCTACGCACACCAGTTTTGAGGTTACAGGATTGAAGAGTGCTCAGTTATTACGTGAAGTCTGTCCTTGTCACGTCGTTGGTATGAAGCAGATGTCAAGAAACACAAACTAAAGTCGATAAATTAGTGAGCAGAGTCTGTCCTGCAACTGATTACTTGGCTGAATGTGAATGCTCATGACATTTTGGGATACACGCTTATTAGTTTTCTAGCTGAGTGAGATGAAAAGATCAATGCCACTCTCATGTCTGTGTGTTAAGTGTGGAGGCGTTGCATATTATTCTAAAAGGTTGCAACCAGGAGGAAACAACTCATATGGTTCTGTCTTCTGTCTTTTTGTACAGATATTGGATTGTACAAACATGACATAATATAATATTAAACAGCTCAAGAGATGCTAATTGCTATTCTTATGCTAAGCTACACTAGTGGTATCAATCATCTAAGGCTAGAAGATTCAGAAATGACTGGAATAAAAAAACAAATGTCATTGTTTTTCTCCATTTTTTTTTTTTTTTTTTTGATGAGCTTTGAGCCCATTGGATGATTTCTTGTGACACAAATTTGGGAATGACTGGTGCATGTAGAGCTTTACTAGTGAGACACTGCCATCGCTCCATCCTGAGCTTAGCACCACCCAGGATGATAATAGTGAAATACAGTGTAGCGCAATGATAATGGGTGTAGCCGACCACTGGACATGGGCATCGCTATGACTACAACTACGACTACTGTTTGACTTGAATCGCTCTGAAATGGTCAAAATTATGAATCAGTGCAAATGAACATCTACTGTTTAAGCAGCTTTAAACCCATGTTAGTCAAACCGTATAGTGGTTAGTGATGCTGACCTTCACAGGAGGTTTTTTTTTTTTTTTTGTAAGAAAAGGGAGACACTCATGTCCAATTCAACACCCCCACCCTCTACCCCCATTAACACACACACACATATAAGAGTGTCATGTGATGGACACAATTCAAACCACAGTTGTCAAGAGTGAAAGCATCGACTTCTCTCTTCTATGGCTCTGAAAAAGTAGTGGGGAAGGTTTTCACATCATGTTCACATAGATACAGTACTGCTGACGATTATCTGCTGCGAGGCTCTGCTCGCCCTAAGGAGGAAGGGGGGAGGAAAGGGGTGGGGGAGGGTTACAATTTATACAGCAGAGAGAGTGGGGAGGACATGGTAGCATAAACAAACCACAAGATAGCCATATCTACTGTACTTATTGAAGGACTATTCACGAACTATCCATTTTGGTAATGATATAATATTACTAGAACAGGACTTGGAGTTACTGGTCCAGCAGCTTCTTTTTCTTATGCTGTTTTCGTCTCTTTCTTCAGACATCAACAACAGAAGGAAATCAACAGAAGAAACTGATTTAAGACAGGACATGACAGCTGCCAGTCTTTTTTTCTTTTTTTATTTCCCACTTTGCCCAGTCTGATGTCATCTTGGTTCTTTAATGGAACGACGGTGAAGGTGTGTAAGGTTTGGGAGGTTGCCCGCCCCCCACTGTGCGTTTTTTTTTTTTTTTGTTTTGTTTTGTTTTCTTTTAATTTTTTTTTTTTTATTAATGCAGGACTTTGAGGAGTCGTTCCTGCCGTGGCTCATCCTCTGGACCTGCCCTCCCTACCTGGTCACTTCCACAGCTGAGTGCTGAGGGTTTGGCCAGAAGCTGCCGGCGGAGCCGCAGGCCAACCGGCCGCGGGGGCGCCCGCCGCCGGCCCTCCGCCACTCATGGCCATGCCTGACATCTGCTGGGTCATCTGAGCGAATAGAAGAAAAGGAGTTGGTGTTAGTGAAAAGAGACGTCAGACGTCATATTCCCTTCACCCCAGAGGCAGGAGCAGAGAGCTGGAGGGGGGATGACTCTCCTCATCCTTTATACCTTCACTCCTACTCTTAAAGGCTTCCAGCTTCCCCTGCTCCCTGCCCCCCCCCTCCCACGCTGCTCACCCTCCTCCTTCCATTCTGTCTCATCTATTATGAATGTGCTTTGGTGCAGTGCTACTCACTTATCTGGTCATCTGAGAGCTGTGGGCGAGTGTGTGTGCAGGTATGTCTGTGTGCAGGTATGTGTGTGTGTGTGTGTGTGTGTGTGTGTGTGTGTCAGCCTGGCTCAGACATACACTACGTGCGATGGAGTGCTCATTCATCAACTCGCCGTTCCATTACATCTCGCTGCACAATATGTACTCACGCACACACACGCATCTAATCATCCACCTCCCACCTTGACTCTTCAAAGGTGGTGTGTGTGTGTGTGTCACTGTGGTAACTTACAATTTCTCATCAACCTCCCTGGTTGTCAAGATGACACACACGCATACAAATACATACACACACAGAGAAGATTGGATTTCATAACAAACAAACAAAAGCCATACTCTCTCTCTCGCTCTATGTATACACACACACAGCTTAGTGGGGTACATATGTGTATGTATATACACATATACATCATGTATGTATGTTAGAAAAAATATACAAATACACTATCTATCTATAGAAAAACATATATAAAAAAATACAGTGTAGATTAATAGATAACAGAATTAGTGATAAATAAGAAAAGAGGATAGAAAAAAACAGTAATTTATTTAAAAGTAGATTAAAAGTTTGGCAACATAAAATGGCCAGAAGGTGTGTAGCTCATCTATAGTTCATCAGCAGCATTGTATTAGAATGTGTAAGAGTTTGTGGGTGGGTAGGATCTATGTGCTGGGAGTTTTAGTGTTTAATTGTCTGGGAAAAAAACAGTTCAGCTGCTTGGTGCTTCTGTTACAGATCCTTCTGTTTCTGCTCCCAGACTGCATGAAGGGAAACAGGCTGTGGGAGGGAAGGAAACTCTGCAGATGCAGAGCTGGTGTCCAGCACGGACGACAGCAAAGTACCCATGATGCAGCTGTACTGTTACCAAACTGTGAGGTGAGTCAGCTTTCAGTGCTGCATCAGTAGAAGACTGTTTGAACTGAGGACTCTCCTCCACCTTCAGAGGGGGGCGGAGCTGCTGTTCAACCTTTTCTTTTTAATGATGGCAGCTTCAGTCAGCAGTGCTCTCACAAACTTTTTCTACCCTCTACACAGCAGAACCATTCCTGATCAGTGGGTAAATATGATCATCTCCAAAAGGTTAGTTTTTTTTGTATTGTGTTTCATGTCAGTTATGTACATGTATAAGCAGAGTGTTTGCAATGAAGATGCCTTCAGAAATGAAAAATGTGTTTTTTATACAAACCGCTGAAGAAAAAAAACAGGGTATTTGCTGCTTCCTGTCGCGACACACAAACATTCCTCTGCAGAGGAGTGGTAACTACAGCAGCTTCACCTCTGTTGTCCCGAAACAAGGGCATCGTACTTTTACATCACACCACTGCCCACATAATGAATCCAGATACAGGTCGTACACTTATGATGGTTCACGGAGGTAAAACAAGGACAGGACAGACTGATCTGTGGACGTTTACTCTGTAAACACTCGACGTTCTGCTGCTTGTTGCTGTTGAGAGTGGAAAAGGGATAGGGGTGGTGTTTATTTTGACTTATTTAACCTCATCGTATTTGGACTGGACATTGAGTATACACCTACTCTTTGCTACCTCAACCTGGGTGCAGGTTTTAAAATGACTCTTAAATGAGCAACTGCTGGAGAATTCATTATGTACCTGCTTATCATTTAAAGAACAGAAAAGAATGAAAAAGAGATATACTGTATTATTATACAATAAGTGTAAAAAAAAAAAAAAAAAAAAAAAAAAGACTTTTTGGTTGTATAAAGCTGTTCTTTTCTGAGCCATTAGAGCTGAGAGTGGTGAGGTCCCCGCTAGAGCAGAACATTATGTAAGACCATATGTTCAATGTTTAGGACCAGGATAATGGAGCTATAGATGAATAAGATGCTATATTTCTATTTATAGTCAACATTTAAGTGAGTTATTGACCAGATTTAATTGTCACAACATGATGAATCGATCGACATTTCTCTGGCCACTTATTTTGTTCTTACCTGGTTCATACCCCATTGTCCTTGCTGCTGTCCCTGCTGCATATTATACATGTTCTGTCCTTGATTGGCCGGTATCACCCCTTGCTGCTGCATCCCCATGTATCCCCCGTTGGGCAGAGCCATGCCGGACATAATGGCTCCTCCTCCCATCATAGTGGTGGTGGGGACGGCTCCACCCATTCCAGGGGCAAAGCCCTGTGGAGCGAACTGCATCTGAGGCTGAGCCATGTACATACCTGACGCAGAGCGGATCAGGAAGCACAAATAGAGTTCAGTCAGTTTTTTATTATATTCAGTATTCATTCTGTGTTTGTCTGTTCAGTTGACTCCAAAATATCTTAAAGGTTATGTTACTGCCGAGGCTAAAAGAATATTTATTACTGCCGCTGTTTCAAGTTAAAAGCGTTCACCTGGCAAAGCATTTTATCATGAAACAGAAACAGTAAATGCGATGAACTTGGCAGCAGGTTTGGTACTTAACAAAATAAAACAAGGTCACTTTTGGTGATTTGGTGGCTGATAAGCTCTCGCAGTCAGGAATTCTGTTTTATCTTGATTATTTTAGTATTCTTCAAGTCAGATTAAAAATGGTGAAACACAGATGTTGATGATGGGTGGGCTCGCTTATCACTGCTGTTCTGCTCCGATGGTAACGTCATATTAACAATTGCCTAAAAAAAGCATAAAATACAAACGTTCCTGTAACTCATGTTATCTCTCCTACTGACTTAAAAGGATTGGAGCCCTGCCCAGATATTAATGTGGCCTATCTGTATCAGCACATTAGGTTACATTCCTCTTTGTCACAAACATCTGGATTTTAAGAATTCACATATTAAAATGCAGACCGACTGTGTTAGACAAGCAAAAAAAAAAAAAAAAAAAAACACAACAGGCAAAACAGCCACAATAAGCTGTTGTTCCTTTGTGTGAATATCACCAAAGTAAAACACTTCCTTTATAGTGTTGTACCTGCTGTTCCTGAGGTAATGAAATCAGAATCCCAGCTACTCTTGATAAAGTCAACGCTGATCAAAACATCTGAACTGTTCTGCTTCTTGCTGTTTTGAGTGATCAATACATGTTTCAGTGGGGAACTCCAGGAGCTACTTTGTTTAAATGCACCACCTTGACTTTACAGTCAGAACTCAATGAACTAAAGGAGCTAATAAGACCCAATTGTTCTTGTCATTGTTGGGTCATCTGCAAACATCCCCAGTCCTGCATCTCTCCCTGTGCTTTTGGAATATCTTATTTTGATGAACACCAGGTTCAGTTTTGAGGTTTGTTTTCCCCCTGCACCTTCAGTAAATTTGTTTCTTTGTTCCATGTGAATTAAACTTTCTGAGAACCACTTGGCTCCATTGTTTTCTGCATTTGGGTCTAATTCCGCCTACAAACCATGACAACGTCAATCCATTCATCCATTTTCAGCTGCTTATCTACGGTCAATGAGGAAGTTCATATATTCCTCTCGCCAACGACACTTTCTAACTCCTTCTGGAGACGTTCCCCGACTAGATGAAATATACGATTATACGATCTGTCAAGTGTGTTCTCCTACTAGTTTGACTTATCCAGCAAGACTTCCTGATGCCCAAACCACTTCAACTGACTCCTTTGGACACGTAGCAGCAGCAGCTCGACTCCTGCTGCTTCCTCTAATCTCTACTTTCATATTTATGTCACTTACAACCAGTCACAGACTGAAAATGAAAAGAGATTTGCAGAAGTTTGCACAACTAAGATGGTTTGCAAAAGAAAAAAGCAAAAAAGCAAAAAAAAAAAAAAAAAAAAAAGCAGGAACTCTTTCTATTACTCTAAAAGACTAATCCAAAGATGCACAATGTCATATTTTCATGAAAACATATCACAGATCAGCCCATTTCCCCATCAGCGCTGTGTGGGATCACTGTGACAAAATTCTAAAACACAGATTTGTCAGTGTTTTTCTTCAGTGGAAAGATGTCAAAGAGTTATCTTTGATATTAGCAGCTGTTGTAGCTTCACGTAGAAAACATTAGACACTTGCTTCTCACAATGAAATATCCTGTAGCCTCTTTTAGCACCTCGCACCATGTATGGATTCAAAGTAGGGATCAGACGGATCATGGGCTGTTTGTGATATTTTCTGACATTATTTTCTGCCTGAGAGCAACATCTGTCCTGCTACACCAGCCAGAAGCACCAAAGGCCATTCTCGCATGCACATACACTACATGCACGATCAAAGTGAGTGATTTTGGGCATTAGCCTGGCGTGGTTTCTTTTGGCTTTGATCTCCATCAGCATTTATTTGGGATTCGGGAGAGGACAATAAAGCAGCAGAAAGCCCTTCATCCTGATTTCCTCTCCTAATCCTCTGCACACATCGCTGTTATCATGCAGCAATATCATCAATATGCACATTCGCCTGCTGTAGAAACCTACTGCCTACCATCCACCATTCAGCAAAGCATGCACCATCCACCTACATGCGCGCACACACATGAACAGTATTGGCAAGTCAGTGTTTACTTATAATAAGTGTGAGATGAGTGTGAATCTGCAGACTCGACTGCGTGGAGATGATCTGCCCGCTTTTCAGCACCCTGACCTTTAATCTGCCTCGACTCGACCGTTTTTATGATGCATCTTTCCTCTAATGTGTGTCTGTTTGTGAAAGATGCGTAGGCGTCCGTCTCCGGTTTAACACCTGCAGTGAGCTCTTATGCTGTACACACAGTACGCTGGATGTTTTTCCTCACTTACAAGACTCTGATGTTTTGTGTGTGTTTACATTCAACATATACTGTACAATGTATGGAGTTCATGGCCTGTCAGTCCATGGCTTCAAATAAATGCTAACTTTTGAAAATGTTCATTAGTCATTAATTTGCATTTGAGCCAGAACCTTATGATCAGAGTTTAAAAAAAAAAAAAAAAAGATTTAATTGGATTGACGTTGATTTAAAAGATCTGATATCGATACGACTTGATTGATCTTTTAATGTATGACCTTTTAACGAATGTATGTATTTCCAGTATCCTTGATCAGATATCAAGGAGAAGTATGAGGACTGGGAAGAACTGGACAGAAGTAAAGCCATATGCAGACTAGAGGTCAGAATAAACAGACAGAATAAAATAAATCAAAATAAATCAATATCGTTATCAATCAATTCAAATCAATTCAGGAAATCAGTAGCAATACCCAGCTATATATATATATATATATATATATATATACAGTATAGAGAGACAGGGAACGGTGAAAAGTCGGGAAAGCTCGACTCGCCCGGGATTCGAACCAACGTACAGCTGCAAAGCTTATACGTCAATGTGGTGAGCCATGACTATTTGCTGATCCAGGCGTCCCTCAGATTCTTTTCTAAAAAGCTCCACCACAAATATCTGAAAGCACTGAACCAGATATCACCTTAACACAGAAAAAAATATCAGCAAAAATATCCGCTTACAAAAGCGCACTGCATAAATTTCTCTAAATGAATCAATCGAGAATGGAATTGATAATGAATTAGAAAAACTGAATCGATACAGAATTGAATCAAACTGGGACCTTGTAAATCAGAATTGAATCAATTCAGGTGATCGACAGCAATCCCCAGCCCTACTTAAACTTGCAATTTTATATAAACACTTTATTTTTTCTATTGCTTCTATTTATAATTTTGATTCTTTATGTTTCTAAAAAGCTGAATTCTGATTATTTACAAGAATAATCATTTGTCCAAAAGTAATCAGCATGGAAAGGCAAAATCAAACTTGGTCAAATAAAGACTTAAGCTTAAGGTTTGTCCCATCATCTCATCATGGGAAATAAATTTTGGGATGGATTTGTGGCAGTTCAGCGTCAGCAGTAAAGAAGATTGCAGTGGGCAAGAGGGAACTGAGGAGGAAGCCAAAGCTGCAGATTTACCAGTCAGCTTTCGTTCTGACCCTCACCTGTGGTCATAAGCTTTGGATATTGACCAAAAGAATGAAATCACAGATAAAAGCTTCTAAAATGAGATTCCCGTGCACAATTTCTGGGCTCAGACCCAGAGATAGGGTGAGGAGCTTGGAGTTGCGTCACTGCTGAAAGGAATCAGTTGAGGGGGTTCTGGAATCTGATCAGAGTGCCTTCCATTTTTTCCAGATAAATGAAATTAGAAGGAGATCTCAGGGTAGGCGTAATGTAGAGATTATATATCTAATCTAGCCAGGGAAGGCCTCAGGGTCCCCCATGAGGAGATGGAAAATGTTGGTGAGGAGAAGCTGGAAACCTGGACAAACCTGGTTGACCCAAAGCCAGATAAAAATGGATGGACAGATGAATTTAGGATGAGATAGTGAACCGTTAAAAGAAAACCAACTTTTTGTTTTCAACAAAAACACCAATAAAAACAGATTTAACTTCAACAAAGAATTCAACCCAATTCCATGAAATCAGTCTGTTAGTATTAATAGTAGCAAGTCTAATGGACCTGTTGACCAACTCCTCTTAAAAATGATCAAAGTTGTCTAAGATTATTTGAGATCAGCTGCAGAAAATTTGACAAGCTCAGTATCTGACTCACATCTATTTACTGATGCTGTAAAAAAAAATTAATACTTAAGTTAAGTTTCAGTAAAAAGGTTGATGACTGATCATTTAATGATTTGTTTTTTACTTGGTGATTTGTTTATTTTGAGGGTCATTGTGAATCATGAAGATTTAAACTGTATTCTGTGATGATTCTGACAAAAACTCCTCAACTAAACCAAACTGCTGTGATCTGTGACAATCTGAACCACTGAGGACAAGTTCTGAACAGTGAATCTAATTTGCCATCTAAGCATCAATATTATTCCACAGCTCCACTCGTTCTTGTTATTTTCCTCCAGTTTCACTGCTCTGCATTCACATCTCTGTACATTTATAAAACACAGAGCCCGAGGCTAACTACAAACTTTTTACTCTTTTTGCTATTTGAGACATTTTCAACTCAAGTGAACACAGCTGTGCCTATATATATATATATATATATATATATATCCAGCACCAAGAAAATCACTGATAATTCACAATTTTGCTCATGAACATGGAAAAAAAAAGTAAGTTGAATATTTCATCTCCCTTTAGGTCAAGTTCACTCCACCAACTCAAAACAACAAACTAAAAGATGCTAAAATGCAAACAGTTTTCATTGTCATTGTTTCGACGGTTAATATAAAATCATTGATGGGTGCCGCTTTATCCAAGGCAACAATTTAGGATAAAGTTAGCAGCCATGTTGCAAGTATCAGCAGTTGGTTGTTATGCAGGTGAAGTAAACTAAGGAAAGTTGAGACAAAATGAAAACAGACTTTTTCAGATGGAAGAGTGAAAATCATCTTGTTAGCAAGACGATTCCTACTCTGGTTTGTTAAATGCTATAATGTGACCAGTTTTCATTGAGACGCCGGACGTCAGCAGTACGAGTTCAAGTCGCTCACAGATGCCTTAACCTGAAAGGTTAATAAAAATGTGAGTGTGTGTTACCTTGTCCTGGAGCAGGCTGCTGCTGGCTCGTCGGCTGACTGCCCACTGAGCTGCTGGCATACAGAGACAAGATAGAGTCTTTAGATAAAAGCTTCTTCTCCTCCGCCTTCGTAGTGGTGGTGGTGGAGGTAGAGGAGGAGGCAGCCGAGGAAGTGGAGGGGTCCGTCTGTTGAGGTGCTGGACTGGAACCAGACTGTGGGGGGTTACACAGACAGGGAGAAATATATTCAGTTCATCAACACAATGTTTCTGAAGTTGCAGCTGGTCAAACTGTGTCCACCATAAGTTTACATGGGTTGGGTTGAAAGTCTGGTTGACATTTACACTAAAAACTCAGATTTTTACCAAAAAATTCTCAAACTCTGATTGACGATATTTGAGTTTAGATCATTTAGGTCCTGACCTGCTGTAATTTGAATGTTGATGTCGTTTTCTTTTAATGCAAAACCAACATTTTCTCCTGTTTACGTCGACATAATGCACATTTTCACAGCAATGACTCCATTAATGCAGCAGTGACGTCATATTCAACATGGTTGACTTAGCTCACACTCTTCCCCTGATTCCACCCGATGTCTGTCTGAGCCCAAATAAAATGAAATAAAATAAATAAAAAAATCTTCCTGACGTCTTTTTCTATTTTCCTCGTAAAAAAAAGGAAAAAACATGAAAGATAGATTTTTATTTTATTTTATTTCAAAATTCAAGAAATAAGTTTGGTGCCAGGGCTAAGAAAATGTTGATTTATTTTTTGGTTGTTTTTGTCCTGGACTGAAGAATAAAGTGTTCATGCTGAGAATAAAATCAGTTCTCTGTTACTTTTTGTTTATTTTGTAGCTTCCACTGTAACTAAAACCATCAATATATTGATGCTGTACAGCTTTGACTTATCTTGTGAAGTGTGTGCACTCGTGTCAGCACTCACATGCAGCTGACATTCACACAGTGAACACATCTACACATCTATACATAGCAATTATTATTATTTTGTGCTGTTTAAATTCACACACCAATGGAACAGCCATTATGCTTTTAATAATTGGGAGCAATTTGGGGTTTAGTATCTTGCCCAAGGACACCTCAACATGGAGGAAACGGGAATCAAACCACCGTCTAATGGTGATGATGGTGTAACTACCAATACCCTCACATCTGTTCATTACCAGATATTTCAGCCACGTCTTCCAAGTTTGGGTGTTTTTTTTATTTTGCATTTTTTTTTAATCTTTCTGAACAAGCTCTGATATTTATCACTACGCCAGTTTGTTGGTAAAACCGATTCAACAAGGAATAAATTAAATCAAAACGACATCCTTTAGACTGGTGTTAAGTAAGTTATTGTCAGCGCAAACCCAAATAATGACAAAGTAGAACTTCTTTAGATTATTTAGTAGAGAAAACATGGCGAAGTAGAAGCAACTTTCATGGCACAAAAAAAGGGAAAACCCAAGCAGCAACAGAAAAGACTTGGAGCAGATAAAACGAAATCTAAAACTGGCAAAGTGTTGATTGAAACCTGGAAACGTCTGAATAAAAAATTAGCAAACAAGACTATAAATCTAACCAGAAAGTCGTAGCCAAGTTTTGGTACTTGGTGGTTGTGTGTTGAGGAAATATTTTCAGAACCAAAGAGATTCTGGGGAACAATACAAGCCTTTTCAATGAAGGACTTTCTGTTGTTTAACATTTCATTCTTATTCTTTTGCAGTGAACTTCTCATCGTTCTCAGAGTTTCACAAACATTTATCAGCTTTAAATTCTATCTTTTTTTCTGTTTCTTTGCTCCTCAACTTATTCTCGAGTCTTTACAGGTAACAAAGAACACGCGGTAAAACCGAGAATATATTCACTCATACATAGTGTATAAATCAGCGTGAAAAAAGATGAGACGAGACGAGGGAAGCAAGAGGGAAGAAGGGATGAGAGAGACAAAGAAAAAATAGAGAAGAGCAAGAGTTGAACGAAGGACAGAAGAAGGAGAGAAGAGACTACAGAGGAGAAGCCTTGTCACTGTAAGTGAGACAGATAAAATTAATTAGAGAGCTCAACATGAACTGCTGCAGACAGAATACACACACACACACACACACACACACACACACACACACTTATTAAAAAAAAAAAACCTTTCACACACAGGTGTGTATGAGTATGTGTGTGTATGTTGGCATTAATAGCCATCCGTCTTTCCTCTTAGCTGTTTATTCCTTCATCTGCCTCTACCTCCTTTCCTTTCAATGTGTCCTCGTCTTCCATTTTGTCTTTTCTTTTTTCTCTCCTCTCTGATTCAGTCCTCCATCATTCACTTCTTCCTTCCCCCTTGCAGCTTCTGTCCTTTTCCTTTTCCTTCTACCCTTTTTTTAAACACTTGTTTTCTTTTTCTAACTGACCTTTTCTGTGTCTCTCAAAGTCTTCTCTATCATTCCTCCTCTTCCCTTTTCCCTCCACCCTCCCTCTGTTTCTCTAAACACCCCCCACACACACACACACACACACACACCCCTCCTCCAAACCTTCCCTCCCTCTAGTCAAAGAAAGTCAGCAGAGAGAGACAGAGGGGAGCAGCGCTGCCTGCTAAGCAGCAGAGCACAACACACTCGCAAGGCTTTGTGTGCAGCTGTGTTAGTGTGTATATGTGTGTGTGTGTGTGTGTGTGTGTGTGTATACACTTGAGTACTAACTTTGTGTTTGTGTGTCACTAAGAGAATGTGTAATGTATAATTTTTGTGTATACGAGCATGAATGAAGTATACTTGTGACATTGAATTTGCAGTTATACTCACACATGTGTATGTGTGTGTGTGTGTTGCAGCAGCTACTGTTTATCACACTGTCTCTCCATCTTATTCATGAAGCCCGACTGACTCCCACCTCCCCCTTCTCTTCACACACACACACACACACACACAAAAGGGTCCATTTTCTCTCAAGTGAAGCCAGTTCAGGTGAGTCAGGTGTTGATGGAGGCAGGATGGAGCTTCCTATTAATAGCCGCGGCACATTACCATGACACTCGCTCCTGAACAGAGGAGTGACTCGGAGGTGAGAGCACAACATCAAAATGTCCTCATCTGATCTGCGTGATGCCGTCCAGTTTCAGAGCACGACTGTCGTTTGTCCTCAAACACACACGTAACACACAGCAGGAATCAGCTGCTTCCGTCTTCGAGACGTTTTTTTAGAACGGACGCTGTGACTCAGTAGGAGGGTGCTGGCTCTGCGCCGTGTGATTAGACCATCATCCAGGATAATTTAGGAAGCAACATGTGGAGAGAGTGGGATATTCACACAGAGAATTTACACTGAGGTGAGACCTGTGCAATTATGTTCACCTAAGATGGAAACTATTCAGAGATTCACTTTTGCTTTTTTTTTTTTTTTATAATTCTATGGTTTCATGGTTTTCATGGGCAGAGCTAAGGTAGGGTAAGTCCGAAGTGAAATACCTCAACAGTAATGGACAGGTTGTCAGTCAGTCGGTCCCCTGATGTCACAAAAAAAAAAGTGATGAGTTTTCCTTCAGAGCACAACATGAGGTTCACATTCGAGGCTTTGAGTGAAATGTTACTATGTGTCATATGTATCCCTGTTACTTCAAAGTTTGACTTTTTCTCTACCACTCTACCAAGTCCAAAAAAACATTTTCAGCCATTTATCCAGGTTGGAGTCATAGTGGCAGCAGGTCAAGCAAGTTAGACCAGGTGTCCCACTGCACAAAAACACTTTTCCAGGTTAGATGAGATATAATCTCCAGCATGTTTTCGGTCTCCTACTGGATGGATGTGCCTGGAAAACCTCCAACAAGAAATGCCAGGGCCACCTCAACTGACTCATTTTAAAATAAAGGAGCATCGACTCTACATCACGTTCCTCACTCCATCTTTAAAGATGAGCCAAGCCACCGTGCAGAGCAAACTCATTTCAGGCACTTTGTCGCTCCCCAACGTTAAGTCCGGCTCAGCTCCCTGTATATCATGATGATCCGATATACGTCTGCCTCACTGCTCTGTCTATCAGCCTCTCACTCCATCCTACCATCACGTATGAACAAGATCCCAAGATACTGAATCTTCTGCTCATCCTTAACCTGCAGGGACCAAGTCCTCCCTTTTACAATCTCTGCCTATTTTACACTCCAAACATAAATTATGAAACAGGATCAGACATATCAGTCTTATAATATTAAATAACTTTTTATGTAATCTATAAAAAATATGTATTACATTATATTATTATTACAGACAGACAGATAGATGAGTCTGTTAGAGAAGGAGCTGTGCTGTCTCTGTATTATGATGTGGAGAGGATGTGATGAGTTGATGATGAGAGAAGTTTGTTCTCCAGTGAATCCTCTTGTGTCATCCTCCTGGTGTCTCTGGCACAGATGCTTTCTTTACATTCACTTGGTGTTTTTGCTGTCCAAAGCACTGTACATTTTTTTCTACCACATCCTCGTAATGAAAGGATATTGGGCTTTAATTTGTTGCTTAAGGACAGAGGACGAATACTTCAAATAACAGCTGACCCAATCTAACACCTGAGCGACATTACATAATAGATGTGCAATCCAACTGCAATATGAGGTGAGGCTGGCTGAAATCTTAGAGTGAAAATGACTCTCATTTGTCATTGAGCACACAACGAAATTTGACCATCACACATGTGAGGGAAGGGCAGCCATACAGTACCCAAGGAGCAGTGTATGGAGACGGTACCTTGCTCAAGGGTACCACAGTGGGACCTGAACCTGCAGCCTTTCGGACACAAGTCTGCTTCCTTAGCCACCAGGCCACCATTTCCTCAATAGCAATAAGTATAGTTTTATCATTGCCAGAATAAGCGTTTTAGTAAATGAGAGAGTGAAGATGATCAGTGGCTTCTACCTCATACTCATTAAAGCTCTTTTTGGCATAAATTCCTTTGCTTAAGACCAAACGCTCTCCATCAGCCTCTCACTTCTTCCTCCATCTGTGTTTGCCAAACACTAAAGCAGCATTAGCTCCAGTCACACTGCAAGAACAATAAAGTGATACAGGAGATTTCTTGCCAAAGCTTAAAGGGTGCCACACTGCGTAAAACACACTGATACATCAGTCTCACCTCGAAATTTAATCTCTCTAACTAACAATAATACCATGTAACACACACACACACACACTTTCTACATAGTGTGTGATGTGTTGCTGGGCTCCTAGCAGCACATTGTATAACTGAAAGCCTCTTCAACAAGGCTCCATTCTTCTCCGTCAGTGTTGGTGTTGATGGCTGCAGCCAGAGCTCTGAATTACCACACTGACAGCCTTTTCCTCACTGTCACTATGCATAGACCTCTACAGCCAAACACACACAGACACACACATTCACACACACACACGAGCGCAGGCCTCCCTACAGTTTTCCATTGCAGCTCGAAATACTCATACACTCCCCTCTGATAGACCATCTGTGGCTTTAAAACCACACTAAGCTGTATGTGTGTGTGTGTTTGTGTGCACTGAAGGATTTGTGCTAATTTACCGAAAACAAAAGCGAAGCTTGGAAGTCAGAAATCGAGACAGACTGTGCCAGTGAGGGATGCGAGAGAGAAGAGAAACAAAAGACAAAATGAAAGAGAGAATGAGAAGGAAGAAATCAATCGCTGGTCAACAGTTCATTACCTCTCTACCTCCCTGGACCTTTTTCTTCTTCCCTCTACTAACTGCCTTCTCTATCATTACCCCTTACCCATCTACTTGAGCTTCATGTCTACAATAACAGCAACAGTGAATGTAGGGACACTTGCCAAACGCACTGTGTAAATTTCAGACAAATACACAAAGGGTAGCAGACTTTGTTGGCACTGAATATTGTTGACTGGGCTGAAAGTTGTGCCAGTTACGGCTCCTTGTCCTGAATTAATGCACACATGAAGAAACTGCCAAAAATTATCAGCCAATTCTTCTTCTTCAGCTCTCCAAACGTTTTTTTTTATTCTTTATTTTTTTTTAAATTTCTCACTGTCACAGACATTATTTTTCTAGCATTTAAAACTCTTAACCTCACGTTTACCTGTGCAACAACAGACAGCAGAGAGTTAGTGAATTAGTGACTAGCTGTTAATCCTAGAAGCTAAATAGCTGGTAATGACCAGAGCAGAGCTAAAGGAGAGTGATTTACTGATATAACAAATAAATACTGTGCTTTTAGATTTCATGGTGTCTTCCAAAAAAGACAACTAGAAGCCAAAAAAATGCTACACATCAGTCAGATCTGGATTATTATCTGGATCTGCACCAAATTGCAGACAAAGCAACCGAACTACGTCTTTTCATTTGGTACCAAAAACATGTCAGCGTGCAGTAAAGCTGTCAATGCAAAATATTATGTAGCTACGTCACTAGCGTCCGATGCTGATGATCATTAGCTGAAGCTTCTCATATGCTTCTCATATTGAGCGATGTAAAACGTCGCCTTCTGTGGTTAATGACAAACAGTGGAGGTGGTTCGTCCGATCATCTTATTACTAATTAATGATAATTCTTACGGTAACTTGATGACAGGTCTCTGATGTCTGAACTTGGCAAACATAGTTGTCTTCAGAGTGAAGAGTCTGCACTCTTCACCATCACCAACAAATTAACAGTGAGTGTTTCTTCAGCTCCAACAGGGAGTTGCTTTTTATTCACATCATATGAATAACAATACAAATGATTTACGAGATGAACTGGTCTACATCTGTGTTATTTCAGCCTGTTTAATCAACATTTAATTAATGTAAATCAAGTTTCAGATTGGACTTAATGTCAGCAGATACTTGATATTAAAGAACTTGGATCAAGACTGGAGCCAAACAAAATTAATTAGGAAATCCCTCGTATACTTTTGAAGATATGAAACTGCTTTGAATGTAAGAAAATACCAAGGATCTGAAAAAAGATTTATACTGTAATGTTTAATGAAATTTTCTTTTTGTTAAAGTGGATAAAGTGTGTGTGTGTGGGAGGGGTAATATCATATTCACATGAATGTATTATTTGTCATTGTTGTGTGTTGAGTACTTATTGTTGCCTACAGTATTTAACTTAAAAAAAAAAACTTAAAAAAACGTAAAAAAATAAAAAATAAATAAAAAATAAAAAAGATATGGTGGGGGCTGGCTGCAGGACGGCTCAACCTCCATGGACAGTTTTTAATGTTTTATCAGGAAACAACTACTCAAGATTCTGCTTTAGTCTGATTTTCAGTACATTTAAGGCTGGATTCGGGATTCGAGACAACAGCTTAGATTTCGGGATTGTCCCGTGTTTTTCAGGACGTCTGGTCACACTAGGTGCAGTGAGTCTGGCCCCGGCTTTTTTATCAATTACTCAAAAACTGGGTAACCTGCAGCTTTAGGTGAGAAACAGAAATAGGATTGTGAGCTGTGATTAAAGTCAGCGTCTCTGGTCTTCATGCCTCATGTCCTGTATTTTACTGGCCTCATCCTTCATTTGTTTATTTCTCCCCTAACCTGCTCTTATCACTACACTTCCACCGCTCCGAACTTGATCATCCCTCTTTCCATTTCCACCTCCTGGTCACTGTAAGTTCACTGATAATGTTGTAATTTAACTGCCATTTTTGTTAATATTCTCTGAAAAAGCACTATTTCCTCACTCAGAATTGGGCGAATAAAAGAAAGACCATAGAAACAAACATAGAAAACAGTGTGTATGTGTGTGTATGTGTGAATATGTGAGAGGAGGGGAAAGCTGGGGATAACACAAATCCTTCCCCTCCTACAAGGCTGTAATCGCATTTTTGTAATTGACGTATTTGTAGATAGGCGAGCGCTCCCTGATGCTGGGTAATAGCTGCACGAATCAGCAGGCTGCTGGCTTTCTCTTTTTTTCCACACACCCAGGCTAATCACAGCTGTAAAGTCATATCTGCCTGCTGAATCCCAGCTTCAGCCCCTGTATATACATGTATGTGTGTGTAAGAGTCAAGAGAGTAAGTGACTTGTGACTTACTGTGTCTTTGCACAGGACAGGGACATATATATATATATATATATATATATATATATATATATATATATATATATATATATATATATATATATATATATATATATATATATATATATATATATATATATATATGTATGTATGTATGTATATGGAGTTTCTGCTGAGCACACACCCACAAATTCATGATACAAATGGATGTTTCGCCTGATGGTGGCACCACAGGAAAAGGTCACAAAGTCACAAAAATCCTTCTGGCTAACCTTCCCACCAAGGTAGAGTCAGTCATTATCCTCATATTGTGAGGTAACTTACTTTTCTAGCAGCAGGAAATGTCAGTGAAGGTTCTTACGCTCCACTGGACAAGACTCAAACAAAGAAGAAGTAGAAAGTTTTGGCTGAATAAAGACTTCTTTTTGAACCTTGGTGCTTTAATAATATCTCAAGAATAAGAAAACTCCAGGCGGTGAGAGCTGGAGTAAAAATCCATCTCCTGAATAGAGGACTGCGTGGAAACAAAATGTACCGTGTGACATTCAAATAACAGTTCACAAGACAGACAGAGGGACAAAGGTGGAGCAGCGTGTCTGGTATCAAACAGCCACTACGAAGCAATCGTCTGCAGGCTACAAGCTGCTGTGTAACAGATAGCTCAATTTCTACCACAGCACAGGGTGCAGGAGTAGCTCACCTGGCTGAGTCCTTACCTTAGCCGCCTGGGTTTCAGTCTATTTGCACTATGTAATCATCTCTCTCCTCTCTGTTTACCTCTCTAATGTCACTTTTAAACAGATTTATGGCCAATAACATGTTGCACAATGACACCAAACCTATAAATACTATCTAAGTTAATGTTTCTGCCAAATCTGTCACGTTTTCCTAAAGGTGGTCTTGAGATATCACACTCCCAAGAAAAGAGATGGGCTAACGAACAACCTTAAAATGTCATGTCTATGGCAAAAACAAATCTAAATACTGTAACTTATAATGAGCTCATTCAATAAAATGAATAAAAAATCCAAAAAATTTAAAAATACACATATAAAATATACATATAAAAATCATATATTTCTCTTATACTGTCATTAATATAATTGTCAGTATAAAGACAAGAGCAATCCCATGAACATTTCTTTTAATTACATCCTGTTGTGCAGCACTGCAAGAAAACCATTTGTACTACGGAGCCTCTGAAATTTTGGCTCAAAGAGGAGCATGTATTATGCAGCTTGTGGTAGGTGTGAAATTCACGTCCTGTCTCTTGGTGCAGCAATGGAAAAAAAAAGGTGGTGTAACAAATCTAGACACTAGAAATAAAATCAATCAAGTTCACAGCCCCACTAAAATACATCATACCACTAAATCCATATAAAGTCAGTCTGGACTACTTAAATTGTCCATTGTTGTAAGACTTGTCTCTAAATGAAGGATTTAATAAAGAATTCTGCATTTAATTTCACAAGCATGCATTGAATGCAATTTATTCAAATTTAAAAGCACAACTCTAAATTAATAAATGACTCTTTGCTCAGGAATGCTTGTGCATTATGTCTGATTTCAATATACATTGGTACATACGTAACACTGACTAATGAGGCTCCAGATAAGAACAGATGCAAGACTGAAGGTAAAAAAAAAAAGTGAAACCAAAGAAGCAAGGAATGTAAAAGAGAGGAGGAGGAAATATGAGTGTTCTTTATGCTCAGATTCAAAAAGTATATTTTTGTTCACTCTTGTGAGAAAATGAGTGGTAAAGTACAGTGAAATGAAAGGACAGGGGAGAGAGAGAGGAGATATGGAGACAGGAATAACAAAACATAAAATCGGTGAGGAACAGAAAACCTGTAGACAGAGAGTATAACAGAATGAAAAACAAAGATGTTAAGATATTTATAAATTGCATTTCTTGTGCAAAGTGCACTTTTAATGATGAATGATGAAGCTCATCAAACAAAGTCACTTAAATGATATAAATCGCAAGTGTAAATATTAAAATGAATTATGGCAGGATTCCATTTAGCTACTTCAGAGTTGTACTTTTCCAACTGTGACATGTTCAAATGTCAATCAAGAAAGAAAAAAAAGCTTAATCTAACAGAATCTTAAAACTTTAGTTAAACTGCAGCTTCAAGATGTCAAACAAATTTGACAACCTTTGTGTTACCCTTTGCAACATCACATTGTTTTCAGTTACTAAAGCTTCTGAAGCTTAACACCAATAAAGGGCGCAACCATTCTCTGAGTATTGATTTTGGAGTGCTGGACTATCAAATACTTACGCATGTTCCAGTTAACGGGCAAAACTAATTTTTAGTTAGTTCTCTTGGGAAGAATTAGGAGGCACAAAAAATTCTGTTTTTTGCTGCCAAGCTTTCCAATCAATCATCTATCAAATTTATTTACCACTCAAAATTCATGGTAAGTTTTTGAAACAACACGGTTACTGGTTTCAAACATAAATAGATAAGAGGTGTTTTTTATTTTCAGTCCGTGAACATTGTTTCTTTTTGGCTAAAATTAAAACTGTCACTGCCAGACTTTTATCAGCTCTAGCTAGCTAACTAATTAACATGAACATGGATGGTTGCAAACGGTCTCTTGCTGTTTATAGATGGCTTTTATGAAATATGTGGACCGTTCCAAAAGCTTTTAACTTTCTCCTCATGGCGACAAACATGATGTCTCTTTAACTGTAGCAATTAAAAAAAACACTTGGAAATAATCATCATCCTGACAATTTAATGGGTCTTGTAGACAACATATAAAGGTGTAGACTTGTTCTTGTATTTTCATTCATAGTGTTAAGAAATGTCTTTCTCTATCAGGTGCATCCTCTTTCCTGAATCATCCTTGACATGAGTGTGCCTTTCACTGAAAAAGTAAATTGACTGGACAAAGACTAGCCTTTCTGTATATGCGGTCCTACAATTCACACTGCGTGTCAAGAGAAAACACAAGCAATGAAGGCCAAGACACTCTCCAAACACTTCTGTGGAAAAGGGTATGGGGAGATATAGGATATACCTATACCTATAGGGCAAGGATATAAAAATATCTGCAAAGTGTAGAGGGTTCCCAGAAGGACACAGGACTCAATAATAGAGAAAGACGGAAAATAGAAGGATGGAAGAAGTCAAACTGAGTAACTGGCCAAGAAAGGCCTGTGTGAACCCAATGGTCACTCTAACAGAGCTTCAGAACTCCTCTGCAGAGACGTGAGAACCTCGAGATGGACAATCATCTCAGTAGCACTCAATCAATCAGGCTTTGATGGCATTGAGTGGCTTGAAAAAAAAACACTTTAAATAGAAAGGTTATGACAGTTTGCTTTAAGTTTGCCAAATATAATTTGGAAAGTACAGTGAGAGAATGAAGAAAAGGTTTCTCTGGTCTTATGAAACAAAATTTGATCTCTCTCAGCAGAATTGCAAGTATTATGACCAGGTAATGCTCACCACCTGGCTAATATCACCCCTATGGTGAAGCGCGTTGGTTGCAGTTTTGTGCTACAAGAAAGGCCTGTGTGTGAACCCAATGGTCCCTCTAACAAAGGTTCTGAACTCCTCTGCAGGAATGAGAACCTCCAGATGGACAACCATCTCAGGAACCCTCCATCAATCAGGCGTTGAAAGAACTGTGGCTAAAAAAGCACAAAGTAAAAAAAACCTGTGACAGCCTGCATTAAGTTTGCCAAATGGAATTTGGCAACAGCAGTGGGCACATGAAGAAAAAGTTTCTCTGGTCTTATGAAACTTAAATTGATCTCTCTCAGTAGAATTCAAAGTGCCGTGACCAGGCACTGTTCACCATCTGGCTAATACCACTCTTATGGTGAAGCGTGATGGTGGCAACATCATGCTATGGGGTTGCTTCCAAGCAACAGAGACAGGAAAACTGGTCAGAAGGAAGGATAAATTTAGCGAAACACAGAAACTTTTGAAGACTGTGGCAAAAACTCACCTTTCTATATAACAATGACCCAGAGAACTGGGTCAAGAAAATTATGAAGTGGCCTCAAGACCAGCCTCAGACTGTCCTTGAGTGGCCCAGCCAAAGATCCCAGACTTCTGTGGAGACCTAATGATGACAAATCTCCCCTCAAATTTGATGGAGGTTGAAAGGATCTGCCTGGAGGAAGGGGGCAACCTACAAAACTTGTTGAGATTTAACCAAGAATACTTGAATCACTAATTGCTGCTCAAGTAGCTTCTACACAGCACTTAATTGTGTGTTTGAATACTTTTTTGATTTAGAGATTCCAGTTTCTGAGGTTGATTTTTAATTACTGGGCACGGGTTAGACATGGTTTTTTAAGAGGCGACATAATTATGTACTTCAATATTTGGTCAAGAAACAAAAAGGTTAGATCAATGCTTAGCTGGCTGTATACACATCTTTAGAGTGAAATGAATGCCTTTATTGTCAATGTATGATTCATATAAAATAGATACAATAAGAGGAAGCTTTAATATTGAGGAATAAAGTGATGAGGTTGGCAAAGTCATATCAGGTCAACTTCCTTCCATCTCAGAAAGAGCACAAAAGAGCTGTTAACATAGCCTGTTATCCTCAAAATAATACTAATAATAGGCTAGTTTTCGGCTCTGGAAGTACAGTAGTTTACGAGTGAATGTAACTGTTAGTGAGCATGCCACCAATCATGTATGAAATTTGGCTGATCAGACTTGTGGAAACATGAAGCACTGATTGGTTAGTATACCAGCAGCCGAGCCACAAAAAATGTCTCTAACTGTGCCATAGGAGTAGAAGAAATTCCAGCAATACATACTAAAGTTGTGTTAACTCAATAACTCATTTCCAGGCTCCACCAACATTAACAAAGAGATCATTTTGAGTTGTGGATTAAGCAGTGTTTTTTCACACATTCATTAACACAGCCAGAAATCCCATCACTATTCCCTCAGAAATTGCATTTTCAAGGATTAGTTTGCTTTTTCTTGTATTTTTGTATCATTAAGCAGAATGGTGGATATAGGGGAGGGAGTAATTGCAACTTGGAAGTTCCCACATAACACTATTTATGAGGCCGCAGTTCTGCATTGCCCTATAGAAAATCAATGGACCTCTGCTGATGAGTTATTTTAATATGCACATGTTGGAAGATCTTTGACATATGAGCAAATTAAACTGAAATGTTTGTGTAGGATTACTTTGGATCAGTGACCTGACCAGGTCTTCACAAGGAAGAAAAACAGAGAATTGACATGGAGCAGTTAGTGGTAATGGGTACACAGACATGAACCAAGGTGAACAGAAGACACAGAGCGGCAGTAGATGAAGTCACACAGGAGGTGATCGTGGAGGGGAGATTAGAGGGTAAGTGGAAGAAGAGGGAGGCCGGTAGTGGCAGGAGGGGAGCTTGCAGTTACAGCAACCCATAATTGTTCTTCATGCTTGGGTCTCCTGCGAGCCACTGCCTGGTTTAGTCCCAGGAGGCACTGCAGTGTGTGAGATTGTCAGTAACAAAGTGAGATGTACAATGTGAAGCCGAGGAATAGGTCAGAGTGTGAAAGAATGCATTAGTTCACAGTGAACTTTATGTATATGTGTGTTCTGCTGTTACAGAATGTAGTATGTCTATCGTGTCCCCTATTTTCTTCAGTATATAAACTGATTCCATGACTAGGAATGTGCAGCTGCATTTCTCCGTCTCCTGCATGTATGTATGAAACAGACAGTGTAAATTTGGGTCTGCGTGAATGTGTGTGTCCTCATTTCCAGCTAGGCTGGAGGTTAAAGGCCACCCTTAAGGTACCATGACAGCATTTCAAATTCAATGCTGTGTCTTGGAAATGTTTAATTCAACCAGCTTTAGTCATTCCCGTGAGCCTAGTCAGTGAACAAGTCAGAGAAGAAGGAAGAAGAAGAGAATGAGTATCTGGAAAACAGAGTGAAGAGTGATTTTTATGGCCTTCTTTCTCAGACAACCCCTACATTTATTTTTTTTTTTCACCCAGTGTGGCTATAGATATCATCTTTCTATCTCTCAGTGTACTGTGAATAATCACAAACTTACATGTATCACCATGCATCAGGTTCTCTGTGTTGAAACTCTGAATACTACGCACACTGCTGCAATGTGGGCACTGGTTGAAATCTACACTGCTGCAGTGTCTCTGTGAAATGACCCAGGTTTTCATTGCGGTGCTGGTCAAAGCAAACAAACACATGTGAGTGACAGTTTATTACACCTGAACACACACTGCCTGTGGTGCACATGTGATCACACAGTGTCCTGTGTGTGTGTTTTATTGAACATCCAACATGTATCTGCTGGTTGAAAAGCGGATATATGTTTGATATTCAGGCTTTATGTCATTCTGTTTCATATTGAATGTACTGGAGCTGACAGCTTTGAGATCAAATATATGTCCAGATAATTACAGTCTAGACTGTAGATCAGAGGGCTTACCAAGTCATTTCAATTAAATATAAAATTACTTCTAGAGTACTCAAAAAGTACTCGACAGAAATTAATATAAAGCTGCACAATATATTAAAATTAATCAAAATGCTATTATATTACATTGATAGCATTAATATCGGGGCAACATAGTTTATCTATCCATCCATTATTATTCATTCATTCAAATCGGGCAAATGCACACACAGTTAAATGACAGCATGATGGTAAATTCACACACGATTCTTCTATACACAGCGGTTTTACATATATATTCATACACTGATAGATGATCAATAGATCAATATCTTTCCCCAAAACACTACTACATGAAGACTGGAGGAGGCAGGCGACCTTTCTGTCGAGTTAATAAGCTGCTTTATGATGAATTGATCATGTGGTCACCACAGCTGCTTTTAGATGTTGGATTGTTCCACTGATTTTTACCTGTTATGATGACAAACACTTCCACTCCTGTGACATGAATAACATGGTTTCTGCACTAGTTTGTGTTGTTGTTGTTGGGGTCTTTTGTCGAGCATGAGCTTTATAGAACTAGGACACAGTATGTAGGGCTACATCAGACCATTATTTATACTCATTTAACAGCTGTTAAAAGCCATAAGTGCAACGGTTTCAATAAAATGCAGTTTTAATCTGGTTGTTTTGGAAGTTGTAATTGTTCCAGTAGAAACTACTAATGAATATAAATGAGAATATACGAAGGATGATCTGATGTTGTTTCTTTTCTCAACCATTTTCCACCTGTTTCCTGACTCATTTGGAGAAACTAGTTTAGCTTTAACGCTTCACTTTTTCCTCCAGATATGAAAACACACATTTCCCATATATAATGTCATACTCTCATTCAGGCCTGGATGATATAGACATTTATTGCATCTCTAATAGAATGAATCCCAATACAAAGAGTATAGTCAACATAACAAGGTTAAGGTATGAGTGTTAAATATGGACCCCTATGTTCAATACAATACTAAACCAGGTTCTGAGACTTAACAAAGATGTTGTGTTTACAAGAGCATCACCAGGCTACTGAGTATTAATTTAACCGGAGCTGCTGCAGTATTCAGGCCGTACTGAAAGAGCCCTACGATTAAATAACTGAAGTCCGTCATTTAAGCAACCTTGTGTTGAAAATAGACGACTAAGTGCTTCTGACTTGGCACGGTCATTATCAGTGAATGTGGTGTCTCAGTGACTGATCAGACAACATGAAGGACAAAGATCCAAATGCTCAAGGGCTCACCAGAGGTGTGTATTTATACTTTCCTACTACATCTTTGCTATTACCTTCACTGCTCAGCATTATTCCTCTCTTTGTCAGATCGGCACACTCTCTGCTCTGAAGGACACTGGTTAAATGAGTGCAATAAAGGAGTCTATGACAGTTTACTTTGATCAGCGTACGTGCATGTGTGTGTGTGTGTGAATCATGGGTGTCTCCGCAGTCGCCCCATGTTGCAGCCTGCCTGTGGTGATAAGCAGATGATGAAAGTGTGTGTGTGTCTGAGCCTGTGTGTGTATGTGTGTTACCTGAGCCTGCTGTGTGTTGTTGGCTGAAGGGAGAGGGTTCGAGACCATTGGTCCAAATATATCCAGTTCATCTCTGATTGGTGCAGCACCACCCAAGCTCTTCCCTCCACCTTCTGGATCATCTGAGGGAGATAAATATGTTACGACAGAATCAAAGACACATTTTGTTCTACACAAAGAAAAAAACTGTGACAAACCAACATTTAACCAGATGATGAAAATCATGTAGGCCTAATTAGGATACATTTTTGGGGGAGTTTTTTGCCTTTAATGATAGAGACTGTGTAGAGAGACAAGAAATGGGGAGGAAAGCTGGGAAAGATGTGCAGGAAACGTCGACTTGGTTGGGATTCGAACTGGCAAACAGCTTTGTAGCATATATACACCAACATGGTGCACCATAACCATTTGACTATCCAGACACCCCCTTAGGATACTTAAATTACTTTAATTTGGCTGTGCGTGACATATTATATATGCAGTAATAGTTAATTATGACTACACAGTTTTGCTCCAGAAACACTGCAAACACAGGAGGACAGAAAAATAGTAAGCAGATATAATAATAAATTATGAAACAATACCAGGGAAGGTACATAGTCACACAGTCACAAACAAGATTTATTCAGTGTGACCTTTATACGCACATTCACCCATATTTCTAAAGCTCCCCACACTGCTCATTTTAAAATTACCACACGTATTAATTGGAATATCCTCAGGGGAAAAAAATGGGAACTGTCAGAATTTAGCTTCACCCTGAAAATTATTCTATTTATGATTCTTCTTTCTCCCTTTGACTACGACTGACTAATTAATTGTCTGTGATTGCAAATATTGGTCATTGTGTCACAGAGGCGGTTTCATTTGGATGTTTTTATTACAAGTCAGCTGGGTAAAGAATGAATAGCCTAAAGTTATACAACTCTAAAAAGACACTTTCATCTCAGGATAAGAAACTGGCTATTTTTTTCCCCATTATACCAATTTTAAACCCTCATATTTGTTTTAAAACTCAGGTAATGGGTTAATGATAATACATTTTTTTTTTTTTAATCTGAGATAGTTTCACAGAAAAACAATGCTTGAAAGTCCAAGTTACAGGCCTAAATACAAAACTATAGTTTGTATTGTTGAGATTTCTTCACATCAAGTATTGAGAGACTTTGCTGAAGACTTGTATGTGCAGTTTGTATAGATAAAGAGACAATTTACTGACATAGGTCACTTTTAAAACACCAAAATTGGAGTCTATGGGGCAATTAGGAAAGTTTTTTGTTGCTCAATGACTCAAAACCTAGTTTTACAACGCTGTATGAAACTGCATTTTTCTACAATTCCTTGCATAAACTGTTCATGTGTAGAGTGAAAGATGTGTAGAATATAAGATAAAGAGTTAGAATGGATGAAATCACAGTTAAAAAGTAATAAAGCTAAAAAGTATAAAACTCAAACTGTGATAATTCAAAGACTGTAACAAGATATAAAAAATCCAAACAGCTGGATATTTGAAAGCTTTATGCACTGTTTAAAACATATATGAAGCCTGTGGTTGAAATTATGCCAAAGTAGTTGCACTTCAAAGAAGAGAAGGTTTTTGAGGTTTTCAAACAACTTTGCTATTCGTTTTAATGAGAAGAAAAGTAAGTAATATATTTTAAAAAAATGGATCCATCTGATGATCAATGTCCTTAATAAGTTTGTATAAAGTTTCGATGTTGTAGCGTACAGAAGCAGTCCCACCAATGATGGCTGCCTTCTATTTAAAAATAGGTTCATTACATGACTGCAGAGTTGAAAGATAAGGAAGTGAAGAACCACAGTAAAAAGGTTGTTTCATCTGTACACAACCAAATCAAATTGTTGTGGTTTTGTTGGGTAGGAACTTGACAGATGATGAAATGTCGGGTTTTATTTATACAACATTAAACAGTAAATTGACCAAAACTTGAGTCTGTTGAATGATGTCAGAAAAAAAAGAAGTGAGAAAACCTGACTACATATGTCAAAACACAACAACTAGAGTATTTACAACTTTTAACAAATCCTTCACTTGCAAAAATGTATTTTCCCAAATGTGAAGTAAGAAAATGGTGAGTCTTTGATTAATGAGGAGAATAAATCTTTGGCAAGCAAAAATCAAATTTAAGGCTCATCTAATTTGTGATTCATGTTCAGATCAAATACATTCGCTAGATTAATTCCAGTCATTTTGGCTATGTGTTAAAACGTGTTGTCAACACAGAGCACATTCCCATGAAGCTGAAGAAGGAACCCCCAAGTGCACAGTGTACACTCGTCAGGGACAGAGGCAGACAGGGTGTGGGGGAGGAGAGGAAGTATGTGAAAGAGAGAGAAAAGCGAGTGAACTGGGTGTGTGTGAGAGCCAGCGAGCAGCCGAGGTCATTTATATAACCACAGTGATGAAACATCCATAATTTAGCCCTTTTAAAGTGTGAACAAGCTTGAGCTCCTTTAGCCAGACAGCAGGGGACAAGAGAAACCATTTACTATGAGGAGGCCGAAAAGACCTCTCCACATCCTTTTAAACCCTTTTATTAAAACTCATTTTCACAGAGTTGCTTTCACTGTGACGTCTTCCATCCTAATTTCAACTATTGATTTTATTTTTTATTTTTTATTTTTGGCCTGCCATCTATCTCGCGATACCCTCGCATCTTTATGAGCTTGAGCTTTTATTCAGTTAAAATCACTTTATAAATCCAGAGCAGAGCCGACTATGATTATGATTATTACTTTCTGGGGGTTGGCGAGAATGACGGGAGGACCTATTGAAAATGAAAGATAGGATTCCATGTGTATCAATTACCCTCCTGCCACCCTTACCAAAAACTCACTCACCCGTTACCATGGTAATGAGCCGCGAGGCGAAAAGGGCCCATCATTCTCATCATCAACCGCTGCCATGGCGGGCAATGTGCCCACCATCCTTTATTATGGGATGGAGCCACTTCTTGAGAGCACTCACAACTTCACCATGGAAACAGAGCAATAGTTCAGCCTGGGGGTGTGTTTTATAATCACCCTGAACCCCTTTGCCCTATGTACACACACACACACAAACACGCACGCACATATACACACATAGGGTTTTCCAGTCCCTTCAATGAATACAGCGACCTCATTCAGCAGTAGGAGGCTGTCACATTAAAGACTTGGCTGCCACCACAAGGACTAAAATATCTCTCTTGATTAAAGCTCAGATTTATTTTAATGCAACAGCCCAATAAGAGTTTACACAAGTACTTGAAAATGATCTAATGGTCAATGTGCAGTTTTCAAATTTTCCATCCCGCCAGCATGTTTTTTTTTTTTTTTTTTTTTTGATCTTTGTGGTTTTGCAACGGCCATAAAATGAAAGCTATGTTAATTTACCCCACTTTCTCTCAAAACACAAGTCACAACTAGGGCATGCAATGAAGCTCGCCTGCTCCCTTGTGAGGGATTCTGGGAGTCCAGAAAATGGAGCATGAGCCCAGTCACTGACTGCAGCCATTAGCCCTAGCTAGAACGAGTCATTATAAAGATGGAAGTGAAGAAACTGGGCACAAAACTACCTGCTACTGAGATAAAAGGCATTACCACGCCACACTTGTGCTGTACCAAAGTGCAGTAAGGAACAGAGGATATATTTTTGTTTATGTATTTGGATGCAACTCAAAACATTATTTATGGATTTGTAAATGGAGCTTGTGCTGCAGTAAAACACTCTATATTTCCACACTTTTGAGAGTTGAGTTGTTATGTAACCAGAGAGACGTCAATCCAACGCTCACCAATCGCTTGCTTTCAATTTCATCAACACAAAGCTGGAATATCAATTGCCCCAGACCCCCATGGAGTTGTATTCCTAAACACTGTATTTCATCACATTACCACAACAGTAACAGACATCCAGAACATTTGGGTCAGCTGGTTTTATTCCCACAGGGGAGATCTAGTGAGTTTGTGGGTCTTTGAATGTATAATGACATTGACATGCACGTAGTCTGCTGTGAACTGAATCAGACAAACAATGCACTGAGGGCTGTAGGTTGGGTGGCTGTAGGGGGGCAATGAGGCCCAACAGGGGCACAGTTTCCCACGTAAGATTAAGCTGCCTGCTCTTTTTTTTTTTTTACAGTGTGTCCACTTTACTTGGGCTATTTCTTTTTTCATTCCATTTATGTGTCAAAAATATTTCCGGTCTCTCTATAATGTCTGTAAGCCACAGAAGAAAAAGGTTTAATTTGTTATTCTTTCTCTTTGTTCTTTCAGTAAATGGAAAATTGCAACATTTACTATACGGTGCTTTTATCCAAAGTGTTTTACAGTTTGCCTTTCACTCACTGCCTTTCACCCCCACGCTCTGATGGCAGCCAACTACCATGAATGTGCATTAGCATCAGGAGCAGTTTGAGGCTCAGTGTCCAAGGACACTTCAATATGTGGACAGAAGTAAATGCAGAATGAACTGACAACACTGACTCCAGAAAACTGGACTGTTTGTGTGTGTGTGTGTGTGTGTGTGTGTGTGTGTGTGTGTGTATAAAAATGTAATAAATGCATATCCCATTGTAAACAAAACAGCAAGACGACAGTAGGTTTGATTTGTTCATTAGAAATGCAGGTACTGGAAATGTTGTCTACCAAATGACAGTCTACCAAGTAAAAGAACAACAGCCCTTTTATCTGAGGAGGCATATATATATATATATATATATATATATATATATATATATATATCTTGGTGGCACTGCCTGATGGAATATTTGCAAGGAATTACATCACCTATTACAAAGTTGATATGGAATAAGAAATGTCCCCAAGTTCACCTTTATCTGCTATAGATTGAAATGTCCTAATCTTTAATAGTATTACCAGGTAGCACAGTTAGGAACTCTAATATTCTTTCAGCTTAAGACACTCTGACAGGGATGTCTTTGTTCAGACACCACTAAATTACATCTGCACTCAGCCAGGCTAAATCATCTGACAGTATATACTGTCCACCATATAGGGCGTAATATATGAATATATTTAATTCCATGTGACAGTTTCATCCAATTTGGGGCAATGCTTTGGTTAGACAAACCATGCCACATGATGGATTCAAGAAGGATGCTGAGAGGAAAATGTCTGATCTTTATAAAGAAGATGTCCTAATAACTCCACAAACTATAAGAGTCTGAGGAAACATTCATTTAAATTTCTGCAGTTGAGGAGTTTTATCTCTTCCACAGACCAGTCACTGACTTTTCCTGCACTTTCATCCTTGCAAGAAATTATTACCAAGAACTGCAAAGATAATGGTTTGATTTCATTAATGTACAATTTGCTTCCATCTGGTTCTAATGAATTCCAACTTGATGCATTGAGGGCAAATTAAAAAAAAAAAAGCCATTTCAAGTAAAATGTGGGCTACTGCCTGCGAGGAAGCTCAGAATTAAACAGAAAGTCTAATTTAAAGCTACTTTAATATAACTGGTTGATAAGAACATCAGGGGTTTTAATTCAAGTTGGACTTGCTAAAGTTAGCCAGGCAGCAGGAGACATGTTCCTACCACTACCACTACCTGTAGTTTCTAGAAACAAACATCTATGATTCATCATCCGATTGTTGCTTTTATTAGACAACATGGCAGAAATCGCTTCAGCACATCAGAAACATTAGAGACCTGAGGGCAGAGACAGTGCTCCATCAATAAAAGGTTTTGAAACTGATCCAGTCACCCCTGAATGGATCAATTTTTGGCAGAAGGCAGCATCTCTGAGACCACATTTATCATCACGGGACACATCCAACTCAAATAAAATGTGTTTTTATCAAGCTGTCATCAAAAATAAAAGCCTTCCTCATCATGTTTGATATTTTAATAAAAAGGGAATTTAAGCCTGAATTGCTGCACAGGTAGAAAAAGAATTCAGGCAATCTCACAATATTGTTTTTACATTAATTCCATTACAGGTTGATAAAGAAAAACATTGGAAAACTCCCTGCTTGTGAGGTGAGCAGAGACGATCAGGGATGAATGGAGGAATTGGGGGGTGTGTGAGTGCTAAAGGCATCCTGCCACATATTTGACTTATTGATTATGTGTGAAATCTCATCCACTCGACATGGCTGCAAGGTGCGTAGCATGGGTTATTTATAGCAGAGAGTCTACTCTCCTCCGTGCTGCGGTAAGGAATTTTTTTTATCAATGCTGAATCCACCAGCTCTTTCTTCTGCAGAAAGTGCAGAACACCTTCAGCTGTCCTCTGACACAGTACTGGCCTGTGTTGGGGAAACACTGGGTGATTGCTTATTACAAATTTATGGTGAAACCCTGAACCAACCCAGGCTGCCTCTGCTGTTGTGGATTAAGGTCAACAAGCACAGAGCAGGATGTCCTGACAGTCAGCTGGCCAGGACACATACCATGTACTCGAAATGTCACAGGTTTGAATCCAGCTTGTGACATTTGCTGAATGTCATGTCCATGGTGTGTTGGATCTTCACAGTTTTTCTGCTGGTGCATTCTTCAATGAAGCACACATGGCATTTCAATACATGCAGAAGATAAAGAATGTGTGATTAGCTCTTCCTCTGAACGGACAGCTTGGTAAACTGATCATGGCAGTCGTTGTGTCAACTCCCAGGCTTTAGCTCAGTAGGAAGGACGGGTCGGCCACTAAGCGAAAAATCGGTGATTTGATTCTTGGCTCTTCTACTGAACTGCCTCGATGGTTCTTTCATTGGTGTGTGAATCTAATAGAAGCACAATATAGACAGTGTAGAGGAATGGATGAATGTGATGTGTAGTGTAAAGTTTCGAGTGGTCATTTATTGATGACATTTGAGTGGTGGATTTGACATTGTTCTTGTGACCACTTTACACTTTACATAGATCACTCGGATTGTTCATCCTGAGTGATTAGATCGTTTGCCAAGTTGAAAATGGTTGGAACCACTAACAGAAATCCACTGAATTATTAAGAGTCATAGGGTGTAAGTTTTCCTGCCCAATAACATGGAACAAAACAGGTAGAGTCACACGTATATCAATTAACCAGTCTACAAAGCCTGATGCAGTGGATTTCACTCTTGGATTTCACTTGATGACATTTATCTGTGTGACAGGTAAACGTCTCGGCTTCTTTTTAAAACGACAGAATTTCTGGGCGTTGATGTTGAAACAGGATTTGTTTTGTTTACCTTAGTGCTACCCTTTTCAATTTAAAATACTCACAAATAGCAGCTAATGAATAAAAGAGGTCTATCCAAACATTCATACTGTGAGAACTGAGGCAAAGTGTAACTGGTTGTTAACAGTGAATGGACAAACATCTCAAAGAAACAGCAAAGAGGTGGGAAAACAAAAATCACAGCTTCCAGTTAGTATTTCAAGAATGACACCAGTGAAAAAAGAATGCAGAGTCTTGTGAGTTGGGACTTTAATCACATTGAAAAATTGTGATTCAACCCAAAGACATTATGATATGATCATTTGCTTGTTTACTTGACTCTAGATTATAGAAGCAATAAGTGAACTGTTATTTCTAGCAGGCTCAATACAGGGTGTAAAATTTAAGTGTAGCTTGAAATCAGCTCATAGTCAAACCCCAACTTCCCCAAAGGTCAGAATTCTTTACTCACTCTGTTTGGGGAAACTCTTTAAATATTAGATATTCCAGTATATAGCACTGAGACTGTTAAGTGGGTTCAAGTGCAGTCTGCTCATAGTTGTGTTGGACATGGCGGCCTGAAGCCACTAATGATGTATTAACTGCCAAATGATATAATAACTCACCAAAAAGTAGCAAAAGGCCTGTGTGCATGACTCAAATAAAGCTCGACAGCATTAGACTTTTTCCCTGATAATGTCAGACATTACTTAACCTGCAGTTATTACAATATCAATCTGGAAATGTTCTTATATCATCTGGCTTAACTGGTCAATTTAGATACTGCAGCAAGAACAAGTGAGTGAACTCTGAAATTTCCTGCATTTATTTTATAATTTTGTCTTAAAATGGGGACAGACCTTCATCTGAGGTACAAGTACAAAGGACCACAATCTTAATCATCGCAATATATCATTCTTACATCATCCTCAACAGTGTAGTTTGTAAAAACTATGTAAAGCCCTCGCCTAGTCGCATCAACAAAAGCTGACTGACAATCAATGACACAAGATTAGAGGTTTAGTTTAGAGCTACTCTGACTTAAAAACACTCGAATATTTAGAATTTTCCTTTCAAGAAAAGCATCTGCTGATGTGAACCAGGCCCTGCAAAAAACAAAAGGACCTCAGGAGACCTACCATCACGAATTGTTGCATAAGGCTAGAGAGGGTTACAAGGTCAGTCTCAGACCACAGATGAATCGTCTATAAATTTAGCTCTGTGGCTGCTCTTCCTAGAGTGTGTTGCCTCGCTGAGACGACTCTGGAGACACAACTACGATTGCTCAATGAAGTAAAGAGGAAGCCGAAAGTAACAGCTAAAGGCTTCAGGGAGTCATCGGAGCAGGATAAGGTTTCTGTTCATGATTCTTCCAAACATTCTGCTTACCATCAACATTCACATTTCCCAGGAATTTAATAAGTGGTCAAAGCTCCACCTTCCCAGGCGTTCTAAGTGTTTCCTGCAAATACACTTAACATGATGACAAAGAATATCAATAACTGCCAAATTCTATTTGTAACAGTTTGCCTAGTGCACAGGCTCTTCCTTATTTCCTCTTTCTTCCCGCATGAAATAATAGCATCTGACTTTAAAACAAAGAAGTCCACCTTTTGGAGTCAAAGCCCAGAGCTTAACCCAGTCGAGACATTCAAAAAGCCATTCACAGCCAAAAATCCTTCTGCAAGTCGAGTAGGTCTGAACCTTTGTTACTTCAGCAAGTTTGAGGTTATTACCGCCAAAGGAGCTTTGACCACTTATTAAATTCCAGTGTTCACTTCCTTTTTCCACCAGCACTGCAAATGCTTAATGGCTGTGGTTTTAATAAGAGGAAGATTTTAACTGTTTATTTTACCTGCGTCAGCACCTCGTCACCGACAAGAGATGAACACCAGTTCAGTCAGGACAACTTAGATGAAATCTTAATTTCTTTAAGCAGTAATATATATAACGTTCTCATAGATATTTGGTGGTATGGCTCTGTTCTGAGACTTTCCCGCCCTTCCACGTGCAAACGTGGAAAGCCTGAGGCAGGAAAAGCACAACTCGCCACTTTTGTGTGTGCATACATAGAACGCCTGAGGCAGGGAAAGCAGCAGCAAATCTCCATCCCTCCAGGGGACAGGGATCAGTGACAGCAGACATGTCATTGATTAAGTCAGATACAGAATGAATAAGGGCGAGCTGGGTTGGGGGAACGAAGGCAGGCTGTAGTGACTTAAATAAGGTGCCTATAAGGGACTGCCAATTGGCTGTATAGAAGGGAGACAGCTGACCCATCACTTAATGGAGGCTGGCAGTGGGTTGAGCTAATGTATTGGGACTGTGGGCTTTGTAACCAAGAAACACAGAAAACTAAGTAATTTCAACACGCTCCTTCAAATCTGATGAAAAAAGGAAAAAATTGTTGTATTGCTCAAGGGTTGGTGGGTAGAAAGGTTGTTTGAGTCTTACCCAGGCCCAGCAGGTCCACAGCTGGCTCTGTGCTTTTCTTGGGACTGGCTCTGCACTCTGGCTGCTGTGAAGCACAAAGACAAACAGAAATTAGTCGGTATACTGTCCTTTTTGGCTTGTGTGGCTTCTGTGTGATTTCTACCTGTTCCTGTAAGCTAATGTTTTAAGTCACTCTGCTTTAAAAGTGTTACGTTATGATGGGAGTAAGCTGTTCCCAGTGATTGACAGCTGAGGGTGGTTATGTGTCAAGAAGCAGAACAATGAATCAACAAAAGGCAGGAGACAATGATGATTTTATTAAGCAGCATTATGTGATTTTCTTTACCGTTAATGGTAAAAAGCTCTAAACACAGCACTGACACATTATTATCTTATTTATTTGTAATGTTGTTGTAAGACACACTGTAACATTAGCCCATCATTTTCAGTAATATATCTATCCACCCTGTGAAAGTAAGTCAACCCTTCCCTCTCCTTTTACCTACTCATAAAATAAAATAACTGTCTATTTTTAGCTGTTTGTTGCTCCATCTAAGTTCACCAGTTAATCATGTTTATTACTGCTTTGGTTTTAGGTGCTATTTTCAATGAAAATGTGCAACCTGCTGGAAACACAGATGATGAAAGGACTGAAATAGTAGTTGCAGGTTGTTCAAACCTAAATACAAATTGAAAGAAAAAAAAATGGATAGTGAAGCTGAATATGTGTAATTCTCTGTGTTTATGGGGATGTGCATACAGTCAAGCACATGAACGTATAGTCATTCCATCTATCCAGTTATTATCTAGACCATTTCAAGTGGTGTTGAAGAGCCAGTCACACCTGACTTTAAGCGAAGGACAAATAACCAATCTATCATGATATTACCAGCCAATTTAAGGTCACCAGTGGACCTAAACTGCATGTCTTCATACTGTGTGATAACACTAGAGTACCCTGTGATGTGACAGCGCTAACTGATGCACCACCATGCCCCTGTTGTCATTTAATTGATGATACAAAGCAAATACTTTTATATAATGCCACTGCTGGTGGTGGGCTTATTATTTGCATGAAGTGTGTTACCAGACACTAGTCTCTTCTGGCCTTCAACTTCATGACTTTTGGGAAGTGACCAAAAGAATGAGACCTTCGAATACAACTGGCCAAAATGAGTTTCCGCTGCAGGTGTCTAGACTCAGCCTATGTCTCCTTAAAAAGCTTAGGCATCTGATTTGTTCAGGCTTTTGGAGGTTTTCCAGGCACATTCAACTAGTGAAAGTCGTCAGGGTAGAGCACAATGGATTATATATTTCATCCAGTGTGGGACTGCCTTTGGATTTCCCAGGAGATAGAAAATGTTACTGGGCACCTGTACTATCTTGCTTGACCTACTGTCACCGAAACCTGAATGCAGATAAGTGGTTAAAAATGAATGGGTAGATGGAAATGCACTTAGTGTTTTAGGGACAAACACTACATGTACAATCATTGATGCCTCTGAATTTAAATTAAAGACATTTATGATTTTCACACAGGACCACACAAAAGCTATTTTATAGCACTTTTACTTTCTCCAGATGAAGCTTAGAAAATGTTTTCTGGTAAGTTTTTGTATTTTTAGAGATGACTGAGAATAAAAGCAAAGCTAAAGCCATAGTAAACACATGGACAATCTACCTCTTAATCCATCTAAATTGTTTCTTTAAGTTAAATCAGCCAGCCAGCAGCTTGTTTATGCCAAACAATCATGCTAATTGAGTTTTTAAATTGAAGGCAAAACAGGAAAGTGAAAAAAAGAGGTAGCAGGGAACAAAACACAAAATCAAAGACAGATAGGAGGAGAAACAAGGGGAGATTAAAAGTCAAAGGGGACAAGAACGAGACAGGAGAATAAAGAGGGGAGGATGGAGGTAGACAGAGATTTGAGAGAAAAATGTGGTGAGGTAGAGAGAGTATAAAAGGTTAACGTGTGGGCCATGAGAGATCTACAACGCTGGTAACAAACCCAATTTCCCCCCAACAAAAGATCGATGGACCACATTAGATTCAATGTCATTCCAATCCAAAGCAATGAAAACAATTACCGTGTCCATGCCTAATCAAGAATGCATTGGCTCCCAATTGATGTGTGTTTGGACTGCAGCAAAGCTTGAACGGCAGCGAAGTAAATCGCAGCAGGATGGTGGTTTGTGTACAGCAGCAGAGGGTTGGTTTGTGCTGTGTATTCAAACGCATCGACAATAAAGTGCTGTTGTTTGGGGTTGGAAATTAAGGAGTCACGGAGAAAGCAACAATAAAACTTGATTTAGATTTAGGGATTAAGGTAAGGAAAGGTGGAGGCGAAATTAGAATTGAATATACAGTGATGTCAGAGATAATTATGCCAAGCTACTGACCATTTAGTGTGGACTATTTATAAATGTCTAGCACATAAAAACAGTGTTGGGATGGAATAGACACTTGATTTATACAAATTAATTAGTCCAGTAGTCAGCAGGAAGTGTCAACGAAATTGGAAGGATGGAAAAATCAAGTTTTTCATTGATAACCACAAAAATACATTACATCAATTGAGGTGTCTACCAATCCAATACTATGTTTTTTTGTTTTTTTTAAACAGGCCAAAGAGTACAATACTTGAATACTTGAAGATGACAGTCTTATTAAAGACCCAAACTAAGGATTTTTTTTCAGAATTCCTAGTTCTTAAGAGCATTGTTGTTTCTATTGGACAAAAAGTAACTTTTGTGTGAATGCGTGTGTGGATGGAGGTGTATGGGTAGGATGTACAGTATGTGCTGTTAGTTTGGTTCTGTTGCAGATGCTCATGAACCTTCTGCCAGACTGTATGAAGAAAAACAAGCAATGTGAAGCATGGGATTATACTGGGGGGTTCTGCAGATGCAGTATGGGTAGTAAATGTCAAGCGGAGATGGCTGCTGGGCACCAAAGTTCTTCTCAGCAGTTGTTAGTATTCGTTTTAGTTGTCTTTCTTAAGTTGCACTGTAAGAAAGCCAGGAGGTGATACAGCAGCTTCCAGCTGTGCCTCAGTAGAAGATGGTTAAGACTTGAGTAGGGGGTTCTGTTCTCCCCAGGCTATGGAGGGGGTGGAGCTGCCGTTGGGTCTACATAATGATGGCAGTGGTATTCATTGCTTGAGAATATGTATTCATTAATGCTTCACAACTAAATATGTGTAACACATGAGCCTAACTCAGCCTACTCTTCAAAAAAGCCCTTAAGTCCATTAACATATCTGTAAGCAAAGAGCAACAAGGAAAAATAGCATGGCACGCCTGTCCATTTGATTTCAGACATGTCAGACTATGTATAGTGTTACAGAAATGAGATTACATAGCCTTTCAGTGCTACAACCCCCACAGCCACTGTGAGAAAAAAGAAATAAGAAAACCCTAAATGTTACTGCACATAAAAAACCTTGAATCCTCAGCTGTATGTTCAGACATGGACATGCTGGAAAAAAACTCAAAAACCCCTGACTGACACTTGGTTTTCCTGTCCACAAACTGGTTATGGACATCTTTTATAATTAGTTATACAGGATGACACCAAGTGATGGAGCGGACAGATGGCCAGCGACAGAGTGTGATTGGCTGTCAAGTTCTGTTGTGTTTGAAAAGAAGGACAGAGGTATAGGAAAGAAGGCCAGCAATCAATAAGCAACCTCCCTCCCCGCCACCAACACCACCACCCTGCTCACCAGGTGAATAGAGTCTTCGGCGATGACAGCAATGCCAGTTTGAATGAAAACCACTGAGCAAACCAAACCCTCTGATGACAGCTGTCACATCAGATTGCTGTCAAATACACAGCAGACAAAGCCATCAGCTGACGGCTGCTACACTGAATGTTGAGTGAGGGCACCGTTTGCCGCAGGTTCCTCCCTGATGCACTCAGCGGTTTGTGTTGAAGACATCGAGACAAGTGACAGCGGGGACACCGAGTCCCGTCTATCTCCTGTTAACATGCACAGTTAATGCAAACTTCTACCATGTCACCCGGTTGTCATGATAAATGCAGGACCATTTACATTCCCACAGACAACACTGCATTCCAACAGACCAAGGTCAAGAATTAACTGTGCTTAGTAAAGAGCGGCAGTTTAATTAATTTAAACTTTAACCATACACGGTGGTGATCATAGCTGATCATTGGAGATTTCAGCATCAAATTCAAAGTCATTTTTGAAATATCTTTTTTTTAATTTAAGCCGTCAAACAAACACCAAGGGACTCACCAGGCGAAGAATTAATCAAGCAACTGAGTGAGCTCCCAGAAATGGTAATACTGTATGTAAATATTCATTAAGTACATGAAACTGGACCTCATATCCCTTGGGTACCTGTGGCATCCTAATTACACCAAAGCATGAGATAATGCCATTATAAAAAGAGTTTGATGAGATAAGCGGCTGCTTGAAGGCAGCAGCAGCTCATCTATGTGGCATTTATGCTTTGGCACGCAGCATACAGTACATTGAATGCACAAACTCCGAAGGCAAACAACAGGAAGGAAGAACATGCAAACAGAGGCATGACATTTACCCCAGTAGATTTCGATCCTGTTCAACAACTGCACAACAAGTCAAACAATGCAAAAGGAAAGGAAGTAGGGAAGCTGCTGACACTGAAATAATGAGAAAATAATGTCATTTTTCAAAGAGAAACTTCAAGTGGAGGAATTTTACTCAGCTTAGACAATTTTCAACAGAGATCTCTGATCTACACTCCAAAATATTATCATTAGCTTAAATATATCAATTTAAGCATTTCACCAAACCATAGAATTACAATGTGAACACCATATTTCTAAGCAGAAACATTTACTTATTTAAAAGTACCTGACCCACTAAGCCCATATGCACAGGAAATCACAATTAAGTCAACAGAGAAAAACTTCTCAAACATCTACACACTATGAAATTTGACAATGATGGTGCAGGACCATGACGCCACATGGAGTGATCGGGGAGCAATGCACCACCCGACGTGATCCCATGAGGAGGCAGATGTAAACAAAATGGAGTCTGTGGTTCCACAACATGCTGAAACATTAACAAGAGGGCTGAACACTTAATATCTGTCAACAGTCTCAGGCTTGCTAACGTTGGCCTTGAATATTTACAGTTGCTTGGCAACACTGTTAGCTGATACAGGACTAACATTAGCTTGCGTTGCTAACATTTACTTCAAAGCTTCTTTGTCCACTGTTACAATGTAAACCACTGGTGCTAAAGTGCATATGCAACAACACGTCGTTGTAGCAGCAATTGTTACTGTGGAAGCACTCAAATAATCAAAATTATCCACATTTTAACTTTCAACTATCAAATTTGTTTGATATTTATCCACTCCAACATTATGATAATGGCCACAGATGAGCAGTTTATGACTGGATGTTTAAACTTGTCTGAATTACTGCTTTTGGAAAGTCTTTCTGAAAGAAATTTGGCCTTTGGAAAGAAATTATCAGCTAAAAAATCACACCATTGTCTTGATCACCAGGACATTAGAATTATTTTATTTAAATTCTAGGTCATAGCCCCAGTCAGGTTTTGGTGAGGGTTTTGGTTTCCATCTTTGGTGATAGTTAATGTGTCTGTTCAATGAACGGCATTTTGGACCACAAAGATTTTACCACATTTCCCATCTCACACTATGACAAATCCAGTTTAGACCTTTCTAAAACTGCACAATTTACTGAGACCACCCGAGACTTACCAAACCATTACTGGATGTAACTTCCCTCTCTCTTAATAAGCACATTTCGGGTCATTCTGTAGACATTATAAAGGAAAACATCTTAAAAAGAGCTTCAGTCCAAATACGCTGAAATCATCCTTCAAAAACCAACATCATTTAAACTCTGGGGAGATCCAAGTCATCAACAACCCCTGAACAAATGATGAAACCCAGAACCCACAAAAACACACACACACACACACACACACACACACACACACACGCTCACTCACCTGCAGCTTACGCCTTTTACCGAGAGGCTTGCAACCCACTGAGACTGTTCTCACCAGCCTTACGCAACACAGAACTGTCCTCCTTCACACGTACAAGAGGCAGATGAAACAAGTGTCTTATCCTCAGAGGAGACATAGAGCGGGGTGATGGAAAAAAACAAACAACAAACAACACTAAAAAAGAGAGAGGGAGAGAAAAACAAATAGAGAAGAAGCAGATGAGCAGGAGATGAGGGCTACAAATTGGTTGGCGGGAAGTGTGCGATTGAGAGCGAGGAAAAAGGGAAATACAAAGGACAAACACAAGAGGGCTGGGATATAGCGGACACATAGGAGAGTGAGAATAAACATGAAGATGATTGAGGGAGGCATGAGACGGACAACAGCAGACACTGCAGCTGACAACCAGGTCTCTAACAGAAAGAATCATGGTTGGAAACTACTACTGCTACTGCAGGAGTAAAGCAGCAGCAGGTAAACCTTAAAATCAAACATTCCTTGGTTTAATTCAAATACAAAGACACATGATGGAAGTAAAGCCATCTCCACATGTCTTTTCTCCACAATTCCCCAGGTGTCAATGTAAATATCCACTGTACTGCCTCAACAACAACACAACAATGAAGGCGCATTCTGATTATATCCAGTTGCAGCTACCTTTTTGCCCTTTTGTCTTTTGTTGATGACATGAAAAACCCAACATTTGCAAATGTACTTGCAGATTTTTCACATAAAAAGGGAAGACGTTAATCTTTTTGAATTGCTGCAAAACTTTAAGTGTGAAATGTCTGTGCAGGAAGCACAGAGCTTTGCTGAAACTAAATAGATAGATAGATAGACACAGATAGATAGATGACTTTATTCATCCCCGAAGGGAAATTAGGTTGTCATAGCAGTCCGGCATATCTAAATACAATAAAAATAGAATAGCATAAAATAGGAATAAAAAATGCAGGTAATGTGTATGCATGGTAAAGTGCAACGGCAGATGATGATGGTAGTAATACAGCTGGTAAGAGTGTTATGTTACTGTTGACAGTATAAAGTTCACACATACAAACACACACATTTATACACATACATACATATATATATGTATATACACAAATACACATCTATACCAAGTGTGTGTGTGTATATATATATATATATATATATATAGCAACAGTATTATGTAATGATAGTAATAGTAGAATAACAGTATAATAGTAACAGTCTAAAGTACTAGTGTTAGCAGCAACAGCAAATAATAATAATAGTATATAATAGCAGTATATGATGCTAATGGTAGCAGCTAAGGGGAGTGGCAACAACAGTAAATACTACTACTACTAATTAATTTAAATGAAAACAAGAAACGAAGTATCAACTAATCTAACACACTTGACTTTGGCCAAATTTTCTCAGCCTATTATGTTGTAGCTGCTGGTTATCACGCTAACTTAGCTAAGTGGAACCAAAGATGTCACTAAACTTTTGAGACTTGAAGAAAACACTTTACAACAGCAAATAAGTGAGGTGTGATGTTGAGCTCAAGGTGTCTGTTAGATTGTAAGTAAACAGCTGTTACACTAACGCTAGCTAAACTTTCATATAGCACCTTTACCCCATCAACTGGGGTCAAAAGTTCAGTCATCAGCTGAAAATCAATGTTAATGTTAAAACTTTATAAAAGCCTATAACATCTGACAAACTAATCCTATTTCTATATCTTTATTGATAAAGATCATGAGATGTGGTTAACATCCAGTAAAAAAAAGAAAAAACTGTTAAGTGGACCGTGCCATGGCAACAACTCTTCCACAAGCCTTCCAGCGGCTAAAATACATAAATCCACTGTGACCTTCTGTGCTTTTATGAGGGTTTTAAAAACAGAAACTCCACAGGGTGGCGAGCACCATTACCAGAATACCAACTTTGTTCAGTCATTATTGGATAGGTGTGGCAGCTGCAGTGGTGTTAGTAGCAACAGTTGTGTGATGGTGGTTGCGGCAGCGCTGCAGGGAGTGGTCTTCCTGTGGCTGACAGCTTGCCTTATTAACACTATAAAAGAGAATAATAAAACTGCCACTGGCTGATGAGCCAATGCCAAAGACAGACAGCCGCAAGTGGAGGGTCAAGGAAGAAAGAAAAGGAGAACCAGAGAGTTCAACGAGGAGAAAGGAGAGGATAAGTGGGTAAATTAAAGGGGGGACTGGAGGTGGGAAGATCGAGGAGAGGAAGGGGCAATTAGGAGAAATGGGGAATGTTGGATGCGAAGCAAGAATGATAGAGAGATGTGGGCAGGGAAGCATTGAAGGAAGAGAGCAAGACAAAACAATATGAAGAGAACATGAAAGACAGGAGGAAAGCCTGACAAAGGGAAGGATGTGGAGGGAGGAGGAAGATGACATAATGACTGATGGTGAAGAAAGAAATGGAAGATGAGAGACAAAGGATGAAGTGAGGGGATGACAAGAGGAGAAAGATAAGAAAGAATAGCGGAGAGTAGATAGGAGGCAGGAGGCCACGTGTGTGTGGAGAGAAGAGTGCTGAAAATGTATTATCAATAGAGACTGAGACATCCATATCATAAAGTCGGCAGCAGCCCATCTCTACTTGGAAGTACACAACAAAGTCCCTGTGTGTGTGTGTGTGGCACCACAGTAAGTCAGCGGCTGTTAAATGTGCTGGGCTGCTGCAGTTCTGCACCATTCAACACGATCTGTCACTCAGCTGGTGGCACGGACACACACACACACACACACACACACACACACACACACAAAATCTAAAAGGTTTTGTCACAGAGAGGAGATCTTAAGCTGCCACATGCAGGCATCTCTTCCACCCAGCCACATTCATCTGACAGTCATGGAGAAACAATGTATTTCACACACACACACACACACACACACACACACAGAGAGAGAGAGAAACATCAAGATAAACACAAGCAGATAAAAAAAGACACACACTCATTCACATAAAGACGCTAACAATGTCCGCAAACACACACACACACACACAGACGACACAAAACTCACACTCACCGGTAAACACACACACAAACACACACTCTATAAATAAATGCATCCACTGAGACACAAACAACACACACACACTCGAGTGTTTGAGGAAGGTCATGGTTTGGTGCGACGGCTGAAGCGTGACGGTGCTGTTCAGGGAAAGAAAACCTAATCAAATCAAAACACTGGCAACACACACACACACACACCAATTTAAACATGGTATTTTCAGGTATTTTGTGAAGTGAATCTTATTTGTCACTAAACAGCAGAGCTTTCAGAGAATCAACAATCTTGTTAGGCTGTGTTCCTGGCAGGCTGCTTCAGGTTAAAATTTGTTTGTTGGATTGAGGGACCAAATGCACACGCACACACACTAACATAACAGATGTGTTGATTTAGGAAACACACACTCAATTCCCGGCCAGTTTTGAGGAGTGCACATGACAAAGCTGGATTTCACACAGACTCACGCACACGTGCATTTGGGGGTAAACACACACACACACACACAGATGGATTTGCACAACAAGCTGGATTAGCATTGTGGTGCTAACATGGACCACCAGGCCAACGACCTCCGGGGGATGCAGGGAAGTTTTTAAGCTCCGAGTGTGTGTTTGTGAGGATTTTGCTGTTTCATCAGGCTGCTGTCTCTTCCCTCACAGCCCTCTGCGCCTTGACAACCCAGAGCTGAGACCAGAAGGCAGAGCCTCAGTCTTACACACTTCACTTCACTTCTGTTAAAGAAGTCACCAGCCCTAAACCCTATAGAAATAGTATCTGCTTCGCACACACCTAAATTAATTCAATTTAAACCAAACAGAAGAGCAGTAATTCATAAAAAAAAATTATAAAAATTATACAATTATAACAGACAAAAAATTAATTAAACGTGGACTACAGGTCTGTGATTTGACCACTAGTCAAAAATTTATGGATCTTCTTCATTAATGAAAACTGGTTCTAGCAAGAAGAAAAATACATCAAGAACGGTCTCATATTAAGTCTCACATTCCTCAAAGCGCAGGCAGAGGAGGAGACTCCAGCTCATTAATGAACACCTAAATTTAATTATGCCTCATTTGAAAGGCCCACTCTTCATCTTTCACATCCAAAGCTGAAAACATAAAACCCAGTTCTATTAGTTAGTTAGTGCATCGTCCACCTGCCAAGTGATCCACGTTTTTTTTACATGTGCTGTTTTGATCAAGTCATTATGGGAGTTGATATGAACAACTGGTGCTGATGTTGACAGCAAATGCCTCAATTCATTTCACTAAAAGACTCTACTACCTTTTCACAACATGTAAATGACAGTGCTCACTGTTTCAATCACACCCTCGATCTTAGCCTGACATTTGTTATAAAGAAATCAAACTTGCCTTCTTCTCCCTGACCATTCATGAATAACATTTCAGTTCATAATAACAGACTATACCACTTATAGAAAAAAACACAAAAACTGTATAAGAAGTGGTACTCTACCAGTGTAGAGGAATTTGGCCCTTACCTTGAAAGCATGCCAGAAAGCCCTCTCTTATTATTCATCATTAATAGAAGAGAATAAAAACAACCTAAGGTTAAAGTGTCATTGCTTTGTTCATTTAACGCTCAGTGGTAATGGCTTTATGAGCTTAAAAAGAACCTAACTATGAGAGAGAAAAAAATCAGTACGTCCTTCCCACTACTGGTACAGTCGAATTATCCAGTACAGTGACTTTAGCTTTAACTATAACACCTGTGTGAAGTCTCCGTCTGAGCTGGTCCACTGGTCCAACCAATGTTTTAACTTTAATTAACACTTTTGTGTTAGAGCTAATCAATGTATCTCCATTAACACATAAAGTACTACAAGCTTTTAAAGTTGCAGTAAATGAACTGCTATTTAGAAAATCTATTTATTGGCCCAGATGTTTTCACCATCCCGATAAATTTAGAAAATCTTCAACAAAACTAAAAAGATTTTCAGTCACGATTCAGACGCATCATAGCACACAGAAACTAGAGCATGTCATTGGGATTAAAGGAACCACAGTAGGTTGTTTGAGTCATTTATTCAGTTTATTCATGTGAACAATGACTCTTGTATACACACAAAAGTCAGTCATGGAGTTCCACATGGTTCTGTGCCAGGGACAGTATAGTTCACCATATATGCTTCTTTTAGGTAATATCATTAGAAATGATCACATTAACTTTTATTGCTATGCGGATGACACTCTGTTGTACTTATATATAGAACCCTACCTTGAGCAAGGCACCACACACTGCTCCCTGGGCGCTGTATGGCTGCCCCATGCTCGTGTGTGATGGAGGTCAAATTTCGTTGTGTGCGCTGTGTGTTCAGTGACAACTGGGATCACTTTTACTGTGACTTTCACAAATGTCAGGAATGCCTTAAAAACACAAAAGCCTGAATGACCTATAGTTTCCTACTAAATAAATACTAAATTCAGACAAAACCAAAGTTGTTGAACTTGGTCCTAAACCTGTGAGGAATCTTGTCATGACCAGAACTTGTAATTTAAAGACAAGTCTGTGGTACAGCCTTCTTTTATGTAAGTAATACTGCAAAAATTAGAAATTTCCTATCCTATCAGACTGAAATATGTAAACACCAGTCTGTGCATCTGTTATCTCCAGACTGGACTACTTAATACCATACTAACAGGATAACTCCGTGGAAGCCTCTAGTTAATCTAAAAAGCTCCATCACGAGTAATGACAGGAAGAAAAAGATCATTATTCATCCTGTATTAGCTTCTCTGCACTTGTTTCCTTTAAAATCATCAATATCAGAATAGAATAAAAACAAAAACAAAAAACCCAAAGTTCCCCAAAACCTCAACAGATTACTTCAATCTCAAAATTCAGGTTTATTTCAGTTTCCTTCCTTTCCAGTTTCTTAACTTCAGTTTGTTTCTTTCAGCCTCCAAGACCTTACTTTGTGTTTTTCCTCTCTGTCCTCTCTCCTGCTGTCATCATTGGGCACATTAATTTCATAATCATAATCATAGCTTCAAAGTGTCTTAAGATCATTCTTTGGCTTTATATGAATTAAAAATAAAATGAATGTCCTATTTCAAGGAAGCAGAACCGGACCTCATGTTGTTACCACAAAACCCATTTCAACCACTTTGCATAAAGTAATTGGATTTATGGTGTTTTACATAAGGTGTTTTGACTTTACTGCACTGGTGGTTTTAGCAACAGACACAGACCTCTGGTGTGGGCGTGTCCATGTCCAATGAAGAAAGATGACAAAGACCAAACACTGAAAGTGTGTGAAGAGAGACAGAACGAGAGAGGGAGGGAGTGTAATTGCAGCACGTCTGCAATCTGCAGCAGTCTGCTTGTGATGAGCCACGTGTGTTAGCAATTATACTTGTTTGTGCGATAGCTGGTGTGAATGAGCTTGTGATTGTGTCTGTGTGTTTAACTGCATGAAAAAAAAGTGAATCAGAGTCTCTTTGCTGTGCATTTGATCCTCTTTACAAGGTAGCACATGCAAACTCTTTAATGAAAGATTCAACTTATATCACGAAGCCATACAGCGATTCTGTGGGGAATGTGAATACTTGGAACTTGTGTCAGGTAAGGTCCAAAAAATGTCTAACTGGGTCAGGTATAGGGTCTTATTTTCTTGTCCCTAGAAGTTTCATGTCTGTGTGTTGATACGTCCACAATCAATTGGATCCGAGGTGTCACAGAAGAAAACTGCTATTTTTTTCCAGGGCACTCTGAAATCATTTCCTTGACTGGTTTAGTATTTCAGTGATTCACAATGCGAACCGGTAAGAGGTGAAGCGTGGCATAGTGTTTGACTATGCCAATCCAGCTGTGTCAAGAATGACTGCATCTTGCACGGTCTGCCGCCTGCCTGCTCAGCTGACCGATCGCTTGTGTTCCATAAAATTTTGGTCACTTTCTTTAATGCCATATCTTCCATGTGTCCAGCTGGAAGAAAACCTCTCCACAGGATTAAAAAACTGTTTGTCATGACATGGATAGCCCTGTGTTTAAATAAGATTAAAGTAACGAGTAGTAATTGGCCACAACTGTCACTGCCTCTAACATGCCCTCTTGTGATATATGATAATTTATTCTTTCCACCAACCAAGCGCAGCACAAGGTTCCCCAGGTGAGACTGGCCGTGAAAACACACCTCAGTGTGTTCGGCCCCTGATGCCCTGGACAGAACGGACTGAGCCGCTGGCTTCATGAAGACAGAGCTCGAAGTGTCTGAACTTTGAAATGCAAAAGAAATGGCATGTGTTGCTGCTTATTAACCGATGGCACATTATGTTGCTGTCACTCTGTGCTGATTCTCTCCCCCCGTCTCTGTGGACCTGGTTAAGTCAAACATATTCTGGATCAAGTTACTCAGATGTGGATTGGACTTGAATTAACACAGGTAGTTTCACCAGATTCTATGTAATATAAGAGGTTACTAAGGCTCATACAAACAATACAATTCTTAATTAAAGACCAGGAGGTCACAATGTCATTAAATATTACATTGAATTCAAATCAAGTTAAGGGTCTTCCATAACTAACCAGCATCGATCATATGACAAATATAAACTTCAGTTAAACAATCTGCAGATTAACCTGTTGATTTATTTCTAAATGGATAAACACACAATTTACCCCATCATTTTATACCCAATAACATGATCAAAAAAAATTCACTGAAATGTCTCATCTCTGACAGGTGACAACTCTTTCCTTTGACTATCTCAGAGATGCTTCTAGAACTTAACACCCGTTGCAATTATAATAATTGATTGTACATAAGTTAAAAAGGCACACGGCTATAAATATGATCCACACTGTGTGTCAGGATAAAAAGCAAGTCAATGAAGTCAAGAGACTCTCTGTAGATAGATCTGTGATAAATTCATAGAGATCAGGGACCGTGATGAAAAAGATTCTCTGGCCTGGTGAGACATAAATTTAAGTCTTTGAGCTGAACTTCAAACATCATCACCTGGTTAATGCCATCCCTGTGGAGAAGCATGGCAGTGGCTGCTTGATACAGTGGAGGCTCGCTATCACACATTGTACTATTTCATTTGCTATCAGTCGACCATAACCAACCCACACTAGCACAGACCTAGACCAACGTGATCCCATCATCCGTCACTGCTCCTTGCTACCATCGCTCCTGCATTGATTAATGTGACAGACAACGACATATCTTATGGTGGCGCAGGGTAAAGCAGAAATAATGGGGCAAACATCTGATCATCAGGCCAATGAAATATTAATTAATTTGATAATGACAACAAGGTAGCTGTAAAACGGCACCTAGAATGTGATAAACTCCTCAACCAGTCACCTGTCCCCTGCAATATTTACTGATCGCTGTCAGAATAAATAGGCTATGGACCATCTCCTTCAGCAGGGCCTTGACATAAATCTATGATTGACAATAAATCTGTTGTATGATATATTTTACAAAGCCCTGAGCTCTGTAAATGCCAACCAGCTCAGCGGACACGGCTCACTCTGTTTGGAGAGGTAAGCTGGGATATAACAGTCTCAGTGGCGTATAGGCTCCGTTGCATCACAGCAGGGGGGGGAGATGTGCCTGTGCTTGTGTGGCATATTACCACATCTGTACATTAATAGTGGGGTAGAGTAGGTGGGTGGGTGCATCTGTCTTGTATGTGTGTGTGTGTGTGTTTTCTTGGGAAACAGGTCTGATTCTCTTCCTCCAGCAGTGCAAATCCAGCTCATTGATTAGCCTCCTTGTGGCTACACTATCGATCCTTTGACAGCCAGACCTCAGAAAGCAGCTTTGTGTGTGTGTGTGTGTGTGTGTGTATCACGTTATTAGTCACAGAATGATGCTCCTTTGGCTGCCCTTCACACCATCCACTCAAACTAACTCCAATTGACCACAGATATGCTGTGACTGCTGCTGCTGAGTGTGTGCATGTGTGTATGAGAGAGAGAGAGAGAGAGAGAGAGAGAGAGAGAGAGAGAGAGAGAGAGAGAGAGAGAGAGAGAGAGAGAGAGAGAGAGAGAGAGAGAGAGAGAGAGAGAGAGAGAGAGAGAGAGAGAGAGAGAGAGATACACATCCAATCTCAGGAACCTCTGAGCCCCTCTCAGCCCAGATGTACAGAGCACCTAGTGATAACACACTCCCTAAATCCCTGCACCGAAAGCGCGCGCGCACGCACACACACACACACACACACACACACACACACACACACACAAATGCATCTACACACTCATACACAAACACACACTGTCATTTCTATTTCTAACAAAGGCAAGTGCCAGTGTTTTCCATAAAGGAAAGCAGCCTCTTGTTCTCTTTGATAATTTATTCATGGGCTGAAAAAAAAGACGACATACGCCATCGGTCTAACAGGACAACAGTGATTTAGTGTTTGTCGAGAGAGCGACAGACATGCAGAAAGCTAGAAAGGAAGAGGAAGGAGGAGGAAGGAGGTGAGATGGAGGGAGGGGGGAAATGAAGGAGCGATGAAGATGAATGGAGGAGAGGAGAGAGTGAAAACAACTCCAGAGATAATGGAGTCACTTCTTGCCTGAAAAGCACAGTGTGTTTTCATAGTGCGTGAGTGTGGAGAACACCGTGTCCTTTCCTTTAGTGTTACACATTTGTCCAATGTCTTCTTTCTTCACCACACTCACATCTGTTCATGAGACAATATACAGTACGTTTTAACTGACCAATCTTAGCTGTGTTACTGAATTTGCAAGCTAAAGAAAAAAAAAATTGATCCTCTGATCCCTACCGCAGAGTAGATCACTGGATCACTGTCTGTTCCTGACTTCAGAGACACTAATGCACCCAGAGCAGCAACGGTGTCAGTGCTACTTCTCCAATTATTTAGTTCTACTTGAGACAGTCACCTCCTTCTGTCCTCCAGTTATCATCATGGAGCACTTGACTTTGAAATTTTCTTTTCTTTTGTTTTCTTCAATTTTCATCACAAATTATTTTTACCCTCTGATTCTTGGGCATGTAGTTTGGAGGACATTAACCAATAACAAACATGCAGCTCTGATTTTCAATTGAGGGGGAACCAACAGTCGTTAGAGAGATTAGAGAGCAGATTCAAATGCTTAAGAACATTTGGTGCATCTCAAGTTGAGAGAATATATATATATATATATATATATATATATATATATATATATATATACATACATATATATATTTCTCTACGAATACGAAGAGAAAACATGAGAGAAATTCGAGAGAATGCTGCTGCACAAAGCCCAATATATGGCACAACAGCTACAGGCAACATAGGTGGATGTATTGATTTCATTGGCTTTTATGTATCATGTTATATATGACAAGAGAAAGCTATGAAACAAAAGGTTGTGGGTTAAGAGACACTGGAAGCAGACTCATAATATGTGAGGAGAATTTTTAAATTGATATTGTGCTACATGACTTGTCATTGTCCAAGCAGCTAAATAAACACTTACTGAATTTATTACTTTTCATATTACATTTGAGATGATGTGAGGAGTTTTTTTTTTTCCTCTACGACTACAGCCAGTGAATCTGTTATTATCGTTTCATTCGCAATGGCTGAGAAGTAAAATCAATGCTTTCTAGTTAATTTTTCATTTAAATGTCCAGCATATCCCAGAGTTCCTCCTGTCAATTAACAGATCCCTGCCTGCCCCTCGGCTGAAAACGTAAAAAGGCATTTAGTTGGTGCAGGAAGGTTCCTGTGGATTTTAAAGGTCAAGAAACTGTTCAATAGAAAAAGCAAAAACAACAAGGCGATGAGAAAGGCAGCACATGAAAAAAAAAAAAAAAAAAAAGTTTTATTTAAATTATTAAATTATTACAGACCCACAAGAGAAATATCAGCATCTGTCTTAAAAACACTCATATTTATCACTATTAAACTATTAAATAAAACATTTAGAGTCCATATGTTTTGCTGTAATTCATACAGCAAAGTCAGGATTGTCGGTCAGATATCATCCAAATCAGTTGATGGAGAACATATTCAACATATACAACATGTTCCTAGGAGTGAAAGAAGAGATGTGGAGTTGTGATCATTGGCTGTAGAACAAAGCTTTTGTTGGAGACCAAAGGAAATGAAGACACAACTGACCAAGTTGATGTATCTTGAGTAACTAATCCTGCCTCTATAATAATTTGACAATAATTAAGGTGCATGAAAAACAATTCAGTTATAGCAAACATCTATGCAAAGTGACAACATGTTCATCCACAACGTATCTGACAAACATTCACAGATGTTTCAGATCACGGTTGTCAGTTTTAACTAGAACTGAGACGTGACACAAAATGAATCAGATACAATCTCGTTTTTGTCTGAACTTATTCAAACCTGAAAGGGATTTTTTTGTGTGTGTTCAGTCTGAGGACACCCAGAGTTATATGATACTGAGAAGCAGCAGGACTACTAGGAAAGCTCTGAACATATGGATCTATTACTTGACTCCAGCTGTTGGTTGAGGTTCTGGTAGCACATCTAGATTCCTGGAAGGAGTACTCCAATTAGCTGGTAATAGCTGTAGTATTTGCTGTTTGCACATTTTTACAGATTGCAAAAATTCTGTTTGCGTACATTTACACCTTTACGAATCCCAGTCTCCGGAGAACTAGAGAAAGGTGGTCGTTGCTAATGTAAACCAGACAGAAATTATGTTTCTCTTAGGATGTATTTTTCGATAACTTTTAAACTGAAAACTAACCTCACTTGTAGAAGACGAGTTTGAAGCGACGGGGAATATGGAAAGACTGTGGTCCTGCCAAATAAACATCAACTACGTTCTCTTTAAGTACATTCGTGTAAATTTTTGATCTAAAATCACATCTGCTAATCTCTGAGTATTCACATAAAACATATGACTGTCACACTGTTCTATCAAATCTGAAGGTTCAAGCAGCTGATGTGAACGTGAACAGACAGCACAGCAATTGCACTTCCCCGTTTCTCTGTCTGAATCATTGATTAGGTCATATCTCACCTCTATATCATGCGACCTAATGTATCTCTCTATCTTTTTTTAGATCTTTGACTCCCCTTCATTCCTGCTACATCTTATCTGGCAGACGCCGGCGTCCCACTAAGGACAATGCAAGTAGTTCTGGCATCGATCAGGTCATGACCGCACGGAGAACATTGTGAAGATTAATGTACGAGTGAAACTACTGTTTGGGGACTGATATGGTGAGGTAAGGAACATTCAGGCTTCAATCACTGGCCTGACATGCTGTGAAGGGACAACACTACTGAACATCTGCTTCAACACCTGTGATATGGTGGCTTAGGGGAAAAAAAATCGACATTTTATTGCACTTGATTAAGGAAGTAAAAAAAGATGGCATCAATTATAAAACCAACATGTTTCAACCACACACAGAACTATTAAGAGAAACATGCTATTAAGTTTTGTCAAGAACTAATATATTAAGTAAGTGAGAATCTGGGCAGACACGTCTTCTGAGCAGTGATGTCTACATTTACTTGTATGAATTGTATTACCAACAAATCCATAAGAAAATAACGGAGGGGTTTAAAAAAAAAATTATGTTCCTTAAAGAAAGATTGTAAGATATTTGAATATTGTGCCATCTACAGTGATTAGTATCATTAAAAGATTCAAAGAATCTGGAGGAATTTAAGTGTAAAAAGCACAAGTCTAATCTGAACACCTGTGATCTCAAATTCTGCATCGGTATTTGTCTCTGTCAACAATATCTGATAAAACCGCAGCCAAGATCAGGATTGTTGTGGAAAACCAATTGTATTTTCAGATATTAGATACAAAAACTTTTACAAGCTATTATAGTATGATCTTTATCTTTGTGAAGCACTAATAGACTGGTTGTTCCCTATCTAAAATTAGTTGCACCACATGTGGTCCAATCTCATTGTAAATTCCCAAGTTTTTCTTCCAGATTCAAACAACTTTATTGAAATGTGGAATGAACTAGGGTTTGTAGTTTTTTATATTGATTCAAAATATCGATTAAAAAATCCTTTAAATAATCTAAGTGTATGTCACCATCCAGTAAGCATTTTAGAGGCAGAACCATCAGACTGCAGGTCTAAACATCTTCTAGTGCTACAGAATGATAATACCACAGTAAAATTTTTAAACAGGTCACAGACCTGAAAATACAAACCACAACTTTAGCCGCAGTATGTAAAAAGGCGGTCAAACAATATCAAAATAAACTCACTACAGTTTATTGCTCATCTTTTGACAGCAGCGCTGTGGGAAATTGCACTGTGAAGCTGCTCAAACTGAAGGACAGCCAGTTTCTGATGTGCCAGTAATCCAACTGATCATCAAAGAGTCAGATTGTTGATCGGGCAGGACGCTAATCAGGCTCTGTGAGCCTCCTCATACTGCATCAAGCATCGAGAAACAATCAATCTGGCAGAAATTCAGCTCAATTCTAAAGTTAACTGGAGGGGAGGAGTCAATTCAGGGCTTAATCCACACAGTGTGTCCAGCTTAAGAGATCAACAACCACAGGCTTCCTTATTTTCTGTTGACAATAGATGCATGGGACAGACTGCACCGAACTAATGAAGTAAATAAGACAGAATAATAGATAAGGTAAAGCTTTATGGAGTCTAAGAGGCACTGCAGTAAATAGACTGAACCTGTGATAGTTTGGCTACAAAACTGCTGTCTAAATTTCTCCAAACACAATCAAAGTTCAGTTATTAGCAAAGTCAGCATAGCTACTTTTAGTACATGTTCACCTAAAGAGATGGTTCCTGAACTGAACTGAACTGTGCCAAACCAATGAAGGAATGATACACTTTATTTTTTCTGAACTGATTTAGTTCCTGTTCACAAGAGCAAAACTTAATAGGCCCACAAATTGTAAACAAAAGCCAAATGGAGATAATGCTGCCAGATTATTGGTCAACAGGGACAGTAGGTACGAAGTCAAGAAATGGTATGCCTAAACGTACACTTCCTCTGATTGGTTCGAATGGAGAAGAATGAACCAAGGGCTGCTCTGCGCATATATATATATAAAGATTTGTATTTTCAAAAAATTTAGAATAAGCCTTGGAAAATCTATATTGATTGCAGCCTTCCTCCAACTTTCATCATCTGTAAAACTGCTTCAGTGGCTGATGGATTCACGGTACTTTTAGATTTTAATAAGAGCAAAGCAAAGCCAAAGTGCTTCTTATATAAACCTCTCTGAAGAAGAAAGGAAATGAAGTGAAGTGAAACGAAATGAAATGTATCTGCTGATTAAAGCTCGGTCGGCTCCATCCTGAAACCACTGTGAGTGTCCTCTCTGCAGTTATGTGCCAGATTTTATCTACGTGGGAAGATGAAAGGTGCTGTTGCAAGGTAGGGTTATGTCATGATGGTACAAAATGTCTTTGTCGGAGACCGAGAGGAGGAAAAAAAAAAAAGGCAGACAGGAGAGTGATGGGGCAGAATAGGACAGAGACAGAAAACACAAAGTGAGTGAGGGACAAGTAGAGTGAGAGCAGAGAGACAGAGAAACATGGCTGTCAGCATGTTTCCTGCTGTAGTGGAGATTAAACAGCTTTCAGCACGTCAGCATACACTTAGATTAACAAGTCTTTCTGTCTCTGCAAATGCACACGCACGTGCACGCACGCGCACACACACACGCACACACACACACACGCACTGTCCTCAAACATCTCCTTGACACTGAGACTCATCGACAGCAGGAGCAGCTGATAAGGAGGAAGAAACCGGGATGAACAATGCCACATATCTCTGCCAGTGTACACACACACACACACACAAACAGACCGTTCTTCCTGCAACAAACAACATATCACACACACACACACACACACGTGTAACCTACATATCTGCAGGTCAAAAGAGAGGCAGCAGCCTCCTGACTCCTGATTCAGGTCAGCATCTCTCTTCTTTTTTTTACCTCCCTCTATTAATTCTGTGGTTCGGTATATTTGCTGCTTTGTTGTTGTGTTTGGGGCGCTGATTTAACCCAGATGATTTAGTTTGGACAATATTTTGCAGGAATTAAGCTAAAATATGTTGCTGTGAGTGAGCACTGAGCTAAAGGCTACCAATAGAAATGCTGGCATGTTTTGAATTCGTGTGAATTCTACAACATTTACAACTGATGATGAAAAGTATTATAATTCATCCTGAGTGTGTGTAGCGTATTTCACAGCATGGCTTTCAACAGTTGTGTAGATGTTTCATTAAAAAAAACATAAAAGAAAATCATTCGTTTCTGGAGGAAAAGTCAGAGTGTCAACCAAATCCACAGAATTTATAATAATCGTATAATATAATAATAATCGTATAACCGTAGCATAACTATTTGTACTAAATTTCAAGGCAATCTGTATCTAATCATTTTGGTGGTTATTCCACTTTTAGAACGATGCTGTGAAAATGGCTACAAATCCTCTCGTATTTGTTCTCACCTGCTCATTGAAATAAAGTTATATTTACAACACACCATGACTTTCTGTGGCTGCTTGATTAAATTAATTAGATTTCAACTGTGGTGCTCCTGCAGCCACTGCTCTCTAATGCAGAAAAACTTCCAGATATACAACAACAACAAATGAACCTGCAGCTCCAATTGGCTCGACTCTATCTTCCATGTACGATAACTATCGGAATTTAGAACTCAAACAAAGCAATATTAAAGCCTTTCAGGCAACATTTCTTTCTTTTATTCCTTCTTCTTTTGGCTGCAGTTAGTTGTAACGATACATAAATGGTCTTTGTTATCAATGCAGATGAATAGATGGCTAATGTGGTTAGCCACAGACATAATCACTAATGAAGTTATCTTCAGCGCTGATCAGGAGTGTTTCAAATGATTCATATACAATGAGAATAATATGTATTAGAGCAACTGGACACAATCAAGTAAATACACTGCATCCATCAGCTGTGGTACTTATATTTTTGGATTATGAGGGGTGTGTGAGGTCAAACCCAACAGACATTGGGGCGGAGTACACCCTGACGTCCAGACATCAGTGCAGTCACCAGTTTGTGTTTCTATTAGAGTTTAAAATAAAAGGGATATTTCTACAATTTCAACAAAGCACAATTGCTATTTGCAGGTGTTTCATTGACAGGAGTTTTGCGTATGAGCAGTAATTCTTGTAAATCTACTCAAAGAAAAAAGAACCAAGAGTTTCCATGGTTTTGGTACAGTGATCTCAATTGCACCTACTGCTGTCGCTGTTACTGTTATTAACAGAAGGCAAAGACGGGGGCGCCTGGACGGAGCACCATGTTGTTGTATATATGCCGTGTGGCTGCACAACGGTTCCAGTCCCGACCTGAGTCGAGCTTTCCTGTCTCTCTTTTCACTGTCTCTATCACTAAAGGCTAAAATGGTACATAAAGGTACATTTGTTTGTACAAATATAACATTAAACAACAAAAATGGCTCATAAGAGTTTAATTTAAGCTGTTATCGAGCCATTTTCTATGGTTTTCTTGATAATAACCAAAATCACTTCTTACATCAATAGCTATGAAAAGCTGCCAAAAACAGTGCTTTTAGGGATATATATATATATATATATATATATATATATATATAATTTTTTGACCTTTCTTTCGTTTAATGATAGAGACAGTGAAGAGAGACAGGAAACAGGGAGGAGAGTTGGGGGAAAGATGAATTCAAGCCAGTGAACAGCTGCACGGCACATACACATCAAGGTGGGGCACCATAACCATTTGGCTATCCCCATTTGGTGCCCAATTACTAAGCTGAGTTATGGAAACCCGGCTAATGAACCTAACCTGTATGTGTCTCGACTGTGGGAACCAGTGCTAACCAATGAACCACGTTACGGCTACCAGAACTGAAGAGCTTGACCATCATTAGTAATAATAAACCACATGTATCATTAGCAGCCTAAATGATATCATCAATAAATAAATAAAGTCTTTCTCGAACCAAATAACCAAACTACACATGGTAATTTATCTTAATTTGCTAAGAGTTGAACCACATTCATCTTTTCTTCCTGGTCCAAACCACTGGGCAGTTTTTTAAATTCCCACCTGCTTTAATTAGTCAAATTCTGCTGTAGTTTGATTCAGATGTTACATCATTACATTCTTTTTTTTAATTTTAGTTAGCTCAGCTCACACCCACCTACCTGTCACATGACCCCGACGGTATACAGGCCATACTTACACACAGCAGGTCCATAAGGCAGCTGGGTTTCTTCCTTTGGTGCAGCTGCTGTCGACAGGTGGTACAGACTAAAGGGAAACTGTGGGTAGTTTCAAATTAATTTTCTTCTTATATAACTGCCATTAAGCATTTCTGACCACATTTGGCGAATATAAGTGGAAACTGAAGCAGAATGTACTTTATTTTAATTCATTTCTTTTACACTTTAAAGTATATTTTAGTATTTTAGATGGATCAAATTAGTGGATTTGAAATTTCACTAAATTTCTAAAGTAGAGACTATGAAAATGTAAAAGAATACTCATTGTTTTCTAACAAATGAAATGAATTTGTTTATTGACTTTATTTTTTGTGGCACATATATATATATATATATATATATATATATATATATATATATATATATATTTATATATGGACACGTCACAGTTTCATTTATTGATTTTCTGTGATGTCAATAAATGCAGCTGCTGAATCGATTGATCACAACTACCGCAGAGACATCACAGCTGCTCCTGGCAGTGAAATCTTTTGTGATTCCTACGGGAAGAAAGTGTAACAGTAGACAAAGAGACTGGAAGTAATTACGTTTTCATCGATTGTGAATAATCATATGCCTGGCGCTGTTTCGCGGCATTAAAATAAAATGCAATATTTCTTTTCAATGCTGATTTTTCCTTTGACACGAGAGCAAATGTATTACAGCACGACGCTGCTCTTCAGATCAGACCGAATACATGAACACAGCAGCATCCTGAGACAAATGACTTCAAAGCTCCTGTAAAAACAAGAGCTGAGATGAACAGCAGGCACTCGCGTGCTGGTACACTGCTGTGCAAAGACAGTATCATGATTCTGATTATGATTTATGATCCCGCTCCCACTTTTGATAATGAAAGTGAAGCCAAACAGCAGGTAGAAAATGTTACACAATTGAGTAAAAAAACAAAGAAAGACCAGCTTGAGATTTTGAGGCCAGAGTCAATGTGCATATAACTGCAGGAGATCATTGTACGTACATCAGTCGGGGGAAAACTCAAAGAAACAAGCTCGGGGAAATAAAGAAGGTGTTAATCTTATGCTGTCAGCTGTCACCTCACAGTTGAACCGCTGTATGTTAAAATCCACCATCCTTGAAGTGTGGCGCCTCCCTGGACGATTCACTGCTGTTCTTTGTCTTAGTCAAAGTAAATGGAATATTTTTAGGTTTTGGATGGTTGCCTCAAGAAAATGAGTTACTTAATGACATCAAATTCAACAACATAATCCACAACAAAAAATAATTGGCCAAGAGACGGCGGGGCCAACCAAAGGACCCTTCATTTGCCTTGTGAGGAGTCATTTAACCATCACAGTGACGGCGAAGATGCTACATCAACTTAAAATTCTTGCACAGTGCTACTTTAAACACTTTCCTGCCATCACAAATACGTCATGTTTTAGAGGAAGTCCTCTCTAACCATGGTAAGTTGCACGTACTCTTCACCGGGAGAGAGTTTCACTTGCAAAAAATCTTAAAATATCTGAACGTTACATGACCCTCGGTAAATCTAGTACAACCCATTAGCGACGACTATTATTGTATCTCCTGCTGTTAACTGCGCAATTGTCCTTTAAATGCATACAGTGCGAAAGTAAAGAGAGGCTGTTACCGGTAATTATGGGAATGTGACTGAAATCAAGTGAAATGGAAAATATACAGAAGGAACATTGGTACTGAGGACATTGTTGTCCACAGCCGGCATTTCTGTTGCCTGTGGTGCATCTGAACACACACATACTTGTATATAAATCAGTGCCCACACCACTGCGAGCCACTGTATTCCCTCATCACTTCACAGGCAACGGAAATACTCTGACTTCACTAACCACGACCCAGAAACACTGGGAATCACACACACACACACACAGTTAAGAAGAATGTAGCACAGCTCTGGCATGTACTCACATACCCTTTATCACACACCCACCACCACTGTCCTCCAGACATGAGCAACTTCAAAACACTAATCTTGGCCAGTAGCAATCATTTTTGTCTTTCATTTTTCTTTTCAGTCTGAATCTGAATGTTATGCAAGTCGTCTTGTGATTTTTCCAACGTTCAAACGCCACAGTCAATGGTAACAGTCTACCGTGATATCACACTTATTAAGACACAGTTCCCATGTTTATTCCCTCGTGTGTGTGAATGAGAAACACTCAATATCAATGCACCGAGCAAAACTAAAGCATCTGTGAATAACATGAATGTTTATGAGTTGTTTCCCTTGTGGGTTTAGCTTTTGCACCGCAGAGGTGGAGCAACTCACCCTGTTGTCACACAACATGGATCCAAAAACACGACACTGAAACAGACAACAACAATAACAGGTAGAACTTCTCCTTGCTCAGTCCTTCAGCACCTTAACATCACAGTTCATTACACACAAACTGACTAACCCAGAACAGCGCTATAAATAACATCATCTGTTTTTTTCCAATGTTTCTAAAAGAAGAAACCTTAACGCAAAAAATAAATAAATAAAATACTGCATACGTTTTTAACCCAAATAATGTCTTGACAGTGTGACAAAATTACTACAAGTAATAAGTGACAAGAAACAAGCGAGCGAGAGAACTCGCAGTGTTTGGTTTCCTAGGAAACTCTTCTTTCCATTGACAGCAAACAAAGCACAACCTGAGCTAACGAGCTCGCGCTCAGGCTCACAGGAACAAGAAGACAAACTTTTCAACTGATGCTGTTTCTTTACACTTTCACGATCATTTTACCCCAAAAAACAACTTTACATTGAATCAATTTTGTAGTGAATATTCCCACTGATGTCGCCAGTCTACGATCAAATGTTTAATGTTTCTTGCTGCCATCTACTGGTCGTAGGCTCTATTTGAGCAGGATGAGATACAAATTCATCGCATGTTCAGCTGCCTTAATTAAATGGGAAATGTCTGCATTGTGTGTAAATCGCCTCCTGTTGTGTATAAACTGAAATGAACTGAACCGAACTAACATTATCATAACTTCATTAATGTGGGTTAGTGGCTAAACAAATTTTGCTTTACAGGATATTATGATATATTATGAGAATAATGAAATTGACCTTGTGATCGTTAGGCTACAAACTATTACCACATCACCACTGTATCATTACTGTCATTTGTGTGAAACTGTAATAATAAGTAAGATTCCTATTTTCATGTGTGCGTGGTTGTAATGTCTGGGTTTATTGATGTAAACTAGTTTTCCAAATTATATGAAAAAGTAACTAATTACATTATCTATTACTTGTGTTCAGCGTATTATACCTTTGTGTTGTTGGGTCTGTCTCCTTTGTCGGCGTCCTTCTCTTTCTTCTTCTCCTCTTTTTTCTTTTCACGCTCCTTCTGTGGAGAAAAAAAATAGATGTGTAATATATTTACTATTAATTCCATATAGTTTTACCATCTACAATAGCCACACACACACTTTTTGTGAGTATGGGTCAGTATGACTTTACAGGTACTATACACTCTCTGACACATGTATTCAATGATCAGTCTTAACAGGCTGAATGAACAACTGGCAGCACATCCTTCTGTATTTAATATATAGATGCAGTGAAATAGCAGCATTCAATATATCACATTAATAACTGACATGTCCCTGTCTTGGAATACTATAATTAGCATATAAATCTGCTTAAGTGTGCAGAAAGGAGCCACTTTTCTTCATTAAATCACCATTTGACTTCTGTTGTAATATTCTATAGGAGGGAACGTAAGGTCTAATGGTGAATGGGATCCTTATAACTCACATCAGGTTGAAAACAATTAGATCTCATCCCGTAATGTGAGTTTAATGCACTCACAATGCAGATTTAATGTGCAGACATTATTAGCATACGGAGAGTTGATGTAGTGTTTTCAGGTTAATGCCTCCGTCTTGCTTTGGTGTGTGGAAATGAGCCATTGTTGATGCCAGCAACCAACGTGCCTCAGCTAATGATCATCACAACACCGAAAACACAAGCTCTAACTTCGCAGGTGAAGCCTCAAAGCAAGCTGTTGTCACCCAAGTACAAGTCTGCAGCAGCAGTCAGTCTGAAATGACTTATTAATATGTGTGTTGAAATGGTTATTTGCCTTAAGAATCTAATTTACAGTGTGTATCATCAATATGTACAATCAGAATGAATATTGAAAGCACATTAGACTTTAAACTGCTTTAATCTGCTCTGCTTTTAGGCAAGTTGTGTCGATTTTATATATTAACATACAGACATCCAACAGAATAAATCCACCACTATTCTACTGTAGCTTTTGGATTTAGACTGAAAGACACCATGGTGGGAACTATTACTTCTAAAAATGCAATAATTAAATGATAAAATAAAAGCTAGCGCTGCTGTTTGCACCTGAACAGTCTGAACCAGACGCTGGTTTCAGTTTAGTTTGAACTGCTCTTTAGTAAATGAACTAAAATGACTGGTGACATGATAATCTTGCCAATCTGCAGCAGGGTGGTTATTCTGGCTGCAGTTTTGTTGATATATCCATCAGTGAATTTGAGTATATTATCTCTGAGGCTCGGGCAGGGGCCGAGTCTTTGACTCTATTAACTATAAGCTAATGAGGCTAGCACTGGGCAATTTGCTCCAGCAGCATTAGCGGGGCTATTATGCTCCCATCTGATCATCACTAATAAAACACAGCAAATTACAGCTGGGATCTTCCTTCCACATATCATGTGGCTTTGTTTCTAACTTACTTAAAACAGTTAACACAAAGGGCAGCAATCAGAGACCAGTCTCTCTTTCAACCACACCACAATAACAAATCACTTAATTTACAGCTCACTACAGACACAGTGATTTTATAATCATTAAAATTCAGAGCGAGGAACAACACTTCACCACTCAACTGTGGCTTTTTGCAGTTCACCACTACCAGCGCAGTGGAATGATGTCGCTGATTGTGTCAAGTCACTGAATTAATCAATATTTTAGACTTATCAGCTTAATAGCTCTGCATCAGGACCTGCAGTATTTATCACAAGTAACTGACAGTCAGTTTACAAGCTACACCAGTTATTTGAATTTGTGACAGTACATCTGATCAACATGTCTTTTTTTTATACTGCTCATCTGATTTTCATGCAGTGGCTCTTTGTGAAGCTTAATAAAGCTGTCACTTAAAACTGTGGGTTGGTAAAGTTCAATTAAAACCTATTTAGACTGTAGATGGGATTCAGTCCTGCACCTCTACGAACACAGCTCAGTCAGAGCTAGATCTCTAGCTAATTAGTGCTTAAATTGTTGAGTTATGGCCAAAAATGTGTTATGTGCAACCACAGTGACTACTGACCCCTAACCACCAAAATCTAATCAGTTGATCATTTAACTTTTGAACTTTTCTTTATGTTTGAGGCGATTCACTCAAGGTGGGATCTTGATATATCTCATTTGAAAGGTCCTCATGACCTTTGCCTTTGACCACCAAAATCTAATCAGGTCTCCCTTGAGTTAAAGTTAATGTTTGTGCCAAATCTGAAAGAATTCCTTCAAGGTGTTCCTGAGTTATCGCATCAACGAGGCAAAAAATTGTGTCTTCTGAGGTTACTGTGACCTTTGACCTCTGATGACCAAAGTCTAATCAGTTCATCCTTTAGTCTAAGTCAGAAGCGTCCAAATTATTCCACAAAGGGCCGTGTGGCTGCAGACAAGCAGCAGCACACCAGTCTTCAGACAACTGATTGGTTAAACTGTGTGATCTTGACTGGTTGGAACAAAAACCTGCAGCCACACGGCCTTTTGTGGAATAGTTTGGACATGCCCGGTCTAAGTGAACATTTCTGGTAAATCTCAAGCAGTTCACTCAACATAGTCTTGAGATAACGAATTTAAAAAGCCAAAAACAGGTTTCGTGAGGTGTTCTGACCTGACCTCCATGACCTTTTCTTTTGCCAGCAAAAACTCCCTGAGTTCTTCCTTAAGTTCATGTGAATGTTTGTAGCAAATCTGAAAGGGTTCCTTTAAAGTTTTCCTGAAATGTCACGTTCACAAGGCAAATGTGTTTTGTGAGGTCACAGAAATCGCCGAAAACTTTGGATCCTTCATATTCGTGAATTTTAGTGTCATTTAAATCATGTGTGGCTTACCAGTTTGCTTTGGAGCGCAGAATATAGTTATTTTTTGTTAAATATTTTTTGGCAATATTGCCTTTATTAATAATAAGTGAAGAGTGACACGAAAGTGGGGAGAAGAAATAATCATCACAGCTGGAACTCAAACTGCCAATTGCTGCACAGCTTAGACACCAAAGTGGTATCTAACCACTCAGCAATCCGGGCGCTCCTTGTTCGTTTTTAGTGTTGAGCATTCAGCATACATTCATAGTTCAAGGACCATCAGAAAGTCAGAAATCCAATGATCCATTTTTAGCTTCTGAATGTTGTAAGTGAAAAAAGTCAGTTAAATTAAATGTTGAACCACTCTAAGATAGGTATTAAAAATGGATTGGAGGAGCCTCTGGATGGCCGAGTGGATAAGGCGCACCATGTTGGCATATATGCTGTGCAGCTGTTCGCCGGTTCAAGTCCCGACTGAGTTGACCATTCCTACTTGTCCTTCCCCTGTTTCCTGTCTCTCTTCACTGTCTCTGATTAAAGGCAAAAAATGCCCAAAAAATACAAAAAAAAAATGAATGAATGAAACTTCATCAAAGTGTGACATTTTTCTTTGACATAACATTTGAATAAAGCTTCATCTCAGTGACAGTAAAGGCATCTTCAACTGTATAAAAAAGAAACACATAGTGAACACATGAAACAATGAAAAACACATATTGTAGACAGAATCTGACTGTTTATATTGTGACTTAGTCAATAAGGGAAAAAAAAAACTACGAGACATATAGTATGTCAGTGACTCTTCTTCTCTTTCACTGGTCCCAACAAAGCACTGACATGATGGAGGACATGTGAGACATGAGGGAACAGAAGAGACCTGCACCTCTTGTCTGCTCCTGTCAGCCTGGGAGGAGGGTGAGGTGGAGGGAGGAGCAGCTTCAGATGACTTCTGCTGGAAGACAGAGAATTTCAGAGCAGAGAGTTAGACACAGACAATGAAGGCAAAAAGAAAGAGAGAGAGAAAATAGAGACAGACAGGATGAACAGGGAGGGCTGCAGCAGGAGAGAAAAGGAGCAGAGTTAATTACAGGGAATGTAGGAGAATGTTCTCCTCTACAGCAGAGGACACTTCACCTCAGTGTAGGCTTGAAGCCGATGTTATATACAGCCTCACAGCTGCACAGAAGCAATAGTGTTGAAATAGTCTCTCTCTCTTTCTCACACACACACACACACACACAGTTATGAAGTGCTGGGAACCTCTATTAACCTGTCATTGACTTGTGACACAGACTGAGCACAGGCTTTAATTGAACTCTGCAGCTGACCAGAAACGGGAACCGGTTTGTTTTCACAACCCATTTTTTTTCTTCTTTCCTTTTATTTCCCTGCTCATCTGAGAGTTTTACAGAGCAGTAAACAGGGCAACAGCAGAGTCATGGAGAAAATGTAGCAGTTGTGTTAGAAAGTGTAGAACAGTTTGAAGACTTGATCAAGTTTGTGGTTTTTCTGCAGACCCTGCACTGTCTGCACTACAAGATATAGTCATTTCGTGCACTAGGTGTAAGAACTGTATTCCACATCCTTAGTGCCATTGCCGTGTATCTTCTGCACAGAGACAGATTGTGTGGAAAGTATTGTGCATAATCACAACCATAATTGTAATTTGAAAAGTTAGAAAAGCATTAGAAAAGCAGACCTTCCTGTCTTGACAGTAATGTGCATCAATCAGGATTTAAAGTGATGATCTGGAGTTTACCCAACGTCTTGTTTTAAAACTGGTGATGAAGGGTGATCTAGATGCGCAATTCACTTCAATTCGCATTCACTTTCTTTTAGCTCTGTTTTTGGTCTTTTATATTATAGGTCAGCTAGACTCTTACTTAGTGTTTGTGTGTGTGTTGTTGCTGAGGCAGGCAGTGTACAGTATAATTTACAGTTTATTCGATAAGAAAACAAGGCTCCTGAAAGTTATAAATGAACAACAGCTCACTATAAAGCTCCATAAATACACAGCCGATAATTCCTCCCCCTCTCACATTGTTATTTTATACACTGCTCTTATTAAAAGTAGTGATTATATCCACTTTCACATATAATATTCAGTTTTTATGTGCTCCAAAGTTACATCTAATTTTTTTTTCTTCATATAAAGCTGAAAGAACTGCAGTGTTCAGCGCTAATTTTTTGTGAGTTCATTACTGTGAGACATTACTCACATCGTTTGATCAACCAATAGAAGAAATATTGATTACTGCAGCTTTAAAAGCGCGTAGCCCCGCGCATTTAAGTGCACAGGCGTTCCCCTGGTTTCACATCTGAGGCAGCCAAGGTCAATATGCATTTCTGCACAGACAGTGATTATCACAGTGGCAGACAGACAGAGAAGCAAAGGGAAGAAAAGTGAAGGAAGTAAAGAAAAGATGATTTGCAATAACACATCTGCATGAACGGTGCATTAGTACTTTCATACTCAGGAGAATTAAAACAAAGTATTCCTCCTGGTTTATGCTTTCTTACATCCTGGTGAACACACAAAAGCAAAACCACACTTTCTACATTAATTACTGCCATTTTCAATCTGTCTTCAACATCCGTACAAATGCACCCTGACATAAATCCCATCAGCTGCAGCAGCACAGAACTTCTTCAATCTTCGCTGCCTGTAATGAGACATGTCAGTTAACAGATTTAAATAAACAGTTCTGACACCACCTTGGCCTCGTCTTTATCGCCTCCGCGTTTATTCTTTGCCATCTGGCCGTTTGCTGTCTTCACGCACTGCCTCTCTACAGTTTAACACGCTAATTATTCCGAAAAATAAAAAAGTGGCAGTAATCAAGTCACTGTGAAACCTTGTGTATTTTAAGGTTGAAAAATGACAGGACAGATGGTTCTTTTACAAAGTTTTTACAAAGAGTAAGGATTAGAGTTAGGATTAGGGTTACCGTCTCATAGTTGTTTACCTTCCCCAACTGTTTTAATTAAAGTTATGAATTTTGTATGACGTCATACTGACTTCTGAACTTTGACTACCAAATCTGATCAGTTCATGCTCGAGTCCAAATGAACATTTCTGCCAAATTTGAAGCGATCCCCTCAAGGTGGTCTCGAGATATCACATTCAAGAGGCCAAAAACATGATTTGTGAGGTCACATTGACTTTGTCCTTTGATTTTTAGCAACCCAATGACACAAAAAATGATAAATTTGCCAATAATGTGTTCTCCTGTATGAGAACAAGTTGGTGGTGAATTTCCTTCCTCCTCCTATGTAGCCACGATTTTGATTGTTAAGGTTGAGAAGTGTCCAGCTGTATAACTGTATGACTAACATTACCTTGGTGTATACAGTACATTACCCATTGCCCTACTTGTCAGTGTGAATGCACTTTTGCCTCAGCAATAACAAGCCTGAGTATGGAAGTAAACGAACTGAGTCAAAGCATCAAGCATCATTGGATAGATGACTTTGATTATTAAAATCATTTCACACGTGCGTCTCTGTGTACCATTGACGCGCTACTAAATTATAAAAAATGCAAGTCTGCAGACGTGAGCAAAAGACAAACCTGACCGAACACATATTATTCAATTACATAGTGTAGTGTATGGGTGGTTCATCATATTGTTCACAAAAGTGTGTTTCTGGTCTGATAAGCAGAGTTGAATGAATGAGAACTAAACATGTAACAATAACCTGGAACTTCAGATTTGTTATTGTGACGTTATACACCAAGGCAGTGGATTAAGGAAATGGGAGTCGAATCCAAAAATGTTTCCACAAATTATCCACAGCTCACTAGTTTCCTATTTTCTTGCCATAACAAAGAAAAGAACAGGTTGCTTGGTTTTCAGAGGGCAGTGGGCGAACAATAGATCAGACTGACAGCTCGTTTTATGAATGTTCCCAACTGAATTTTTAATTTGGTCGAAATATTGCAGGTTACATTCTTCTTCTTTTTTCCTAATTTCTAATGGTGGTGTGAATTATGAATAAAAAGTGGCAGCACTGTAAATTGCCACTTTGGTTTTTTTTTTGTTTTTTTTTCTACTTCATTATTCACTGGTAAAAAATCACAGTGACTGACGCAAATCGAATGTGGGCTGGAACGAGGTTTCAGAGGTCCAGCGGTAGCAGTGCGTTACACCCGATCACACCGGTAGAACTGCAAACGCTCCGCTGCATTTGTTCCTGTCACGAGCTCGAAAGTGGAGCTGTTTGTCGATGAGCGAGTCGCTGTTTTATTTATCTTGTGTGTTCACGTGAAGACAGGAGTGTGCAAATGGGAGGTTGATACACAAACAGCTTACAGACCGCGTTGGAAGCAACGCAACAATAAACGGGTCAGAAGCGTCAGAAGAAACCTGATGGTAAATAAAGACTGATTTAAACCATTCAAATTTGAAATACCGAACATCCTCTGGAAGGCCCACACACCATGCCCTCATGCTGATCATTAGTGGACCTGCTGTGGAAAGAGTAAAGTACACCACATCACTGGTGGTGCCTCTACTTCCTCTGAAAGCTAAAGACAGCCACAGCTCAGATACCAATCATGTGCATCTACTACCGAGGCACCAATCAGTGCGTTCTGACTTGGTGTACCCACTGTGTGGTTTCTACAGCTGCACAGCCACCACCTTGAAAACCTGAAGACCATCATAATCATGCACTTAAGTCCACAAAGTCTCACCTTTTCCTTTATACTTTACTCTTTGAGCTTCACTTACTTCCTCTTTCTTTTCTATTCTTTTGGTTTTGCGCTTGTATGTTTACACCTTGGGATCTATGAGAAAATGGCATTTCAACCCTGTTTGTGTCTTATATGTAAGGCACACGACTGACAGTAAAGTCGTTTTTTATGTTGAAGAAAAAGCTTTCAGCACCTCTGTGAGACCTCGAAGATGCTCACGAAGCATTTTGGTGAGGAAAAGTGAGTTTACTAAGCCCCGTTAGCATCAGACTGTTAAAAGTCAGCCAGAAAAAAAAAAATGCTATTAAAGAAAAAAATGACATCACTAACAGCAGCCCAACAACATTTCCCAAGAACATGTTCTCCATTTTCCCCTTCTTTCTCCACTTCCATCCCTCTCCCTCCCTTCTCAGCTGTTAAGGCATCAAACGATTGCTTGCTCTTGTTGCCCGTGGTGGTGAAAGAACGCAGCTGAGATGCGAGTCCCGAGCATTTTCTATCCGACTCCTTATTCTGTTGATGTCTTTAAGGTTTTTTCTTCCCCCCCACCCATCTCTGAAAACTTCCTTCTCTTCCGACTTTGATGCTGCAGGAGATGTCGACACAGCACTAAACAGGCACAGATGGGCTGATCGAGAAGATAAAGAGAAAAGAGGCTGGAGGGCAGGAGGGAGGAGTGAGAGCAACATGGAGGAGTGGGAGTGGGGGTGGGACGGTGGGTGGGGGGCCAGAATGATAAAGAGAAGCTAGATAACAAGAGGAGTAGCGCGAGCTGGGTGAAAGAGAATGAAGAGAGGTTGAATAGATATTAGGACTTGTGAGATAGCAGTGTGTAGGTCTGCGCTGCAGCGAGTGCAGATAGTGAGGGAGAAAGATGGTTAACATCTTAACCGAGGCCTTCGTCCGCAGAGCAGACCTCTAACAGCTTCATTTGTACTCTCACAGAGGACACGCACTGAAGTATAGTGGAACAGTCAGACAGAGACTAATAAAACACGGGTTATGGAGGAGGAGGGACGGTTTAGATGGTTAGGCTGTAAAGTAATTTCACAATGTTCTCAGAGAATATCGTCACGGTCAAGACGACGACCTTGAGCTGTGTTTTGTGACAGAGTTGTGGTCAAAAATTCTCTGTACAACCACTGAATATATGAGACGTCTTATAACAAACAAGTGATGTACAATAAGCTGTGTGTGTGCAGAGGACAACCAAGACCCAAATTGAACCTTTGGTCATAAAGAAAAGACGTACACTTGACCTATGAACTTGTCAAGACAAAGACACATAGACTCTAGTGGTGTCCTCTGATGTGCAGTGTCTGGGATATTGGCAGCAGATTCTTTGGTGCCCTATAGGTTGTGGGAGTCTCCATGGATTTGCTTTGTTACAATTCATCTAAAAGATTTTAAATCCAGCAAATCAAAGTGTCAAAGTAACTTCCAGATGATTGTTAGGACCCGAAGTTAGGTTAAGTTAAAATGTGGCGCTCCATTAAAGTGGTCTTGATTTTAATAACAGTGCTTAAAAACTGGTTGAGGGGCTTCAGAGCTGGGACTTTTATTGCTATTTTCAGCTTTTGTGTTTTTGCCGGGATCTGGATTCAAACCCAGGTTGTCTGTTTGAAAGCTCTCAAGCGTATCCACTCCACCTCCTGGGGACAGAGTGGGGTTAAAAAAAATAAAAGGAATTAAAAGAAATATAAGAATTACCAAGCGGTAAGATTGAACAGGTCTTTATGAAGACTGAGGACACTCGTCGTAGTTGCTCGCCTATTAAGGATTTTTTCCAGAAGAGACCTGGATTTTAACCCCAGATTTCCCCCATGGGTGTCCAAGGTCTTAACCGCTCTTCCACTGGATAACAGGGTTAAGACCCTACAAACCCTATAAAACTAACAGGGTTTTGTGGAGTTAAGTTCATCTACAAAACACCTTTAGCAGATAAACTGGTGAAATTGTTCATCACAATCAGTTTTACCAACAAAGGAAATTCTTTCTCTTTTACACAGACACAGTGTGGTGATACGTATCAGGACTTGTGTCTGTTCACAATTGAAAAACTATTCAATTTTGGGAGAGGTGGCTGAACTATGTGGTAATGCACAGATGTGAGAGTATCAAAGGTTTCGCCTGCTACATCACAACGAGGATACGTAGTATCACAGATACTATTTCACAGCTGATCAAGGTGACTGATCCTGAAGACGTGAAACTCGGGTGGATACAGCATCTAAGGTACAGGTGTTACTGCACCAAAGGCACAAACAAGCTGTGGCGTACGAATTCATTCAATAAGCTCAAGAAATGTGATGCTGCCTTTAACGGTTGTAATGATGGTTTTAGTCACCGTGTTGTTTGGACACCAGCCTAGAACAGAGAATAACCAAGAAGTAACAACAGACTACTGATTTTATTTTCTTTGTCTTTTAATTAAAAAAAAAAAAAAAAAAAAACTTCTTCAACTGATTTATTTTTCTTTTGCCTGGCACTGAACACCTCAACATTAGTCTCAAAATTCTTCTATTCTTTTTCTCTACATCTGGCCTTAATACTTTGTCGCAGTGCTCAGACTATAAAATAAGAGGGAACACCTGTCATATGATCCAGTGAAATGGAGAAATGCACACATCGTGCTGAATTTGACTATAATGGCCCAGACAAAAACTCAGTGCGGTGACGTTGTGCTTTCAGTTGAACTTTGGTGAACTCTGACACACAAATTCACACGGCTGAAGAGGCACGATCATTACTTAATGAGAAACATAACAAAATAAGGAAGAAAAGTAAGAGAAGTGACCTCAGCCAGATATTCCCTGCAGCTCTCGTGCCGTCTACTGACATCAGGCCACAATATGTCGCTGGATGGCAGAAGTTTGGTCGGTTGCCACGTTGGGTGCAGGAACACATGGGACGTTGGTGAGCAGTGTGGACACAGCAGACAGGACATGTCTATGACTAACACAGGAAAATAAGGCTAAAAATCAGCAGAGTCTTCCTCCAGGGTGACTGTTCTGCTCTCTTGTGACATTTTCAGGCCAATCACTGGCTCATCACAGAGGGTCTACAAGATGTACTCTGATGTCCCGTTGTTTCCTGTAGCACTGAAATAATCCATGGTCCAGGCTACAACATATGTACACACATATACACCTTTATCTACTAATTCAGTCACGACAGAACAATGCGTAAACTTAAGCTGCAAGGGCAATGGAAATGAAGTGGACGCACTCGTGAACTTGGCTCCAAACAGCACCCTGCAAATTGTCCATTCGAGACGCTGCTGTCTCTCCAGAAACAAATAAGCACTTCAGACTCTTCTAAGAACGAGAACTTGCAGTCTACACCGACATTAGGAGGCTTGAGATGTGAGGAGACTGATAACAACTGTTTATTGGATCAGAATTTAAATTTTGAAACGTCCAGTAACAGTATCTGGGCCATTGTGGTAAGTAGTTATAGGTGAAACTTTCCCATATCAGACTCAATAAAGTTTGAGTGCTGATACTGAAACTATACTTTTTCAACCTCTATCTAGCGACTACAAACTTTTCTAATAAACTATGAAGTTTTCCAATAAAAAAATATGTCTAAGTTTTGTAGAAGAGACTATTGCCCGTGGTTCACTCTCTTCCATAACGTCTCAGACTGAGGCTCTTGTTTTGTCCTCTGACTCCTCCCTGACACTTCAGACAACAAATGACTAAATTTAAATATGAGTACAAACAAGTAATTAAACATACCCTTGAGGTTTGCTCAGTCTTAATTGCTCTGATATAATTAGCATGGTGACTATCATTAGCTGACAATTAGCAAATCTTGGACGTGTGTGTCTGTTTGTTGACTTTGACTGATTATGACTATTGAGTATTGAACCATACTGTAATATAAAAATTTCTGTTAATTATTTTTATTATTTATTTATACATATTTCTGTTATTTACCCACAGTCATTGATATAAATAGGATTTATTTTACAAAATAACAAACAAAACAGTCATTTTTCAATGGTTAACACAGATCATAATCAAACTGGTGCTTGTTAGTGAGCCGAACGTTAACGTCACATGATCATAACAACCATGTTAAAATGTATGGAAATGAAATGTGTCATTAACTCTGGTTAAATATGATTTTTTTTTTTTTTTTTGGACCTAAGTATGAATGATTATTTCTACATGTTGAAAATATCCAGTTTTCAACTAACTGCCAACATCAACCAAACATTCTGGCAAACAAATGCAACTACAGCGAAGAGGCAGAGATACAAACCAAAAAAAACAACAATTCTCTCATTCCAACACACACACACACACACACACACACACACACACACACACACACACACACACACACACACACACACACACACACACACACACACACACACACACACACACACACACACACACACACACACACACACACACACACACACACACACACACACACACACACACACACACACACACACACACACACACACACACACACACACACACACACACACACACACACACAAACTATAGCTCAGGGTTACTGCAGCCAGCGCTCTCCTCATCCTTCTCCATCTGCACGAAACTGCTTAAAGTGATAATGAGTTGTTTTTAATAATTAATTTGCATATAAAAGCCGAGCCGTCTGTGTGGGTGGCAGAAACAGATCCTAGATCACAGTCTGACTGCTGGCAATGCTTCAGAGAAAGCCAGAGAAAACAGAGAGAGAGAGGCAGGAGGCGAAATGGAACAAGAAAAAGGCAAAACAAGAAATGGAAAGAAGAAAAAGAAAAGAGAAGAAAAGAAAGACAGTGAGAGGAAGAGACAGATGTAATGAAGTTACACCAGAGAAAGACCACTGTGAAAAAGACATTTAGCATTTATTTAATGTGTTAATGTGTTGTAATTTAATTAATAAGTGTTTGGGAATCTTTTAATTTTCTTTGTTAATTTACATATTTTTGTTCAGATTGATCAAATGTAACATATGTACAGTTAAGTCCCTTAAAGAGACGTGGTGTTAAAAGACGTTAAAAGAAGTTTTTGAAATGTGAAAAGCTTCATACACAGAGAGAAGATAAAATCCATTATGGTAAATGTATTTCGTTTATCTTCATCCCTTACAAAGTTTTCAGACAATGGCTGACAATTTGAGTGACAGGATCTACGGTAAAGCTGAGTACAGCAGCTGCTTGGACGAAAACGACAGACAGTGACTTAAAAGATTCACATCCAGACATCGACAAGCCTCTTGATCCACTGGCCAAAGCTCAGTGAAGAGGAAGGTGAGGAGGAGGATTTTGGTGCGTTTGCAGATTCAAAGATGAGTGGAAAATGAAGATCACCCACGCTGGAAGAGCCAATATTACTTTAAGCCCGGGCTAAAGACTGACCTGGCTGACTACGCTAGAGGATCACTGAAACCTTAAAATTTCAGCCTCTGAAGCAGAAACCAACATGACTTAGAAACTATATCAGAGCTTTAACATTTGGCTTTTATTATAAATCACTGTTTTACCTTAATGGTCAACATGAAGAACAGAAATCTGCTTGTTGTATGTAGTGGTAATGCAATAATAGGTGTCCTGGCTGAAATGAATAAACATCAAATACAATAGAAAACCATGTAGCCTCAGTAAGAAAACAATCAGAATTTCAATTATTACTACCTGCATTTCAGCCAGGCCTAAAGTCGATAAGTTATTCTAGTATTTTATGGAGTTCAGGTTAATAACGATCTCATGTTGATGCGTTTTTGCCACAGCAACAAGTTGTTTATAGGCTAACTGGCGTAGTGTTTAGCCACAGGTGATTGAATATTAAACCATCACATGCTGCTGTTCAGATTCACAGAGATGCAGGAGGGTTTTTTTTTTATTTATTTTTTTTTTAAGTTTTTGTACAACATTCAAGGTCAAGGGTGTGTGTTATGAAGCGGCCCCGGAAACACTGCCCTAGCTGGAACATTTTGTCAGCTACAGATAATTTATGTAAATTAAAGAAATTAAGGAAAATGGCTCAAGCAAACATGTTTTATTCAAGGCGAAACACCAGTCTGATTAATACCGATAGTTGGAAAAAGTTTTGTTTACTTAATTGGACCATGAACTGAAGTAGTGAATTTAGTGGAGAAGCTGGTGAAGCCAGCACACGTTAACAATACCAGCAACAGCTATTGACAGTATTCGTGGATGTAGTAAGACCAGACCTGAATTTTGATTTAACCAGAACTATGCATCTGTTATCAGCAAATAAAACACCAGTTGTCATATCCCAACTTCTTGGTGCACACTGCATCAAAACTTTAGCTCATGAGCAAGACACTTGTTAGTTAATAGACTTTTCTCATCAGTTATTTCAACATGAAATAGTTAATAACACAGGATTTATTCTGATACTGTAATCTGTTCAGGTTTGGAGGCCTGATTAATGTGTTTACTTTACTGTTTCATGTCAAAATGGCTGTTGTAATAAATGTCTATCGTCGAGACGACATTGACGTCAATGTTCAGATTAAAAATGGTTCGTCCTGAGGCCAAACGCAGTCTGGACCGGATGTATTACTTATAAACGGGTGGAAAATAATGTCATCAGTTAATCACATATTTCCAAGCTTCAACCGGCGCTGATGTGGCAGCTGAAGCAGCCAGACAATACAACATGGTGTTTTTGAGGAGTCAGGTGAGACTGACGGCAAACACAGACACAGCTGTATACGCTGCTGTTAAGACTCTGGATCCTCTGTTCCTGTTCTGACTTTCTTTCATCTTGTACATTTTTTCTTTCCTCCTACAGAGGAAACTATAATTGACCATATCCAGGAAATACGACACTATGTGGGATGACCACCTCCTGCCGCCACCACTGAGGTAATGAGGTGGTGTTTGACAGACAACAAACACACTGTCCGTCTGTACCGGGGCAAATTGCTGGGAATGTAAGAGTCAGCTTTTGTGTGGAACACAGGAAGGTTATACCTGAACAAACACACAGCTTATATCACACACATTTTGAGCTGAGTGTTAACACCGCCCTACATCACAGCGCACAGTCCACCCACTCAAGGAAACACTCTCACACACACTCACACACACACACACCTCGCGGAGATAATCTCTCCGGAAACAAGACAAGTAAAATGTGCACCTGCCCACTCGCGCATACGCCCACACCATCTCCCATCATCCACACAAAGGAAGGTTCAGTCTCGACAGTGACACGCACTAACACACATAGAGATGTCTCTACTCACTGATAAAGATAAAGACTTATCACAAGATAACAGTGTTTTCAAAGGTTATTCTCACTCGGTATCAGATCCTATAAAGACTCTGATGTTTGGACTGATGTCAGGGTTGAAGAGGATTTATCTGCCATTTTGCATTTAAGTTGGTTTATGTCTTTAGAAAATACTTCAAACAGTTTGGCACCAAAGCTCCATAATAAGCACTTATTAATGCACAGGTTCATGAAGCCACAGCAGTTTTAAAGACAGTTAAAACACTGATATGTGCCATCAAAGAAAAACTTAAAAGTGTAGAAAACAAAAAAGTGTTGGAGATACTCACTGTGGACAGCGCTTCCTTGTCAAAGTACTTTTTCCTCTCATACTTGTCCCGGATGAAGACCTCTACTGCTCTGAGGTTTGAGTTAAGTACTGAAATGCTGCACAAAATTATCCAAGTTATCCAAATTGTCCAATTATTTGTTACGGGAACACAAGAAGACAATTGATACAGCAGTTAATGTACAAAGAAAAGCACAGAAAAAGGATCGGAAGCTTCAAACCAAACAACAAACTTTTTTTTTAACCTGAAGCAATGAAACTTTAACTATTATGGCTAAAGATAGACAAATGGTAACATCAGTCTTTTGTGGATAACAGTTTTATTGGTAACAGAGGTATCAGGTCCTAGAATAACTAGAATTACCACCCTGTGGTTGTACAGCTCTTGGGCGGTTCAGTTAGAGGTAGTTAGTGCTTCAAAGACGTCAAAGACATGTTTAGTGCTTTTACAGTAACCTTTGACTTTTATCCACTGAAATCTAACTAGTTCACGCCATTTGAAAGTTTGTACCAATTTTAAAATGATCTCCTCAAGGCTTTTTTGGCTTCTTTCTGCAACTATGAGCCAAACTCAACTCATCTCAAAGTGAGTTTTAAAGCAAATCCAACTAATGATCAAATACAGCTCTGTGTAAAAGTTATAGGCAGCAATAACTATTTATCTCTCACCTTCTTTATGCAGATATAATAAGAAAATACAGGAAATTTGTACAAAGTATTTAAGAACACATGAAATGTACTAATGATTCTGGATTCAGACTCTGGCCACCCCCAGATTTATTGCCTCAGCAGTGCTTCAGTGACCAACAACCACAAAGAATAAGCTGATAACAAAGTCATTGTTCCACACCCAGATCACTGATAGACATGACTAGCGTGTCAGAAACTGTTGGAAGATCCAGATGTGACAAGCGTCTCGGGATCAGCTGCTGATTTCACTTTGGCTCACTCAAAATAGATGATGCAGTGACAAGAATACTGGCAAGGCATTATGAGTTGGCGCCACCTAAAATTTAGATCTCTCGTCACCCTCTTTATTGTTCACCGTGGGGGAATTCTGCTCTAGTTTGGCTCATCAGGACTCTTTGGATATCATCCTTTGGCCATTGGCTTTTCCCATTTTGACCAAGCTGAGATGAGCAGCTGATGTCGAGACCCCTGTCACATCTGGATCTGCCAACAGTCCCTCTTAGGTTAGACATGGCTATCGGTAATCTGAGTGTGGAACAATGGAACAATGACTCGGCCAACAGCTTACCCCTTTGTGGTTGTTGGTCACTGAAGTACTGCTGGGGCAATAAATCTGGGGGTGGCTAAAGTCTGAATCCAGAATTATTAGTACATTTTATGTGTTCTTAAATACTTTGTACAAATTTCCTGTATTTTCTTATTATATCTGCATAAAGAAAGTGAGAGATAAATAGTTATTGTCCTCAAAACATGTGGGGTTCCAATAACTTTTACACTACACACAATGTCTAACAAATACTATGCTGAAGAGGTGGTGTTACAATCTATGGTTTTGGTCTGTCGACCACCAAGAGAGGTTTATTTTCCACATGGTTAATATGTAGAAACGTAACCGGAAGAAGAAAGACTCCAGTAGATTTGTGAAAGGACCATTTATGTATAATGCATTTTTGTAAATTTCCTGTTGTTCTTGTAGTCCAAATACCTTATACAGCACCCCATCTTCTCTCTCTTCTCACCCTACATCATCGCTGGCCTGCATTCACATTGCACCAGACTTGGGCACAGTTTGCGTTAACACATTTTCACCGTACTGTGCCTGAGTCCAACTGAACTGTGCCTGGGGCTGCATGAACAGGTGGACATACTGTGCCTGGTCACACTTGTCAAACGAAGTGGACTTTGGGGGTCAAACGCGCGTGGGCACAGTGCTGAACACCCATTGTGAATACACTCTTACTAATAAAAAAAAAGGCTCTTATTTTCCTTATATGATCTCAAAATGTTGCGGTCAATGGAAATCTTGGTATAAGAAATTGGACTCAGATACAGACTGTATCAGCTTACGCTGTCAATGAGATTGTAGTGGAGGGAATAAAATGTAAAGAAAATAAAATTCAAACACAAATAAGAAAAATTCGACATGAATTAAAAAACTATTTGTAACAATTATTGTTTTGCACCATTAGCATGTTAAAAAGAGGGTTTCTACCAATGTCAAAATAACACAAGGGTATGCAGACACAACCCCCCACCAACACCCATGAACTCCAACTCACACACTTCCATCACACCCAGGCACAAGATCAGCACTAATCCCGCTCCTCTTATCTCCCTATTTCAGCAGCGACGCCTCTGTCGGATCAAGTAATAGACTTCAGAAGATTGAAAAATGACGACCACCCGCACAAGCCGAGCTACGAGATTGGCCAAGGAGACGAAGCGACTGCTGAAGCTGAAGCAGCATCTCCAGCATCTCCGTTTATTACTCGTTGTTGACTGTTTAAAAAAAAAAAAAAAAAAACAGAACAGACAGGATGCTAAAGTAAAGATACTCAATGCTCACAGGCCGTTGAAGTGGTTGTGGTGGATAAATGCGGATACGATGGCGTGGTGGTATGTAACTCACGACAACAAGGGGAAGTTAGATGAAGACAGATGCTGCAACAACATACATCAACAAAACACAGCAAATACAGTTGAACAGACTGATGTATGGGTTCACCTGTGACATGAATAACAACCGGCCCTGTCAGCTCTGTCCAACTATAAGATGTGAAAATATGAACTGATTCACCAACACATGTTTGTGTTAAATGTGTGTAAAAATATTCATAAAAACACACACACTGACACAGAAAGCAGCGTATAGCAGTGTAATCAAACTTCACATTGTCATTCTTATACATAAGCAGTAAATAGTGAAGTCAAAATCATGATCTAAACACAGAGGCGCGCACAGAAAACACTCACACACACATTCAAGCGGCAGCTCTTCTAATCCTGAGCCTGTTATCTGCTGTTTTCAGCCAGCGGCACCACTGTCACAACGACTAATGGACTTCAAAAGAGTGAAGAATGATGACCACCCGCACAAATGGGCCTGCCAGATACAAGATAGGGTATTAGAGGAGCATTTCAAACTGGGAGATTATTTATTTCAGTCCGCCGGTTGGAAAATATGAACATACGCTGCTGTGTTAACCGTACAGATGTCTCGCCTTGTATCTGTGGAAAAGGGCAAACTGCTGTTTCCGCAGCGGTATACACAGACACTGCTGGAGGTGTCCTGGTTAAATGTGTAGGATGATGCTTACAAAGGACGTCTGTCACTAAGCGCTGGTGCTGCCAGTAATTACAGCTGTGCAGACAAAGCTCAAGTTTGACAATGAGCGAGTTGGATGCTGGAACTTCTCTGACTTCACAGGAAAAAAAGAAAAAATCATGAGAGCTATTTCAAGTCAGGTTAAACCTGTAAGCTACTGCTACACTAATCAGCCTGCTGATATACTGTACCAGCTGAGCACTGGGCATCAGTATCATGCTTCATCGATACTGTAGAGCTAATTGTACTTTTTTTATTTCAGTATACAGGAGCAAACTGTGTAATATTATTGTTCTATTATAACAAGTAGAGCAGGAGTAATTGATTCACTACTTTGATGTGTGTGTGTGTGTGTGTGTGTGTGTGTGTTTGAATTTTATAAGTTCTATAAATTACACAATAGCTCACTGACAAAACAGTTTAGAAGATGAGTATTGATTTAAAAGACAATACTATATGGTCACTATGGTAAAGGTTCACCAGGTAGTTAAATATGTACTGCCAGTACAAAGATATGTAAATATAGAGATAATGGAATTGAGTGTAGAAGCTTCAAAATCACATTTGTGTCTATACAGACAAGACTAAAGCTACTTCATACTTCCAGTGATTCACACTGTGTGCAGACAAAGGTGGATCCAACACATCTGATTTTCCAAAATGCAAAATCTTTTAGATCCCAGCTCCAAATGAAGTTGGAAACTTAAAACTAACCGCTGTCATTTAAATACGGAAGTCAGGCAACAATCAGGCTTTTTTTTTCCTTCTGTGAGCAACTGTGATCTGATTTTAGGCTGCACACATCACGAGGCTGTGAACATCAGGGCACGGTGAGAGGAGCCTGTCGCCTGCAGCTTTTCACTGTGACTGCTCTGACTGTTCATTACTTCCTGCAATTTTTCAAACTGATCCGCTGTCAGAAAATGACTCAAATTACCATTGTACTGTTTTGTAAAAAAAAAATCCCCAGAACAATGACAGAAGATTGCTGAGAAATACATTTCTTTTTCTTCGCCAGTTTGATAATAAAAATACCCAGTTCATGATTCTGTTCAGTTTAGCGTCGTCGTCCAACTTTCACTTGTAAACGAAGTAGAGTTCTGTGTTATAGGCTGATAGAAAGCAGATCCAAACTGCTTAGACTATCAGTACTGAAAAATGCCTCATCATTTGGTACCACATCATCAATATCTGAAGGGAGGTTTATAGTCATAACATCATTAGCATGAGTGAACCAATCAATAGCAGCATGCCTGATAATTAGAGTCAAGACACTGAGGATGATGGAAATACTCACAAATTCACAAACATCCAACGCTAATAATCATTAAGGTTGAGCTGCAGCTTCTCATTTCAGCCGATGCTGAGCCTGTTATCACTAATTAATGTTAATCGTGTCAGCAGGTTGACGACAGGTCTCTGCTCTCTGTACTAGTCAAAGATAGTCCAACATATCCAACAGAGTGAGACCTTGTTTATTCACATCATATAAATGATTTAATGTTTTCGAGTCATGACCTTCAGTATGTGTGGTATTAACCAGTCTACAGATGTGTAATTTCAGTGTGTCAGATACAAAAGGCTATTTGATCAACACTGAATCAACATAAATAAAAAGTATGTGAAGGATAAACAATGGGGAAATGTTTGAAGGCGGATTAAAATATATGAGGAGACTGTTGAAACTGATTTGGAGGCTTATGGTGAAACTAAACACTTTACTATTGTGATAAATGAAAAAAAAAAAAATGTGTTTTTCATGATTTTGTGTAAATCTGATGATTCGGAGTTTATATGCTAATATATGATAACATGTGGATATTTTAAATCTTATAAATATGGAAATTTTAAATCTAAAAAAAATCTGATAAAAAATGTATTTTTTTAAAATGTCGCGTTGGTTTTTCTTCTTGTTTGCCACAAATTGTTTTTGTGTGTTTTTTTATTGTTGTACGCAACACAGGGAGCTTTTCAATAAAAACTGATTTTTAAAAAAATATATCAACAAAAAAATAGTTTTCTTTACTACTTACTACAAGGTGTTTTTGCATAAAACTCTGATGACACTAGGAGTTTATATGCAAATACATGGGGACACAGTGAGCTTTTAGATTTGTATGTAAATATAAAGGAGATGTATGTGGTGATGAAGCGACCTTTTATGGAAAACTACACTGTGTGTGCTGACAGAGGGTTTTATATGATGACAGTGTAAGATGACGGGCGTGTGGCGTGACAGCAGCAGTTTGTATGCATGTGCTGGATGACAGAGAGTTTTTATGCCCATCATGTGACAAAGTGTGTTTTTATGCTAATAGGAGACGGGTCGAGTGAACACTGCCAGTCAATAAACCGCCCGTCAGTGACACACAGGCATAAGGAGGATACTGGTCTGTCTGCGGTCGTTTGAAGCTTTCAGGGAGGTGGGCTTCATACAGCTGTCTGGCCCTGGTGTTGCCCATGTCCACCATACTCTGCAGGAACAAGTAGAAAGAGACAGAAAGAGTGTTAATAGGAGCAAGGTAATTGGTAAAAATGTCCTGAAGTACGTGTCACACACAACAAGTTCTTCCGTACATCACATTTGCATTCAATTCAATATACACACGCACACACACACACACACACAAACACACACACAGTGGAAGACACACTGGTCGTATGTGTCAGGGCTAAATTAAGAGGAGGATGATAAATGGGGTGATGATAGGAGAAGTGGAGGAGACTGAGTCAGAATAATCAGCCATCCAGAATTAATTAGTCATTGAAAACAGTGATTAACATTCAGACAGAGACCCTTTCTACTCACACTCAGCTGATGGATGGGCGATGACACACACACCTACCTAACTTTATCATAGTACACACCAGGCAAGTGGACATTTTAACAACTGAATGATTAAATAAATTACTGCATGAATGCACTGATGAGTTTCACACACACACTTGTCCAAATATAAAGTCTGTAATTCAGTCAATGTGGTCTGCTACCTATCCACCACACCGACATACAGATGTTCTATATGACCTGGCTCTGTGTTGCTGAAAATATGCACGACGCAAGTCTACAAGTGTGTGTATGTGTGTGTTAATAGCTAAAATATTAACAGGAAAAACTGCAGTTTAAAATGCACAAATAATGTAAAAGATAAATTCTGTTATTACTGCTTATTTCTGTCCTCATCATGCTTCAGATGATGGAAATTATGAAGTCAATCCACACTGAAGTAGCTGTTCTTCTTCTCATTTTAACTGCAGATAAACAGGCAGTAAGCACCTGGATTACTGTCAATACTGAGTAAAGCATCTACTTTTGATCAATATGGGGCAAAATCTGATATTATAAGTTATGAATGATGGGAACATGAAATATCATTACATAAGAGTACATACAAAAGTACAAATCAATATAAGACACACACACACACACACACATATATATATATATATATATATATATATATATATATATATATATATATATATATATATATATATATATATATATATATATATATATATATAGTGTGTGTGTGTGCGCATTGAAGAAGAAGAAGAAGGATCAAAAGAACAACATTGATCATTGTACGTGAAACCCTGTGATCATTTTGAGTTGAAACAAATGTCGGTAATTTCAGTAAACTACAAGCTTTAAAAAAGGCATGGAAATTTCTCTTTTTTATATCGAAAAAATATTGAACCGTGACACTAAAGTATCGAACCGAACGGTGAATTTTGTGTATTGTTGCACCCCTAATAATTATAGAATAGGGCTGGGTTTAAAAAATGTCCAGTTCATTTAAATCTTCTTTAATTAAGGTCATTTGCAGTATCCTCTGCACGTAGTCTGTCTACGTGAGAGTCGGATGGACAAAGCATGATCGTAGCTGTTTTGCTGAAAGCCCTGTCCGTCCTAAAGGCAGATATTTGGCACCATTTTGGATTTCAAAACTATGAGGACACAGCTGGAAGAACTGGACAGAAGCAAAACCTTATGTGAGATGTGCAAACTAGAGGTGCACATTACAGTATTTAATGCTCCACTAGTCGCTTCAGTATGTACATGTTGGTGTGACTTGCTTTGTGTAATAAAGGCACGTGTGTGTGCGAGTGTGTGTGTGTGTGTGTGTGTGTGTACCTGGATCTGCTCCGGTGTCCACTGGTCCAGATTGACTGATTTGACTCTGGAGATGTGGACGCCCAGGTTGCGATGGATGCCGGCACAACGGATGCACATGAACACCCCGAGGTTCCATGACGCCCATCGAGGTCCTGTAGGTGAAAGAGAGAGAAATAAAGAGAAAGAGACAAATTTCTGCTTTACAGCTGTTCTGCTTAAAAATTAAAACGGTAGAAAATTCCTGCTGTCACCTGTTTAACACGGTCAGTACGACGGCTTCAGACTAGAACAACCCAACCACGAGTTGCTACAAAACAGATTTGATCTTTCAATTCTCTTTCACATGAAATTGAAATTCTGGATGTGTTAGAGCAGCAGAGAGAGACAAAATTTAAAAGGCAAAAGAGCGGCCATTATTCTGTCTGAACCTCTCTGCTTGAGCATTGTCCTTCAAAAGTGGGCTTTAAAAATTCAAAGGGAACAGAGCCGAGAGACAAAAGTGTCAAGTTGCAGAGTACAGCTTTCAAATACAAAAAGTTTGTTTCTAGGTTTTAATACATTTTCAGGAACAGTTTGTTAGAAACAAACTGAACCGTGAGCGAGAGCAGTGCAAAGATAGAGGCAGAGAGTTTAGTATTTAAGGACATAGACGCTTTAGGTTATCTGGACGAATTCTTATCAAAACCACTCAGGACGCTGTAGCATCACGAATCACTTCAGTGCATCTTAATGGGATTTTACAAAAAGGTGCATAATGTGGTTTGTATCATTTCATTGTAATTCCTAACATGCAATGTGAGGTATAAGCAATTTTGAAGAACGGAGTCTAAAGAATGTTTGTATTTAATCAAATTCAAATAACAAAGTTGATTATTTTTTAATTGTTAATGTTTTTAAAGACTTTAAAGTATTCAGTCTTTAAAGGCAGAGGAGGTACATATGTGCTTTCATTTAGTGATTAATAGCTTTAATTAAATATCACTATGATTAAAAACCCTTTTCCGAATATGAAAGGTGCGTGGCCATTGCAACTGAAAGAAACCAGGAAGTGAAATAACCTGGATTTCAAATTACTCAAAGGTCACAGTAACATCAGAAATAAAACAAACCTAATCATGTTTTTTACGGGAACAGAGGTGAAACCAGTTTGACTTTAAAAAAAGAAAATAACCAACACTCGTGTTACATGAAAGATCTGTAGCAGAAGTAGAGACGAGGCTGTGAAAAAACTGTGCACAACCATAAGAAGTGAGGAAGCTCCGGGTGGACACAGACAAGACTTTGATTCTTGTTGACACGCAACTGAGAGACGTCTGTTTGAGAGCAGGGATGGAAATATAAATCATTCCATAAGAAACTGGAGGATCTGAGTGACCAGTACCAATGGGGCTGAATGAAATCTGTTGATTGGCTGATTGAGACGACGTTCAGTATCCTCAAAACATTTTTAATGGCTACCAATCACACAAACAAAAAAGCCTTTATCCAGAAAGTGAACCTTTTCCACAACCACAAACATGCAAGTAAAAGCGTACGGCCTTGAATAAACAGGGAGTTTATCTGCTCTAATGAAAGCTGGAAGCATTAGCACTATTATTAGCATTATCCCTGAACTAACTTGAACATTGAACATTGAAAGTAGCAACCTACAATGACTTTAAATGCCAAGTCATTACGATTAATAGCAGTCGTCGAAGGGAAACACGATGTAAAAACATAGAAATTGGTGTGGACATAGATGGATGCATGAGCCGCAGCAGTTGGATGCAGCCGAGACGGTTACATGACGCGAGCATCAGCTTGCAACAGTCCAAATATAAATTAAGAAATACTGTATATCTAGACAGTTTGGGTTAGGAGTTTTCAGGAGTTTTAACTTTTAGTTTTAACCAAAACCACAAACACAAGAGTAAAAGGGTAAGAACTGGAATGAACAGGGAGTTGATCTGCTCTAATTAAAGCTGAAATCATTAGATTAAGAAGCTTTTATTGTCATTGTACAACAACGAGACATGCCGCAATTTCAAGGAATTTCGTTGGATTTCAAAGAAATTTCATTAGCGCTTGTTGTTAGCATTATCCACTAACTAGCTTACAGACACTAGCAACCTAGCAAGTCAAGTAATTATGATTAATGGCCAATGTCAAAGACAAAGTCAATGTTAAAAGTTAGGACTAATGTGAAACACAGCAGTGCACTGTGTAGTTTAAAATGGTCATATGAAGTTAGTCAGCTAATGTTAGCATAATTAGTTTAAATAACCTGCTTTTATTTCAGCTTTTAACATGAGTAGAGGCTGAAAACATGAAGCGCCTTTTGACATATCTGTGTGAAATTACTGTTATTATATAATGTGAAATGTTTAGCGACACGGCCACAGTAACAAACACAGGCCAGGGTTTAGCAAAAGGTTGATTGTATTTTAGGCAAAAATTCACCAAACATAATGAAAATACCTCCAAACCCTCAGGTCAACAACTAATATCCTAATAATTCATGGTGCTGTTCAGCTGTAGACAGGAAACATGAAAGAGGTAGCTTTGTGAAGAATAAGAAAAAGAATATAACAAATGAGAGCTTATGAGAGAAGAAGAACTAGACATGATTGTCACATTTTCTGTCTGGGAAAAATGACAAAATTAAAAAAGTCAGACGCAGCTCTGCATAATTTCACATTTGAAAAGGGAAGTTTCACATGTCGTAAAGCCGACAAGAGCTTTGTCTGAAACATACTAAGCCGATTAAACATGAACACGCTTGTGCATACTCGTGTAGCATCTCTCAAATATAAATTATTTCCCACAGTTCAGGTTAAAACATCGTCCAAGCACATCAGCCATCATCGTATATAGGTATAAAACAACCCCTGTGCTGACAAGTGTCCACTGGGATAAATACAAGATGGCACAGAAATGACAGTCAAATCATTTTAATGGGCGAGCGGCTACAGTCCCTAAGCGTGATCTTTAGCTCGATCCTCATTCGGACCGTGAAGCTTACTATCTGTCAATTTGCCATCAATTTAATGGCAAATTTGAACGCAGAAAGTGCAAAAGATCAACTTTTATGGATCCAGACGACATAATGGTGGCAGGGCGGGGTCTGGTAGGGTGGCAGCGGGAACCGTACGAGGTCCAGCTCAGGCCTCGCCGGTTTCGGGGTAAGAGCATCAGTCTGTTAATGCGCTGGCACTAATGCGCATAGGCGGACTAGAGGAGTATTACAGCAGGGATGACTGAGCATTAAGTCTAAAAAAAAAAATAAAAAAATGCAGTTCAGCCAGTGTAAGCTGGACTTGACAGTATCAGTTGGATATCGGTGTGGTCTGCTGACAGATAACCTCATTTTAAAAATTACACAGAGACAAATACATAGAGAGATGCCAGCTGAATTCTCATACACACACAGAGCAACATATACAGTAGATGTACTTATATATTGCGCCAGTTTGTATGCAGGCTGGAAATCAATTTTTACAGAGCAGCAGATACAGACACGTAACAGTGGGATTTCACACAGGAATCTCATTGTCTCCCGGCTTCTCAGGGTTTGTATCAATCGACCAGAAAGAGAGAGAGAGAACATGGCTCAAACTCTGAATATACAGTAGAAAAAAAAAAAAAAAAAAAACACAAGACTTTGGCTTTTGTCTGTGTCTCGCATGCTAAATCCCTGCTGCCGTGTGTCAACCAGCCAGTAGCAAACAGCCTCCACCGGGACTCCCTGACAATTTCAGCAGCAGCTGGATTTGAGATTTGTGAGGTTAATGAGGTTTTCTTTTATCAGATTTAAGCGAAAACCAGTAATAAACCGATGCCTACCTGAGAATTCGGATTATGTACGAAAACTGGTAAAAAAAAAAAAAAATCTCTTTTATTCCTACAAGATTTGTGATTTCAAGATGTTTTGTTATTTGTTTCTTTTTCACTTTCTGTAAATTAAACATTAAAGTGATGGTCTGGAGTAATTTGAACGCAGGGTCAGGGCCTCGCATACGAGTCGAACACTCCCCTAAGAGCTGTTTTATGTTGGTCGAAGTAATATCGACTTTAACTTCGTCTTGTCTTTTCACAGCCAAATAGCCAACAATGAAAGTAAATGGGGCAGTCAGCCAAACATATCTAAACTAGCATTTTCTGACCACTTATAAAGCTCAAAATAGCACTTCACTACACATAAATCAAAATACTGATAACTTAGTGAGTGTACTGAGAGTTTATTAAAAAGATTTACGCTTTACAAGACTAACCCAACATCTTGTTTTCATAACAACTGGTGATGAAGGGTGATCCAGATCAGCAGATTCATCATATTCTTGAAAAAAAAAAAAAAAATCAGCAAATGTGTCCGTGAAGAGGAAGGAAAACGACAATTGAATAAGGACACTATTCATGCTACTGCCAAAGTGAAGTGTTATTTTGAGCTTTGTTAGTGGTTAAAAAAATAGGTTTTCCTCAAAAAGAAAATTACCATAAATACAAGTAGATTTCTACTGGATAATTCTGATAACTTTATTGTGAATATGGTTAAAAGATTTACATCTTTATATAACGCTTTTCTAGTTTTCTTATGACCCCTCAAAGGGCTTTATGCTACAGCTGATATTCACACAGCACCTATATACTGTTTGCTTTTTACTAATCACATACATTGACCCACTGATGGAACAGCCATCAAGAGCAATTTGGGGTTCAAGGACACTTGGACATGTGGGCTGTAGGAGATGGGAATCTCTAACGGGAGGGGATTTAATCTTAAAATACCTCCCAGAACAATTCACAGTTTAAAGATTTCCTTTTTATTCGTTATACTTTTTTTGTTTCAGTTAAATGCACAGTTCAAAGTACGTGGTACATAGGTCAGAAGTTCAAAGTGTTTCATATTGAAAGCATAACTTCGACATTAACCATCTGTTGTCAGCCAATCAGGGTTTGTCTCCGTCTGCCTAAAATACGAAAGGGTTGGTTGTACCTGGATGTAGCGCAACAGGTGATAAAAGTCTCTCTGAGTTATTGTTAAATACTTAAATCCACCTTTTTTTTTTTTCTTCTTCTCTTTTTGTTTTCGTTCTTTCTCGGTCCCCCTGATAATTTTGGCAGCAGCCAGATTGAAGAATGTAAATGATGTATCATTTATCAGATTTAAGTGGAAAAAAAATAGGTAAGCACAGGGAGATGTCTGCCGGAGAAGTGCGATTACTTTGTCATGAAAACTGTGAAACATCTTTTTTTCCCTCATCAAGATTTCCTTCCACTTAAATACATTTTAAAAAAAAAAAAAGTAAATTGTGCTTTCCCTAAAATCACATCCCAGTGCCAAAAGGAAACTGTAAATAACAGAACAGAATAATAACCATCAGCTACCGCAGCAGGTAAAAGGGTCGGTGGTTCCACTGTGTGGAAACTAAGAAAGGGTTCATTGTACCTGGATGTAGTGCAACTCTCTCTGAGTCATTCTTAGAAAATTAAATCCATCTTTTTCCTTTCTTTCCTTCCTTTTTGTCTTCGTCTTTTCTCTGTCTCTCACCTCAACAAGGTGTCGCCACGTGTCCCCACCTCCTGCATCTGTTATTTCAAATTAAAAGCTCTCTGCAGAGTGGTGTAATTGCAACTTCGTGACGCTGCAGTGGAAGCAATCATTTTGCATAACAGAAACACTGAGGGTTTTTTTCAAAGTTTAGTATCTTGCTGTTTCAATCCAAAGTCCAACTTACTCCAGCGAATTAGAAAAAAATTATACAATGATAATTTAATAATTGAGCCTGTTTCCTCCTGGACTGTCATCACTTTTCACCACAACAACAGCCAACAAAACCAACAGACAAACATCACAATCACTGTTTTGCTTCAGTTTCTCCGTTTCTTTCCAGTGCTTGTGTAATAATGAAAGAACTTCATTGCAACTCATTGGTGGACACAGTAACCCTTTATTTGACAAGACCAGGGGACAAGTCAGATGACCAGAGACCAGTCCGCCTTCTCTGAGGCTGAGGTTCGCTTTTATACGCAACACATCCTTTCATCCTCGTGTAACCTAGGTCATCTTATTCATCTTTATAGTTCCACTTCTAGGGTCAGCATACGGTGACCAGGAGATGCAAACCAAGATTACAAAATGCAAACCAAGATTACAAAATATGAAACACTTTCACAAGTCCCGAAACAAATTTTCAAATATCAACTTTCAACCAGAGAGGAAATGTACAAACTCCGGAAGTGATAACAGGAAACAGCACGAGTTTTCATTGATAGAGCTCATGAACAGCCAAGATGGACAGCGACAGCGTAATGTGATTTTGTTTTATGATATGTAAAAAATGTTTTGTAAATTAGTCTTAAGCTTTGTAAAAGCATTTCACATTTTGTAATCTTGGTTTGCACCTCCCGGCCACCGTATCAACACCAAACACAACCTCGTCTTTCTCTGTCTCTCACCTCAACAAGGTGTCGCCACGTGTCCCCACCTCCTGCATCTGTTATTTCAAATTAAAAGCCTCCGTCGCGTGGTGTAATTGCAACTTTGCGACACTGCAGTGGAAGCAATCGTTTTGCAGCTGCATATATAACAGAAACACTGAGGGTTTTGTCAAAGTTTAGTGTCTTGTTTTGATCTAAATCCAACTCTATTGGATTCCACCATCACTCCAAGCGCTCGCCACAACAAAGGTCAACAGAACTTACAGACAAATATAATCACATTCACTGTTTTGTCCCAGTTTTCTCCGTCTTTCCGTCCACCGCTCTGCCACCATGATTTATCACTTCAGTTTCTGTGGCTCTAGGTGCAACTCATTTTAAATCCTTCACATTATCTACACTTTACACACTTAAATATTTGTGGCACATGTGACATAATAACATCTGGAGCTTCTGTGAACTCTAAAAAAACCTACAGCACCAGCCTTCATGTATGTTTGTGTGCGGCTCCATTGGGATTCTATAATAATAACTAGATCAACTCTCGCTAAACTTGAGATATCATTCTTCTGGACACTCCAAATTACCGTAATGACCCACATACAAGACGGTAATTTTTCTCTAGAAAAAAAGCCGTAATGCTAATGCTAATGCTCGAGCGCATGTTTAGACGCCACTCCTAACGGTCATCTGGACAGCCAAGTGGTTATGGAGCACCACACTGGTGGATGCAGTACACCCAGACAACTCAGTCATCTTATATTCAGGTCAAAAAGGGTAATAAATATATTTGATTATAAACTCAATGTTTGGAGGACAAAGCAGGAGTTTTGCTTGTGAAACATTTAAATTAGCTTCTATTCATCTGCGTCCCTGATTCAATAGCAGCTTTATCGTGTTATTCATCTTCATACTTGCTCTTCATTGAAGTTTGGATAAAAATAGACGACTGATTTGAGCGCTCTAAGTAGACAAGAGCCCTGCAGTCCCCACTCACACAAACACACACTCACTCACACACAGAGAATACAAACACACAAGTGCTAATTTGTAGACGGCTGACCTGATTAGACACAAATTAGTTCTTCTTTCTCTTTCTCATTCACACACAAACACATTGAACATATCCTGCAGAGCGCCATTAGGAAGGCCGTGCAGCCCACCACATAGCAAATGGATACCTGCGAAGACGCTATCGTTTCATAAACATGCATCTGTAGTCACACATACATGCAGTGGAACTCAAACAGAGTCATCTTACACCGAGACACGCAGACAGACACATTCACACCCTGCAGCCTTTTGAGTGATGAGTGACAGCCCAACTTCTTTCCAACTTGAGAGTCGAGGAGAGGAGGGCAAAAAGTTAGCGGAGCATGAAATTAAAAGACCTGACTGTCAACCTGAGGACACACAGGACGACAAATGATGTGTGTGTGTGTGTGTGTGTGTGTGTGTGTGTGTGTGGGAGGTGGAAAGAGGCGACCACAAGAGGTGACCACGGGTGTTGATCTGTGATCTGATGTTGTGATATGTGTGAGGTTGCTAGAGTAGAAACAAATAAATAAGAAAAATCAACAAGGAACATTCGAGTTTAGCGATGTGACTCCTGTGAGATTAATGGATCGATATTTATTTATTAGAGAACTTAAGTCTGGAGTCTCTCTTTTCCTCAGGTACAAAGTGAAGATTTAAAGCTTTGAGACAGAGACAGACTCAAACACGTCTGACGTGACTCACATCCTCCGAATCCTCCAAGACCATTAACGCCAGTTTTTATCTTTTCTGACATGCAGCACCCAGAAATCCACGTGGACCTTTTATATTTGAATCATCTCTCTCATTTTGAGCGTAACTGCTCTTTAGGTTTTAATACTTTTCTTTTAGACAGCGCAACTTTTATTTCATATCTTGTAAAACACAGCAAAAGCTCAGCTGCAGATAAGTTCTTTAAATTAAAATTTGGCTGAATAAGAAATGAAATCAATTTAATTGTCCATTAAGAAACAACAGCTAAATTCCGCTGAATTCTGTGTTTTTTTTAATACTTCGAGAAGGGTTAACAACCTCCATTTTCCTAATTAACAAAATAAAAAAAACCCTCTCGCTAAATCATCTGAATGTTGCCAAAACTGTTCAGCGACGTCCGGAGAGGAGCAGAGAGTCGGAGTGATGGGCAGGACGCTGAGGGGCAAATAAAAAAGCGCTGTGTTGCTCCCTGCTGGTCCATTAGTGTGATTCAGTGTCAGCAGTAATGAGGAGCAGTGGATCGACTGCATCTGCACCGAGTAATGTTTCCCCCTCCGCACGGCGTTTCTTCTTTATTATAACCAGAGCAAAACCTAATAAAAACTCATCATCTGCTCTTATTGTCTCTTCTTTAACAAATACAGGAACATTACAGCTCAGACAGTTCATACATCATGACAGATAAAGGCTTTATGGAAAAAGATTATCGGAGCAAAACAGACAGAGATCCACAGAGGAGTCTGTGATCCATGTGTAGTTGATTTCATTATATTTTCTACAGGAAAGAGATAAATGACTCCAGAGTATTGGAGAAAAAAAAAAAAAAAAAAAAACATCATACCGATGGGGACGAAAACAATGGCTAAGTGGGTAAAGTGAAGATAGAGCTCCCTCTGCTGGTGAAATATCAAAGTGACGAGATCGTTCAGCTTCAAAACCATGGATGTAGTTTATTTTAACTCGATCAAAATAAATAAATATGTAAATAATAAAATAAATAATTAACACATTTAACACATTATTTTTATTATTAACTAAAATGATACAAAAATAAATACTTAAAATAATAGTTTGAGTTAAAATAAACTGTTTTATTCGGTTTAAATGTTTAAATAATAAAATAAATAAATCATGATAAGTAAAAAAAAAATTAACATTTTTTTAAGTTGTTTAACTTCAAAACTCAAAAATAATGAATAAATAAATAAACAATAAAGATAAATACATTTTCAGTACTCTGTACTCTGTTTTAACTCACTCCAAATTCCAAATTGCAACACAAAATGTGCTAAAAAAAAAAAGGAATTTTATATATTTTATATACATGCGTATATAAAACTTATAAAAACTTTTTTCATGCATTAATTTTTGCACCTTAAGCAGGAATAATTGGCTTGTAGATGAGTTTATATAAATACCACACAGGAGTCTGAATTACAGTTTATTAATCAATTAATTGAAACAAAACTGTTAGAGATTTTCTGCTGCAGCTTCTCAAATGTCTTCACATTTGATACCAGTTGGTTATCTGTGTCTTATACTCTCATCAAGAGGATAACTGGTCCATTCATCAGTGATTAAAATGATCATCAGGGTTTGTAGAAATTCAAGTACAGTTGTATCATCTGTTGAACCAGACGGTATCTGAGGCCCCATAACTGAACTCATCAACTCTTTGGCAGGTTAATCTCTGCCCCTGCCCTAGTTTATTGTGTTTTGTGCATGTTTACACGCATATAATGACTATAATCACAACAATAGAGCAGGACTAGTTATATTTATATGGAGATAGTCATATAAGTTTGGTAGATGTCTGGATTGTTTTTGTTGTTGTTTTTTTCGTTTGTTTGTTTGTGCTGTGGCTGTTTTTGTTAAAATATAAAATACAATATGAAAAAAAGATCATCTAATCTAAATGACAGTTTGCAAAAAAGAAAAAACAACAAACGAAAAAAACAAACATCCAATGTGACAACGGATGAGTGCGCAGACTGCAGCTCTTCTCTGCAGCACCGACTTGTCCTTCACATCTTTAAAACGTGTACTATTGCAGGTGTAGGTGTAGATGAGCGTGTGTGTGTGTAAAGCTTTTTGGATCAAAATTAGTATCAGTGTGTGAGGGTCTGTGCCAGTGTTTTATGTGTGTGACAGCAGAGCGCTACCAAGGACAGGTTGTCAAAGCGCTGAGTGCCCTGCGGGCGTTTGTCAAGATCTGCTGTGCCAGCAGAGGAGAGCATGTGCCAACTCAGAGCACCCCCTGCCACAAATCATAACACTGACACGCTGCCAGCCTGCTGTGTCTGTGTCTGTCTGTCTGTCTGTTTGTGTGTGTGTGTGAGTCTGTGTTGAAATCAAAGGTTCAAAGTATAGTCTGAACCCTAAGTAGAGGATGGACTGAGATGCCGGGGAGAACAGGGAAATGGAAGTGCAATCGATACGGACACGATCTCTCTGTTACACACACGCACACACACACAATGTAGGGCAGTGTGTGTGTGTGTGTGTGTGTGTGTGTGTGTGTGTGTGTGTGTGTGTGTATAGACAGAGGACAGGAGTGAGGGTGGAATTACAGCTGAGAGACTAAGGTGAGTCACCACACTGCAGTGGTCATAGCGGGCCAGCCACACCCAGACAGACACAGTGACTGCAGTAGTGTTCAGGCAGCGCGGAGGGCAGATAATGTTTGGTTACGCCAAAGCTTAAAACAAACTGATCAATCAAAGCGTAGCGCCGCACTGCGAGAGCTCGATCAGCCGTGGAGTGGACGTCTGTTTAAAAAAAAAAAAAAAAAAAAATCAATGAAGGCTAATACACTGCCTATGTTGTGTTCTTACAGCGCTCAGCGGCCTGCGGAGACGTTCGTGTTTGGAGTCTACAAGGAAAGAAAAAAAACGAAGGATTTTTGTTCCTGGAAAGCAAAGATGCATTTGTGACTAATTTGTGGCTAAAACCTCCGTTTAAGAGAGAATGTTTTAGCCCATATAAGTGAAGGTCTTTCCAGATGAGGTATTTTTAGTGTTAGTGAATGAAAAATTCTATCTATAGAAACATCTACCAACAATAGAAGGTCATTTCTGACAATATGAAACACAGACACATTCATCTAAAGCTTCAGTTTGACCGGACACATGGTCCCAAGTCAAACGTAAAATAAAAATTCAAAGTTTTAGAGTGAAGAACTTTTAACGATAATATCACATATCTGTCAGTTTAACAGTAGATTCATAAAACTCACCACCAGGTTTGTGCGACTGAGCAGATTTAACACAACCAAGATAAGAAGAAATGAATCTAACGACCAAACTGATGAAACCGTCACGTAAAGCAGGTTTCAGCTGGATCAGTTAAATCTAGGTGATATTTTTTTTGTCATACAAGCTACATATTTATTTATTTCTGCTTGACTCAAATTTCCCCCTGTAGACAAATAAAGTATTTCTATTCTGTTCTATTTATTACATTAAACACAATAGTGACAGCCGACAATAAGTTTTAACTGAAGGAGTCGCCGACTAAACCTCTCACCTGGAGTTGTGTGAACGGGCGCTGTCACTTCTTAAAAAGTCAAATTCAAACAAATTCAAGCCGACACATGATCCATTTGAATTCATTCAAATTCGGCCAAACAGCAGATGGTGCCGGTTCAGTCTCTACAGGTCTGATCAGCCACAGTAACTGAAAACACGTGTGTGGTTGAGAGCAGATCGATCACCGATCGACCGCTGCAGGAACATGTTCTTCTCAGCTTCATTATCCCACTGTGTTTTCACCGTGTCTCCACTTCTACATCCATTCGATCTTCAAAAAGTTCAGATCGATTAAGAAGCCATCAGATGTTTTCTGACTTTAGATGCGTCTTGCTTTCCAAAATATTCAGGTTTTCATGATTTTTTTTTCCCTCATGTATATTTGAGTAAAGCAGCTGTCAAGAACTATTTCATCGTACTTTCTGCTACAGACTTTATTTAAGCTTCAAACAGGCCACGAAGCTTTTAGCTAACTTTCTTTTACATTTACTTTAGCTCATGTAGCTGCCACGTTTCACTTCTCATTAACAACTTATACATGGAAGTTTCACAAAATGTGACGACATAATCAACAGGACTTATTGTTTTTAAACTCAGTTATTAATTTCTGCCCAGTAGACTCCAATGTTAACGGGCTTCTCCCACTATTGAGCTAATTTAGCAGTGACACACATGTGTCATTTCTCTCTTTATTGACACAAATGACACATGTAGATCTTCATCAACGTCTCCCGACATGTAGCATGAAGAAATTTCATCAATACAAACTATAGTTTTTGTATTAAAGGCTCTTGTTCGGTCGGTACGTCAGTGCTCTGACGTCTGCTTCTAACAATGACTCAGCTTTTTCAGGCTCCAACTAATGAACACAGATCATTTCGACTGGTGGATTAACTTTAAAGTTAACACATGCTCTGTAACACTACTGACTATTTTATCACCATTTGATACAGATCAACAGATTATCACTTATTGATTCATTAAAAATATGGATTAAAAACAATGTGCCAAGCAAACTCACTAAACTTAACTAACTCAAACTCTACAATAACTTGCCTCGGTCTTATGTATTTAACTTTATCAGCACACAATAAGATTTCACCTTTTAGACTTTGGACTTTGTATGATTTCCACGTATCTTTTGTATAAGAATATCTGCTGTATCAGTCAACATGAGTCACAGGGCACGGCTGGATGCTCCTGCTGCTGCTGTTGTTGTTGTTGTATGACTAATGTAAGAAAATACATCTCAGACTGAACGGTGCAGCGTTGGACTCTGATGGAGACGACACACATCAGATGATCAGAACTGAATATACTAAAGTAAAGAAAGTTGGTTTATTACTTGATGAGCTGTTCTGATCGTTCATAGTCAGAATGAGAAGTGACAAGACAGATGTCAGATTAAATGTTTATCGCTACGGGAAAACTTTGATGTTGAGTTGGAGTGATGGGCTTCAGATCTGACTAAGACTCTACTACTTATGTAATGACTGAAAAAGTGTCGTGGCTGCATAACAAGACGCACTAAGTGCTTGTTGAATGATGGATGTCCAGACGGCGTTGAAGTGTCTATCGATCCCTCAGAGAGCGAGAGTCTCTCAGATGTCTACTAATTCATGCGGCATAAAAGAAATGCTGTACAAAATGTTCGGCATTTATTCAGATGAACAATTTCTTCATCGACATCGTTAAAAACTACATCAGTGTACTTTCAGCTGCAGACTTTATTTGAGTTTTAAACAGATCACGAGGCTTTCAGCTGTTATTTACAATTTTTTATATATCACATCTGATACGTTTACTTTAGCTCTTGTAGCTGCCACATCTTTCACTTCTCATAAACAATTTATTTACAAAAATAAAAGTGAAATTCATGCTGTATCCAACAGTGTGACGACTTCATTAATAAGACTTATAGTGTCTGAACCATCAGTCATTGAGGAACGAGTTACACCTTCAACTGCCCCATAGACGATAATGTTAACCGACCTCGCCAACTGTTGAACAAATACACAACACTGTGCAATTTTGCTGACACACATCAGTCATTCTACACTTCATCTACACAAATGACACATGAAGGTCTTCAACAAAGTCTCTCGATGCTCAATGTGAAGATACTTCAGTAATAAAAACTTCAACTTCTTGAGTAACGGCATCTTGTTCAGTGGGTACTTCACTGGTGTGTCTGCTTCTTCTGACAATGACTCAACATTTTCAGCAGGGTTAAAATTTCTCATTAAAATGTGAATTTTCATTAATCAATAGTTTTCATTACCTAGAAAGTTGACAGATGTATATTCGATTTATTTAATAGACAGAGTTAAAACTTTCACGTTTTTTCCTACTACTTTCTTTGTTGAATTGCAAAACACACTGTGAACAGAAATCAGAGACCAGGAGGAGACATAGAGGATCATGGGAAATGTAGACTTGTAAACAAAGAAAAAACAAGTAATGTCATAAACTACATTCAAGAACAAGCACAATCACAAACACACACACGATACTTGAGCTGGATTTACAGGAACAATGGTCCACATACGCTGTAAATCAGCACACGTGACTAAACCGCATTAACACCAGGACAAAGCAAAGTAGCTGACATTTAGTAAACACAACAAACCGAGCCGTTCTCTTTACCCAGCAGGCAGCAGCAGAGGTTTTCATTATCTAATCATCATTTCCATTATGAAACTCATATCGACGAGGAACTTTAATTGCATTTCATGTCGACCTAATCACCAGCAACAAAAGGAAAATGCGAGACTGGCAGGCTCATGCTGATCCACGGCCAATTTAAATGCAGGTCATCAAATGCTCTATTTACATAGAAACTCACCATTCCCATTTAGGAGTTGACACTTGGAATAATGAACATAAGTGAACTATGAGTTGGAGGACAGTATAGTCCTGTAATTCTGTTTGTGAACATAAACTAATATAAAATCCATCTTGGACACCACTTTGGAACTAATGACAAAGTAAACAAACTTCCACACAGTCGCACAGAGACAACACATTGTTAGTGGTAATGCAAAGTAACGTCAGCAATATGAGAAAAAAAAAAAAAAAACTGAACTCACTCCAACTTGGGAGTGTTCAGGCTGTATTCTGACATCATTAGCCCCGGCGCTAACACTGGAGTAACACCTGATAAACAGTATTTACATTTGCAGCCTTTCTGTCCAACAGCTTGTTGACGTGTGCGTGGTTCATCTCAGATAAGGCTGCTGAAAATCCCAGGAGTCTTGGAGGCTTGATGTTGTTATACGGTTTCATTTCTCAGCTGCTCATAATATCAGAACCAGACACATGGATTCACACTGACGGGTATTTTTACAGGTTAAATGTGCTGCAGCTGAGCAGATACGTAGTTATCTGGGCTGCACATTTAGCTTTGTTTGGCTAAATGTGTTAAGATGCAGGACAAGATGTAAGTTTTTATATAAGTAAATTTGTGAATTAAGTTTAAAAAACTGTGAAAACGCCCCATGTATCAGCAGGAAAGCTAATATGAGCTGCCATTTAGTCTCCTCTGCCTGTGACAGAGCACTAATGATACTGATTTATGCGAGATGTGATTGGCTGTATTGACACGTCTCCAGGCAACATCATCAGTGAGATATGTGCACGGGCATGAGGCAGTAAATGACCCAAAACCACAAAGAGATTATGAGGAGATCAACATGAAAAGCTGTTTTTTATCCTAAGACTGCATGAATCACTCTATTATGGAGTGTAAACATGTTAAAAACCTTAAGAAGTGAACCTGCCGGTGAGCTCAGAGAGAAGTCTGATGGTTTAAAATGTAAAATAAGTAAGATTGTCATACTTTTCCTTTACTTAAATTACTACTCATAAAATGTCTATCAAAGGTCTATCAAATTTAATTTCAGTTCGAGACAGACGGTGCAGGACGGTGCAGGAGAGACCAGGATGTGGAGTATTAATATTTATAAAAGCTTGACTCACTATAAATCTAATCTGTTCATATTTCAAATTGAACTGAAAACTGGCGACTGTTTCTGTTCCAGACACAAATCTGCAGCTGATATATCTTTAAGTTTACACCACCCTCCGCTGTGTGCCTGCTGGCACCACCAGGCGAGCATCATGACATGCTTTATTTTAATGAACATCAAGGATGAGAATTAAAAAGAAAAAGATGCAGTATCAGCAGCAGGGAGTGGCAGATCGTGATCAAATCAGATTCACTGACAGGGGGAGGTGTGGTACTTCAGATTACAGCTGGCAGATGACGTCGTAGGCATGGTGATGACGCAAAAGGCATTTAATCTCATCCATAGGAAGCCCCGAAAAGAGCCGTTCAATTTCCTTTCAAAAGTCTGGAAAATTCAAGCACTTTCACTTCGGGTTGGACCTTTAACCAAGAGACATGATGCTGGCAATCCAAATACGTCAAATATTAAATACATTAATTTTTGTTAATGTGCCATTTTGTACTTCATAGGACCACATTTGTGTATTTATTACAATAATTAATAAGTATTCACATTCTTAAAATGTGCATCTTAAAGTAACACAGCGCTGTAAAATGTATTTCATGGCAGCCGAATTGATGACTGGTTCCTATAGTTTTATAAATCATTTTTGATCAAACTGTGTTTTACACTCTGCGCATGTTAATGTTAAACTTTTTAAATTTATGAATGGAGTTTGGTTGGGGCTGTCGCCCTGCACGCGGGCATCGCGAGTCAGATGTGGTGTGACGATGCAGCTGCAACAAAACAACAGTGTGAGATGTTAAAGTGACATTCTCCGAGCAAACTACACCTCTAATTTAATGTTGCCCCCGCAGGACGCGCACGTTTTCCGCTCATAAATAATCCAGTCAAGGACATGACATCGATACCGTCGGGCAAAAACCTGCGCCAAGTCAGCCACATTTACACAACACACAACCGGAAGCACAGACCGACCGATTTCAAAATAAAACACCAAAAGCTAAATATCGAGAGCATCCAAAACATTTTCAATCTTCATAAATTAACAGAGGCCATATCCCAGCATTGGATGGTAATTAATTTGGCAGGTATTCAAAGTGTAATTATGCCTATAAAATATGATATGTGGCATAAATATATAAGTGGGTTATTTACACCGCTAACATCCCCATTTAACATACAAGTATACCAAAAGCTTTACATTATTGTGAATTGTTAATATAACTGATCTGTCATCATGGCTCAGTGATATATCACTACTCTCCGCCACTCTACTGTTCAAAAAGTGAGTTCAATTGGCGTTTTACTTTGAAAGCACAAACCGGAAGTTGTGCGATTTTGATGCCAATTGTACAAATGTCGCTTAATATTATTCATTTTTGACTAAATTCTGAATGGACAAGCAAAAACTTAGGATATTTACGACGTAAAAAAAAAAGCAATATACACACTGGCAAAAATATACTTCATCGGAATTAGACACTTTGGAGTTGAGCTACTGAGCTACGAGGGATGAGAGCATAGCTTCACATAAGTGACTCCCATCGGAATAACGTCCCAATATGTTGTTAGCTTTAGCAAATCGTTAGCTGCCAAGTTCATACATCCTTGTATCTCATCTTCTCGCGCTGACATTCATACTCACAGATTTACAGCAGACAGTGTCAGTGTCTCACCTTTAGCCTCACAGTCAGCACAGTACTTGTTGTCCTCCTCCCTCAGCAGTTTAGACAGAATGGCCTGATGCTGCTCATTCAGTTTCTGAGCTTTTTCTCTTTCCGACCGCGTCGTCATGTCGCCAAAGTCTGGAAGTTGGTCCTTGTTTGTGATGAGCCGATAAAACCCGCGGAGTTGTCAGGTTGTGTTAAAATGGGTGGGACATCCCCGTGTAGCTGCACTGTAGCGGCTGTATTCAGTTAGCTTGAACCTGCTAGCAAGGTAATATGGACCCGAGGCAGCATCATCACTGCTGCATTCACGACTGTCGGAATTTTACGACCGAACACGAATCGGTTAAAAGATGATGGCTGCAATTACTGAATGACTGATTACAGGTGTATAAGGTTCTTGTGTATTCTGGAGAAACAAAATCTAATTTTTATATTTTTATATGTGTGAAATCCATTTAAAGAAATGATGAGTGCTTCTTCTGAAGCATGTTCATATAAACATGTGGACTCAACAAGACAGTAGTAACGGAGGCTGCTTTGACAATTTATCACATGAAATAAAAAATCCAATGGGAATTTGAAACTGGGAAAAGATAGTTTGTTGTTTAACTACCTAAGTCTAAATTATGTGCCCTGCTCAAATTAGTGAATTCAAAACAGTCACTTAAAATCTATTTCATGAGTTATTTCATGGCATCATCACTGTTATTTGGCAGTTCCCTCAAACATTAGCCCTTTTTTTCTATTTCTATCTCAGGATGACTTAATACGCAGACTAGACCACAGGAGATTTTTTTTTTCTCATAAGTCAAAAAAACACTAATCATTCAGGACAAGCAGAGATTAAGCAGCAGTAAGCAAAGAAAATAAGTATCTTATAATATAAAATGTGGGCTTATGCAGGCTCTACAGTGACTGCCTTAAATCCCCATCATAACCCATCATATAGTTCATTCATTCAACTTCAATTGCTGAGTTTTTTTTTCTGTTGTTTTTATAGAAAGTTTCAGTTTCTCTTTTCTATAGAGGGAAACTGTAGGAGATGTTTATGTTGTTGTCATAATGATGTAAACTGATGTTACAGTTCTTCCTGTTTCTGTTATAGAGCATCATTCCTGTTCATCTGAAGCATTTTTTGCAGCCACAAGATGTTACATTACTCCCCAGAACCATGGTCAAAGTTGAAAATCAGTGCCCTCTGCTGGTGATGAAGATGATTTATAATAATTTCACACACAATGAAAATCAACCAGATAACTGTTTTCATCATCATAAAAATAATAATCATGAATGAAACATCCCTCCAATCTTTAGGTGGACAGAACTGCTGTTCCCGTTTCATTCAGACTTCTTCTGCAATGGTCTTGTGATAAAGTGTTAGAAACAGTTGCAGTCTCACGTTGGTTGCATGAAAAATTTACTGCGATGTATAATATTGACAGACAGCAGGACCAACAGCAAAGAGACAGCTGTAAAGTGTTAGACATCGACATGGCACTGGCAAGATCGCAGGTATTTCTAATGACAACAACAACAACAAAAAAAAACAACAAAAATCAAAATTAAAGGACATCACTTTTAAGAGATCGTCACTGGCAGAAGAATTCATTTAAAAAGTGTATCATAACAATAAAAAATTTGACACCAAGAGAAAGTTTTATAAGGACAAGTACAAATAATACAAAAAGTTAAAACAATTAAAATAAATTAATATCAAATATATATATATATATATATATGTATGTATATAAGGTATGTACCACATTGCATGTAATTACATGTGATTTTTACCACAAACTCAACAAAAGCTAGTCACAAAACTCAGCTTTAGGTTAATAGAGTTGTTGTTAGCTTAGAACAGTCAACTGTCAAATTTGAAATAATGACGTTGAGTAAGAAATAAAAAAAGAAGAAAAAAGAAGAAAGAACAAACTTAATACTTCATCTTTAAAGCAGACAGTTTCAGCTTACAGACCGTGATCCAAAACTAAAGCAGCATCTTCACGTCATAACGAGCATCTCGGACAAAAAGTGACAGCAACATGAGACAAAATTCGTTTCACACACACACACAGAAGATCCTTCACTTCATAGTTGTTTTCAATTTAAAATACATTTATAACATCACAGGACTGAGTGAGGGAGCAAGTTCGTCACCAGTTGTTTCCTTTGAATGTTGAATAACTGATCAAAATAAAAAGGAAATATCACCACCGATCAGTCAGTGGCTCAGATGATCAAAAGCTCTGAGAGGCTTTCACCCTCTTTTTCTTCACTACTGAACTTTCACATTAATGCTTATCACCAGTAGAGGTCAGCGCAGGCTCATTTCCTGTCAGTCCAGTCTGGTTTGATAAAGGGAGACTCTCTGCTTTGTTAAGAGTTTCAGCACAGCGTGAACATCAACTACAGTAGGTGCCAGTCTGATCTAACATCTTTATACTTTGTGTCTCTTGATTAAGGAAAAGCACCAATAAGTTATTTGAAGCAGTATCGACACTTTCACTAAGTAAGCCAATGATAACAGCCAATGTTGCCTTTTAAACAGCTACCGAATAAAGATTTGTCTTTAGTGATCAGTTGCTGAGCTCATTTCCTCCCTAAAATTTAGTCAGTAAAGGTTTGGAGGTTTTTCTTGGACTGAACTATCTCATAAAGTCTTAAAACAATTAAAACATAAATTCCACTCAAAATTAATATGGTGCAAGCCTCGTTGATACCACATCTGAGAGAAATCCCTCTGAATTTAACAGAATCCACAAAATAATAGTATGTAATATAATGTTAATTCATTGTGTATTTTGGTCCAGTTGTTGTGTGTAAACATCAGATGAATCTTTGACTAATGAGTGAGTTTCATGTGGATTTTCAGGGATTTCGTAAACAGAAACCTAGATCAGCGTCTTTACTGGCAACGCTGAATCAAGCATGTGTTCTTTTTAATAAACAGGAGGTTGGAGTGTTTTCTCATAAGAGCTGTGTGTTTACAGTACTTGCAAACTAAAACCAATTGATCAGTTGTAATTCTGGTAATTATTATTTCTTTAACTGCATCATGAGAACATCAAGAAGCTTTCAACTAGCATACTCCCTCTGGTGGCCATGTTAGAGATCTCATATAGTTACGATCCTTTTTTTCACCAAAAGTACATCTAATATGTTTTTTTGTGTATTCTAAATATTCTTCTAAGTACCTGATAATGACAGTAGCTAAACAAACACTAACTAAGAAATGAAAACTGAAGCCAGCTACTTGTCAACATTGCTATTTAGCAAACTCAAAACAAACCAGCTAATTTTCAGATACATAAAGGTTACATAAATGCACCTTTTTGGAGCTAGCAAGCTAGCTAGCTAAAATGGCTAGGTGTTCAGAGTACAGACAATATTAGTATAAAAGAATCCAAGAAGAAATATCTAAACCAACTATGGACTGGTGTCATTACAAAATTTGGGAAAAGTGCTGGAAATAAAAAAAAAAAAAAAACAATATGAGATGTGAAATAGAAGTAGCTAATACTTCTAATTTATCCTGTTAGCAATTAGTCATTGACATTTGTGACATTTCTGTCACAAGAGAGGATTTTAGAGATCCATGGTTATCTAAATAAACCAATGTCTTGTTTACTTTTGGATAACCAGGATTAGTCAGGGATGTCTTTGGATTTTCCCATAAGGTAATGATAATGGGAATGCATGCATGTAAACATTCTGTTTTGAAACGGTTGAGCTGGGTCACGAGGAACATAGGGTCAACATGTTGCACTTATTGACCCCCAAAAAAAAAAAAAAAAAACTAGGCCAGTTCTTAACCTTTCATTTGACGGGTTAATGTTTGACATTGTGTGCTGATGGTCAGCAAACACAAACCTGGACACATCCTGTAAACACCTCTCTGGATTGTGACAACAATTTAAAACCAAATGTCCCAATCAAAAAGACAAAATGTCCGCCTCATGAATAAACAGTTAAGCTATGGCACTTGAAAGCATGTGTTAGATTGCCAGATTTTGGATAGTTAGTGTTCTATAGTTAATGTTGGTCATTAGATTTGCTGTCTGAAGATAAAAACGAAAAAGAAAACAAAATGCACTTGATGATGTTCAAAAGTACAAACTAATGGCCACAAGAATCTTGTATTCTGAACAAGACAAACAGAACTATGATATTTATGGGAATGTTTTCAGGATAGTTTAAACATTGTTTGTCTCCTTCACTGTTTATAACAATATGTTTTAAACAAGATTTTAGAAATACAAAAAAATTCTGCCTTGAGTGAAAATTAAAAAAAAAAAAAAAAACCTTCTGCAATATTGAGATGTTAAAATTGGCTGTTATGGCACTTTTCTTTTCTTTTTTTCTCACAACTGAGACCATCAATGACCTGTTGTGTGTTTTTTGAGACACTGAGTAAGAACAATGTCCTGTCCCATCAGCAGCAATGTCAGAAGTGTTGAAGGGTTGACAGGGCAAGAAAAACAAGTCTCTCCGAGTTCACAGGACAGACTCAATAGCTTCCGGCGTGGCCGCCAAGGCTTTGCTTTGGTGCGTAACGAGTGGCGAGGTCTCCTCTTCCGCCTGAGCATTGGCCACTGCTTCTACCCGGACCTCCGCCAGCTCCCCTTCCTCCTGATGGTGCTGGTTCTTCTGCTTCTTCATTTCCTGTTGGTTGATGTGGTGAAGGATTCCAGCACCGAGAGCGTCACCCTCCACGTTCACTACAGTGGTGGTACGATCCCTGTACACAAAGTGGACATGAGAGTAAGACAAGAGTAATACAGTACGGTCCGTCCCTGTTAGAGCCATTTGTTCTTTACTCATTCTTAGCTTATCCTACTCATGTCCTTATCATTCCACCTCAAATTAATTTTGAATAACAGTCTTTCAGTTAATGCACTGTTTTCTCATTATGAAAACTGGAAGAAAGGACTGAGAAAGAGCACACTTGTCTTTATCAGTTTTTACTAACAAATACATGAGGCAGAAGCTAACACTGATAAAACTCCTTCAGCAAGTGACGAGTGTCTTATCTTCCACACTCAGAAGTTTTTACTGTGAGAATTAACGGAATCACTGAAGTGACTTTTTGACAGCAGACTTATGAAGCAGGATGACTATCAGATATAAACCATGCGTTTCAGTATGTTCAAGCTTAGGAAGCTTGGAACTTGGGTATTATTTCCTTTCCCCTCTCCCCCTTTTTGAGCTGTCTGTTGGGAAACACTGATTTAATTTTGCTTTGCTGGAATGTTGGCAAAGCATGTGTCAACGTGACGTAGGTTTGTGTGTTTTCAGACATGAGAGTCGTCTGGTTCACAGGCCTCACTCACACAATCCAGTCGACAGCCAGCATGAGGGACAGGTCTTTGGTTGGCAGGCCGATGGCTTCCAGGATGATTGCAATGGTGATGATGCCGCCGGCTGGGATGCCTGCAGCACCAACACTGGAGGCTGTGGCTGTCACCCTAGAAATGTTATGAAAAATAACATGTTTTAATTACAGGCCCTCCCTTCCTTTGTAACCCTCCCTTCCTTTTATTTAACATCTCCAAGACTCACAGGATTGTGAAGATCTGTCCGGCGTTCAGCTCAGCGTTGTTGAGCTGAGCGATGAAGACAGCGGCGATGCACTGGAAAATGGCTGCGCCGTCCATGTTAACCGTGGCTCCGATGGGAAGGATGAAGCGGCTGATGCGTTTGTCGACACCGTTATTCTCCTCCACGCACTTTATCATAGAGGGAAGAGTTGCTGAACTGGTGGTTGATGGACACAAAAAGAGTCACTCAGCAATTCCAGTTAAACTAATACAGAACATTTTTTATATATTTGTGCTTCTTAGCATTTATCCTTAAACCACTGGACACCACATAATGTTTCTGGTATTTAAACTACAGGGTGTGGGCTGTTTTACAGTTTGTACATAACTCCACTCATTAGAATGAATTCTTTAACATTATAATTCGACATGGTTCAACAAAATTCGAATTTAATGAACAAAAAATTAGAATTTTGAAATTTGAACTGAAAGTTGAAAATGTAAGATCAGAAGTTGACAGTTCTGCTGAATGACTTTAAAGGGTGTCTATGGCTGACAAGAGATTATCCTACACTACAAAATTATATACTTTGTGAATATGTAACAATTCTTCGAATGTCGAAATAAAAATATAAGTATGTTTACAGCTGCCTAGAGGGATTGTTCAGTATATCTCACTTTTCCTGTGGCAGATAAATTATGAAATGTCATGAGTTCAGTGTGGCACAAGAGTAAAGTTCATGCAGAGAGGGGTTTTCCCTCTTAAAAACACGAATATACTCAGTAATTTACCAATTGGCAACTTGACAGTACTTGTGTTTTTTTTTTTTTTTGTTAGATAGCTGAGCTTAAGAAAAGGGCAGAGTGATAAGTTTGGATGCTTTTTCAGAGCTACTATTCTAAATTTTACTAAATTTACAATTCCTTACAACTCCATATACCCCCTCCGATAACAACTTCCAGTTTACCTGGAGCAGGTGGCAAAGGCAGTGGTGAAGGGTGTGATGAGGCCCGACAGGAAACTGAAAGGGTTCTTGCGAGTGAAGCCAAAGTAGATGAGTGGAAGGACAATTCCACCGTGGATAATGTGGCCCAGAATCGAAGCAAAGATGTATTTTCCAAGACTAGTGACCAGAAGAACTACATCTTCCATCTCCACAATCTTACTGCCCACCAGGAACATGATGCCAAAAGGGATGTACCTGAGAGACACAGCAAAATGCACAAAACATTAACAACACATTGCAGTTTTTGCAAATATTCTTTATACCTCTGTCAATATCACTGTTAGAACCCACAAACATCCAGCTCTACTCACCACATGATCCAAGACACCAGCACCATGGTGGCCTCGTTGAAAGCATTGAAGAAGCGAATGAGTTCCTCCCCTTCATCTCCTAGTTTTCTCAGTGCCACACCAAACACCATGGCAAATAAAACCAGACCCAGGATGTTCATGCCATCTGTTTCTGTACCAACAGGAACCTAAAACACAAAGCAGAGACAAACTGTATGAGACTAAACCACAGTGAATAGATTGTTAGGATGATGATGTGAGTATGCTGATCTGTAGCAGACTTAGACAAGAAGTAAAAAAATCTAAATCACCAAAGTCCTTGAAGTCTATCCTGCATGAGACATGAATGTTTGAAATTTCATGTCAGTCCTCCCAAAAATCATTAACAAGTTTCTCTATGAACCAAAAAACATACCAACGGCATGATGATCAACTACAATCATTAGAGAATCAAGAACGATGAACATCTCTGCCAGTCCATCCAACAGTTACACTGTGGATCACGGACACATATAATGATGTAATGATAATGAATTACTGATGTTCACATTGAAATAATTCAGTTTGTTGATTAAAGTTCAAACAAAACTAGTTTAGAATCATGTTGCCTTTTCATTACAGAGAATTAAACTTATCATGTGGTTGTTTATACAGCCAGCTTTGCTTCAGAGTATTCGTGTGTGTTTGCATGGGTCTGGGTACAGATGAAAAATTCAGTGAACTGGATGACTGCTAATGAATAAGGACAAGGACAAATCCTGAGCTCAATCCTCTCCCTTTGTCCTGAGCTCTCCCACAGCTCCACTACTGTCATCCTCCAGCTCTCGGGTGGGGGGAGCTGTCCACAACAACCCATGGTAGACAAATACCATGGACCAATGCCAGGTACTGTTCCCTCAACTGTTCCCTTATGCTGGGTCAATCGGGGGAAAGTCATAGCCCCTGAAGAAAAGTATTAGGAGTACATTAAACAAAGTAGATGATGAATATAAACATTTCTGAGGCCTTCCATCAGGAGAAGATCCTCTTGGTGCACCCGCTTGTGCTTTTTGCAGTAGCCCAGAACAAACATGGTTTCTAGAAATAACTGTAGGTTCTCCTACATGCTTAGAAATTGAGGTTAAGGTTAAGGTATATAGTCGGTCCAACTGGTCTAACTCACAGGGCGAAAACGATACTTTCATTCATAGTGGCAGGAAATGATGTTGCACAGAGGAAAGGGTCACATTAAGGTGTTTCAAAACTTGTTGGATTAACAAGCTTGGTCTCTTGTAATGACTAACTAATCCTATTTTATCAGCTCATATGACCAAGGTCAGTCTTCACTCTTCCACTCTCTCTAAAACAAGTCATCCGTTACTATCTCACGTAGTGTTTATTCAGTGAGTTTGGACCCATTGGCGGCTCACAGACAGACACATAAAACACTGAGAGCAAACATGGTCTTCAGGGGTCAATGGTGACTTCATCAGCTGTTTTTAATGTGGCAGAGATAAGTATATGACTCACGTAGATACAGATGGAGGTACTTTTCCTTTCTAAGATGCAATTTAAACATTTATACAAACATTAATACAAACATAACATACAGTTCAAGTGTGTAAGTGTAAAGTTTCCAGTGTGTACCTTTTGATAGAGGAGGGTCCCATTGGTGTCGTTCCCTACAGCAACCATCTTGTAGTCAGTGGCATACTGAAACATTCAGAAAAGACAACTTGTAGTTGTTCGTTCAGTCACCTGTCACATGTAAACACCTAAACTAAACCACAATCAGGACAATCAGACAATGTTATAATTACAAATACACTATGATCTCTGCAAAACACCAGAAATGATCAAAGATCATGGTGAAATGAGGCTATGAAGGTAATTAAAGGAATGAGTTTGACCTAGTGTGAGATGGAAAGATCAATATCAGTGTTTTATATCAGTGCATTTCATACAGAGTTGGAGCTGAGAGGCAGTTAGCTTAGCATAATGATATGTTTCAACTCATAACAGTCATCAGTGGTATAAAAAACAGGGTTTCCCAGCAATGGACAATGGCCATGGACATGTAGTTATATTTTTCAGTATTGCTTTCTGCTGCTATGCTAAACTAAGCTATTGCCTCCCACATCCAGCTTTGTTCTTAACTTGCAGACATAAGAACTTCAATGTTTAATCAGAACAATTAAAATGTGTGATGAGTGAATGAGTGAAAAGTGAAAGGGTTTTTCGGATAGTTTACAACATTGTGAGTGATAGAAAACAGGATTTTCAGTGTTGATAAATGATCCTGAGCTTCATGCAGCATGTGAATGGAGGATGGATTTGAAGGCCGCATTTTGAGACTGTATTAGAGGTTTAACAACCAGCACAACAACGGTGCAGTTTCTCTCCCTCTCTGCCACTCCTTAGACAGCCCTGTCAGATAACTGTCACTATTATCTATACATACAGGCTATACAGACTTATATGGACTTCAAATGAGCCTATTGACTTATGATGCAGAAACATATTGAGGTGCAAACTCATCATCATCATCATCATTATCTAAATTTAAACATTTGTTTAAACATCTGTTTAAACACATAGCTGTTTGTCACTTTGTGTAAATCTCCCCTCTCCTGTGCCTTCTTGGTTTAATCCACACTTGGACTCATTCCACAGGGGCTGTACCACAGTATAGTCCGTCTGGGGGAGGGGGGTGATTATCGAACTCACTGACCTGACTTCACTTTGAATGTCCATTTATTCTCCCTGGGAGAAATCACTAACTTGCATATGAGTTAATCATTCAAAGGCCTGGTTTTAGGAAAGTTTAAAGCAATTGGTTATTATGTGGGTGTGTGTTTGTGTGGTTTGAGGATGGATGTGCGTGACTTTGTACGTTCTATCTTTTTCTATGAGCATGTTTAAACACTTTCTATTCTCACATCCCCAAATATTGAACTTTCCTGATTCCTTATTTTAGCCTGAACAGACACGATCACAATTCTGGGAAGAGGATCGGTCCATGTTCGAAAGCAGCGAGGCGAGGCAGGTTGCTAGGCTGGCTGAAATGGAATGATCTCGCCATGGTAACGGCTGGCAACGAAGAGGGAATAGAGGCATTTTGGTTGAGCAGCCGCTCTCTATTCTCAACATCTCCTCATTAAGAGGCATTATGAGGCCCTCGGCGCTGCAGCCGCTGAGCGACCATGAAGTGGGACCCGCGTGGTTGGTGAAATAAATTCTGATGAACAATCCACACAAGACACAGGTGGCAAAGAAAAACAGACAGAGAGTGGTGATAAAAGGACGAACTGATGATGAGGGAGGAGTGACTGGTGTGGTGTGGTGCAGTGAAGGGAAGGGGGTTGTTGGAACTCACTGAACGGAAAGCTGCAGCCACCAAGTTTGCCGGGAACAAATTCCTGATAAAGGAAAAAGAAACAAGTTAAATCCACAGGAAAGTTCAGTTTTTCCAGTTTGATTTAAACCAACTGACCAAAGATTTGGATGGAATTCAAACTTGTGGTTACCTCAAAAAAAAACATCAAATAGCAACTGAGTGCTGTGTCCAGAACTTAATAAATATTTCAAAAATCATGTGGTTAACCTATCTGAACAGTAAATTGTTCACAGTCCTGGTTTGTCATTAAAAGGTCTGCAGGTTGGCTCCTTTCCCATGGTTTCCCCTAAATTCACTGACGCTGCAGTTGTTCAGACACTGATGTGTTGTCTGATTCATCTTTTATTTAAGGTCCCATATTTTACAATTTGCTGAAGTGTGATTTAGATATATTTGTGCTTACAAGCACCAAAAGCTATCTGAATGTAATTTTGCACTCTTTAATGCTTTTCCCAAAGCCACCAATAACAACAGGTCTCAGATTGTAGCCTGCTACTGTAGAAACAATGCTGGTTTCAGATCATAATTGGGTAAGAACAATAGTAGTAGACAACAGTAGTAGATTCAATAAACATCTGCATAGGTAGCTATTTTAACTCATGAGTGGGGCTGATCAGTTTGCCAGCTAATCAATACTGAGAGTTAGCTGAGCAAAGGTCATGCTAGCAGCTCTGTGAAACTGTACCTAGCTAAATGCTAATATGCATGGCTCACTATGTTACCAAAATAGTTAAGTGTGCTAGCATATTAACATTTATCAATTATGAATACAGTGGTAGAAATTTCAATAACAACCCAAAATGTCCCCCTCATGGTGGCGCTAGAGGAAGTGTCAAGGTATCACGTGGCTATGCTAAAGCCCCTAATACTTAATGTGGGCAGAGTTGTGTTAGTATTAGTGCTAATGTTGTAAATGGCTTAAATCAGCTGCTAAATCACTAGTTGGAGAACCCAGTACCACCTGAAATCACAGTCCATGTCATAACCATGGGCTGAAGCTATGTAACCCACTGTTTTCACTCCAAACTATGACCAAAACAACAAAGAGAAAAGATTGTAATTGTAATTTAAACGCAAAGTTTATAACCTTTTCTTTTACTTTATATCAACATTTCAAATATTTGATCTTTAAATATTTGTATTATATCACCTTAGATTTCCATGTTAAATATACCAGAAATGTGAAAAAGTACCCAACTGATAGATGCCTACATGAACCAAACTGAACAACATCAGTCTTATTCACATTCATCCATTATTCCATCCACTTAACCAGCATGATGTCTAAATTGTTTGTCATCTACTGTAGTTTTCTGTTTGTGTTCATATCTGATTGTATTCTGATCCATGGACAACTTCTCTCTTTCTTTTCAGAAGTTACTTCAATCTTCTGCAGACTATGAATGTTTGTACAAAATTTCACGTGTGTATAAATCCAAAAGTTGTTAAGTTTTTAGGCTTTTTCCATCACTTTTCTTCTTAGTGTTTGCATGATGTGACGTTTAAAATAGTCTAGTAAACATATTACGAAACCTCTTATTGATATAACCAGCACACTGATGTGAAAAGCTAAGACAATTGTGTAACAACCTAAAAAGGACTTTATAGATGTTTCAATACCACTTAGAAAAAGAAAGCTGTGGAATTTTTCGGCTCCTAAGTTCATGAGAAAGGGATGACAGACTTTTTCCTTGGTGATGTGTCTGTAAAGGCACCACGCTGAGTTTATTTTCACTGCTGTAAGTAAAGCAAGGAGCAGAGATCACTGAGAGCCTGTAGGCCTGTTCCATGTGTAACTGAAGGTTTGTTGTAACTTCATCCTCTGGGGTCAAACTGCATTGTGTAAAGAAAATACAGACTCTGCTCACATTTATTCCCATGGCTAGAAAACAGTCAAGCAATTCAGCAAATAACCTCTCGACCTCCATCAGTTCTGTCTTCAGTGAGTAGCCAAATGCTGCTTGAGCTGTTAAACATTTCTGTTAAATACTCCACACTGGTAGCTGGCCATTTTATCTTTTCTTTCATGAACAAATGCATTTATTTTTGTAAATTCTTGTTGCCACTCAATGCCTCTTAAACTCTTCTTTTGATTCTAAAGATGGTCAGGTTTTCTGCTGCCACATGATCGAAGTGAGGGTCTGGATTAACTCCTGGAACGCTGAGAACAGGCATGGGTTTTCCCACACAGGCTCCTCAGCTCGCTTATATAACACAACTGTATCAAATAGTTGTCACTACTTTACTGTGCAACAGCTTTTATAAAAATCATGTTTCTAAGTTATGATGTATTCACCCAACAGAGAAATGAATTTATTAAATACTAAACCTTTTTTTCAGAAAGCAAAAAAAAAAAAAAAACAGTGAAATTTGGAAATATCAAACTTTCTTATCTCTGAAGCAGAATCAAACAATACAACAATCAGACAATACAATTTTCGGCAGATAAAAAGAGTTAAAACTCCTGTATTGTTTTTACAATACAGGAGTTTTAACTCTTTTTTTCTTTTTTCTTTTTCTCGCAGAGAAAAAAGTGAAAAAGCCACTCTCTGTTTTTTTATAAAATTGACACCGTCTATTCACAGATAACAAAATATAAAAAGCTATAAAAATGTTTGATTTTCGGCAGATAAAATTAGTTAAAACTCCTGTATTGTACAACAATATATACAACAATACAGGAGTTTTAACTCTTTTTATCTGCCGAAAATCAAACATTTTTATAGCTTTTTATATTTTGTTATCAGTGAATAGACGGTGTCAATTTTATTAAAAAAAAAACAGAGAGTGGCTTTTTCAGTTTTTTCTCTGCTGTTTTGTCTGCAAACATAAAACATCATCTCTAGGCTGAAATACCTTTAGATTTCTGGGAATTAAGACATGAACCAAAGACAGACTGTCCTCCACAAAACAACATCTGTGCAGACTGTGACAACAACAAAGTCTGAGTAAAGACAAGGTCTGTTCAGATTAATGGGTCAGTTAAATATCTAAAATGGACATTTCCTATTTCCAATCACCAGTCATGATTAAGCAATTGTGTCTTTTCATATTGCAGTGTTTTCACCTTGTAAAAAAGAGAGTAATTTAGCTTTAAGATTTCTATTTTTCTGCTGAAAGTATGAAGTTTGATTTGTTGACGGATTTGCTACCACATTTCATGGTATTTTGTTCAACGGTTGCTGATATATTTTACACTTTAAAACATGTCAGTCTGGTGGTGATGCCTGAAGAAAAATCAAGGATCAAAAAAGTCAGTTAGTGTCATGAATCAGTTACTGAGAGTAACAAGTAAACATCACAGTATATGAACAGTGTTTTTTATGATTTAAAATGATCTTTACCAAAACAGCTAGTTTTACATGTTTTTAGGACGATGAAATGTCTCTTCATGTTTTTTTGTTTTGTTTTGTTTTGTTTTGTTTTTTATGTTATAGGAAACTTTAAATTTGACATGTGAGAGCATTTGAGCTCACAGTGTGACTCTAGTGGAAAGACAAACTACATTAGTACCAGGAACATCTTCCCCCTGATGGAGCAGAGACTTTAATGTCCTGACTGGTATAAATTTCTGAGGAAACACTAAGTACCTGTAAAACTCTGAATGACTGGTCACCAATGCAGAAATAATGTGAGTGTTAAGAGAAATAAAAGCAGACGGTCCACCTGCTCATGCTGATAAGCCAGAAGTGCTAACCACAGCAGACAGAGTTCAGTTTGAACTGCAACTGTGTGTTACTTGGTAATACCCCCTCCTCAAAATAAACCACGCTCTTTAAACAGCTGTTAGCTTTTCCTCAGTCTGTGGGAACTTATATTTAGGACTCCTCTTGCCTGGGTCACTAAAGGCCAGTTAGCTGTCTGTTATCTACACACTGGAGCTTTTTTTTATCTTCATGTAACATTTTCATACACAAGGACAGATACAAGTGTACAAAAAGCTATAAATATACTTTTTTCCAGTGAGAAAGTATTAAAAATTAAGTAGAAATAACCCAGTGTTTCACATTATTATCAAATACATTTGATCAGTATTTGTATGACCGATGCAATGACGTATAAGCAACATTTTACTGTTGTTGCTGATTAAATTGCAGCTATTCTGAAACATAAAGATTAAAAACTAATTAGTATAAGTGGTAAGTATCTGTGGAGGAAGTAGGTGTTTGACAGGGTTCTGTGATCCCCAGTGCAACATAGTTATAATTATGGTTGCAGCAGAGTAAGTGTGCATGGACCAGTTCCTTCAGATAAGCGTGGGAGTCTCAGTTTGAATTGCAAATGAGTCCAACAGCACATTTGTGTATAACTTTTTAGGTGTTTAGGGTGGATGGAGTTACATCCACATCACCGTCACTGAGGAATTCAGATCTCATTATCATATGAAAGGTTCATTCTATGAAAGACACAAAGGATGTACCAACATGTGCTTTGCTTACTACACCCGCCACATTCTTTATGAGCGTGTGAGCGCGCAGCAGCAGAGAGACTCCTGTGTTCATACCACTGATAAACCGCGTCACTCAAACAAGCCTTGACTTAAGACTAAAGTGATCAGGTGATCGATACCTGGCAAGATCCAAGAACGAGTCCGCGGTCTCCTTACTGTTGCTCACGCTCTCCAGTCCGAGGCTGTTGGTGTTCAGAGCTCCGGCGCCAACACCGGGTTTAATGATGAAAGCCAAGGCCACCCCGATCCCAGAGGCGATCAGCGTGGTCACCAGAAAGTAGGAGACAGCGATGCCCCCCAGTTTGCCCAAAGAGCGCGTGTCCAGGCTGGCAGCGCCGGAAATGAGGCTGCAGACAACCAGAGGTAGGATGATCATCTTCAACATCCGGAGCAGCATCTCTCCGGGGAAGGCGAAATAGGTCATCTGGGCTTTGGTCAAGTTCATGTTGCGGACCATCATGCCGAGTCCGACGCCCACGAGCACGCCTGACACGGTCATGATCACGAGCAGGTTCTTCCTCAAGAACTCCATCAGCTTCTGCGAGAAGCTCCTCTGCGCGCCTTTCTCCAGGATCATGTCGGTGGAGGTCGAGTTGGGCATGACGTGCCCGTTGATCTCGCTCTTTTTCTCCATTTTTCAGAGCAGCGTGAGGGGCGGAGAAGCTGAGACCGGTTCGAGGCAGCGTGGGTAGTAGGCTGCGCTGGCTGAAGGCTGGTCCGGTGTGAAGGCTTGAGCGCAGGAGCAGGGAGGGCGAGCCAATAGAGAGGGAGAGACGACACAAAAAGCAGAGTGGAACATGCGCACAAATGCCGGCAATTTATACTGAGAGCAAATGATGCAAGAGCAGGGGAGATTGCCAGGGTCTCTGGCAGATTGGCTCATTTCTCTGTGCTGAATATAAAAACAGATGGTATATGTGTGTGTGATTATAGGAACAGAATAAAAAAGCTTCCTTAAAATCCACTGTTTCTTCATAAGATGCCACAACATCTTAATCACAAAATAATCAAAAAGACAAGGTCTTCATTACTGCTAAACAGACCTGATTTGGTTTCACAAACAAACTTGCACAACAGCAGCTGTGGTATTAACCAAGCATTAATCAAATCAGGCTGTAAGAATGAAAACTTGATTTTTAATTACAATAATGTGTAAGGTGTGTGCCTGCGTGCGTGCGTGTGTGCGTGTAGACATACACATACAGACAGCTGATTGACCTCTTATTCTGGGCAAGTGTCTAACACCCACACACACACACACACACACACATATAGGAACTGACGGTTTTATGATCATCCTTGTTTTCGACAGTAAAGATCCAAATCCACATCTCTTTCTTCTGGTTTAGACCACCACACATGCTGTTTACAATAAAATGGGATGATTGTGGGGTCTCGCTCGATTAACAGATTTGAGCATGATGGATGGAGGACAGTGTCAGGACCATGGTCAGCGCTCTGCCCCACCTGCGGGGCGCTGTTGCTCGCCAATCTCCACCATCTCCGTGATTTAAGGCGGTTCATTGGTTTGAATGTAACAAAACACAGAATGATGTTTCACCACATACTGAGTGGATAACTAGTGATTTTACAAGGCAGTCGGTTGAAACGAACTCCCTTCTTTTGTCAGGTGATGACTCTTACACAGCGCGTTATGACAGAATTACGTTTGTTCACAATCGTTCTCGTGACTCCTCGTTGCACCTCTGATATTTGACCACGAGGTGGCGCTATAACAAAGCTCTTGCGTAACTGTTTACTCCTTTATTTCTTGTATGTATCTATCAATATACTTTCCTCTGTAAAGCATATTGTCTCTTAAAAACATGCAGTAATCTATTACTACTACTACTACTACTAATAATAATAATAATAATAATAATATATGTCCGTGTGCATGTATATATTATATATATATATTATTTTTATACATTTGATATCATATTTATATGATTTAATCTTACAAAACTCATTCGAAATTCACATTTATTATTATTATTATTATTATTATTATTATGGTTTTATTTGATGATTAGAACACTAAAAATGCAAATTTTAAATAAAATGTTAAATGAAATTTACAAATGTGAAATACATTTTTTATAATTTATATGAAATAATAGTAATAATAATATATTATATACAATTGTTTTAATAAAATCTAAAAATTGTTAAGATAAAGAGAGTTGTGTTACTGTGGAAGTCCAAGAACAACAAAGGTTAATGAATGACTGATAGATGAGTCATGATGTTAAAAGGAAAATGAATCACATTTAAGTCTGTTTTTGCAGGTTTGTCAGCAGTTGCATTGCATTGTGGGTAACATAGGATCCAGGTTTTGACAGTTTTGTTTTGTTTTTGTTTTTTTTTATGTTCATACTTGTACGTTCTCACCAACTTTCTAAGATTATACTGTCGTAACATACTGAAATAGAGGTTTTTGAGAGGAAAACATCGGGCTGTAAAATCCACAGAACATTTAATGAGTGTCATGTGTTAGAGACACGTCTGTAAAATGTGAAGCAGTAGTAGTGGTGGACGGCAGACAGAGAGAGAAACAGCCCTCTGTCTTGCTGCCTCTGTGACTGACTGTCATCTGTGTTGTCCTCAGTGACCTTAGCTGTGCTGTTGCTAAGTTGAGCTAAACTTTCCCTCCCTCCACCAATAGAGACACACTGTCCCCCTTCCCCTCACAGCTGTGTGTCCTGAATGCTGGAAATAACCGCGGCCTGTGGATCAGGAGTCGTGTCTGTGTAACAGTGGCAAATGTTGGCCCCTCGCCACTGTGAACTAGAGGGGGGAAAATAAAAACAGTAGAAGACACAGGCTGAACTTAATGTAGAACAGTTAATACCGACACTTTATTATAGATCAAAATCTGATCCAGGTGCTGCCACCCGCCACTGATGTGATGGATAAGGTGCAACACCCACTGCAAAAAAAGACTTTCTACTTTTAGAATTCAGCTAAAACCTTTTAGTTTCCATGAACCCACGGACCTCTGTGTGTGGATGACTCAAAGCTGTGAACTGTTTTAATAAACAACTGAATGCATCAATAATAACGTTGTCATTTGAATCATTAAAACATTAACTCTGCTTTAATGAGCTGGTCAGCTATTAGCTCTAATCGTCCTGCTAATGCTTATGATGGGTCTGCAGTTGGACTCAGACACATTAAATAATCAACAAAAAAAATGTCAAAGATCACAGTTGAGTTCATCAAACCTCCAACCACTTTAGAGTTGAACATCAGCAGCTTCACATACCAGTAACCATGTGGTCTATTGTTCAACATAAAAATGTTAATTTTAAAGTCAAGAATATAAATATGGAGATTACAGGATGACATGTTGTATTATTACTGGAGTCATTTTTTTTTTTAAATCTTTTTTTTTGAGCACAATGCTAGTTGTTTCTAATAATTACATTGCCAACATTTTGTTATTTTATTATTTTTTTGTCGCAGAAAGACGATTAAAAGGACAAGTTTTGAGTTTTAAAGATGCTTTTAAGAGTTGAGAGTAACTGTGTGTAACTTAATATTTTTTAAGAAAACACACAAACACATTGGACACTTAGCAGAGTCATTAAACTGGGAATTTATTCTTTCATAAACTAAAATGGGGCAAGAGATGTTGCAATATGGTTATTGCAATGTCCTATCTTATCTTAAAACAAAGCTTCAATATAATCAGACTGTGTCATGTGTTTCTCAGTAATTCTGGCTTAAACCATCACAGTATAAACTGTACCTATTAATGTCATCATGTAACTTTATAGTTTTTTTTATTTTTATTTTCTCATCACGTTCATATTTTTTCTTTCATTGTAATATAATTCACTGTTATTTCTGAATCTTCCGGCCGCGGGACATACTATATATACTGTAAACAACCACCTGTTATGATGAGACAGTGATTCTATACTCACTGCAGATCACATGACAACAAACTCAACCGTCTGAATGAAACCTGAGACGCACCATCCGCTGAGCCAGGATCAGTGAGATGAAGCTGATATAAACCGTGGATCATGTCAGAGTAGAGGAACAGCTTCTATACAACCGCAAAAAACAAAACAAAACAAAACCCACAATATATAAACAGTTAAATGACTGTAACTGAAGGCTCTGTGTGTCAGTCAGTCACATGACTGGCTGAAGTGAGACGTGGTTGCAACCTATGGAAAAATCCAGGAAGTGGATTTAACTTAATAAAAGTACAAAGGGATCTAACTTGGGTTAACTACACAAACTGGGACGTCAAAACCCAACAGATTGATACGAGCTGCTTTTATATAGACTTGTCTCTTTTTTTTTTGGTTTTTTTAATTTATGGGTACTTGTATAATTTTTTTTTTTTTTTTTAAAGTCTACTGCAGTGGTGCAACGACGTCATTTGGGACAATAAAAGTTACTTATTGTCGAACATTAAAATGTAAAATGCCTCCAAACCATTTCTTTCACAAGAATATCAGAGGGAACTTTGTGCTGGAGATGCCTCCTGTCAAATGGAAATGACGATTAGGAAATCGTGATTATTATATATAATACTACTAAAGTACTGCAAAGTACTGCAGTCTAAACTGTAAGTTATATCTATACAGCTTTTATGAACTGTTTGAAACATTTGTGTTTTACTAGTTCATTCTGTCATCAGGGATTTGAGGCATCTGTGTTTATGAAAACATGAGGGGAAAAATGGCCTCAGCCGAACTGTCACTGCGACAACACATCAGTAATTTGGGGGCTGTTTCAGTTTTGAGAAAACAAGATCTTCATCGAGTTGCCACATCACAGGGCATCACGACAAATCACTGCCACTGGTACTACCACCACCACCACTACGGATGGCTGCGCTGGGAGTGTACAGCTAAAAAAAATAAATAAATAAATTCATATCTACATTCACACGTTCTCATCCTTGCATTGGAACGTAAATCAGTTCCGATGGTGAAATAAGTTTTATCTTTATCGCAATGAAAGTGAACTGTTATGTGTGCATCATGTGTCAAGAAACAAAATTCAAAAAGTGAGAAGACACAACAGACGTCGGCTCTTTTTACAGTTTATTGTATATATATATATTTATATATATATATAAAACTACAAAAGTAAGACTGTTTCAAATTCATAGACAGCTGTCCATATTTCTATCTATCTACCAATCTATCTATCTATCTATATATGTATATATACACATATATACATACATACATATACATATATATACACATATATAGATAAATATATATATTATCTACAGTCCACATTTGGATCCCAATACAGTGATCAGCTGATAGTTTCTCTCTCTCTGTGTTCTATTGCATAGAAAAAGGCACAGCTCTGAGGTCTGTGTAAAATACAGCCTTCGTAGAGGGAGTCAGCTTCGACTGCACTCAGTCGTCCCGGTGAATCGACCCGCTGCTCTGCTCACACAGCGCTAAAACAGACTCGGTAACAAACACTGATCAAAAAAAGTCTCAGGAGCTTGAATGTTGTTCATACTATGTACATTACTTTTGGCATTGAAGCGTCTATGACAGGCTTTGGAGTCTTGACATCTGAAGGTTGGAGACAGGATTTGTGTGTTTTGTTTTTTTTTTTTTTTGTTGTTTGTTTGTTTTTTTTGTTTAGTTTTTTTTTCTTTTTTTTGAGTATTGCTGCATGAACTGTTCGCCTTCAACTGGAAAATGATGAACGAAGGAGTACAAAAAAAATGTAAAAAGTTGTTTTTTTTTTGCGGACACCGACCCACACAAAAAAAAAAAGAAAAAATTGAATTCAACAAATGTATCATAGCAACGAACAAACAAATAAACAAGATAATAGAACTACCTATGTATATAAAAAAATGGCTTCCACCCCATAATTTCCACACTCAGATACATTCCTATCTGATGTACATTCCTACCACACATTCTGTACACGCATTTACAATCCAAATGTTCACTTCACATCCAAAAATAAATATATTTACACAAAGAAGAAAAAACAATATGAATAAATAACTTCATTGACAAAAAAAAAAAAGGAAAAAAAAACAAGCACTCCAAAATTCAAACATATTGAAGGAAACAAGACACAGTCGTCTACAGAACGGTGTTAAATGTGGCTGCTGTCTGCTCGGCGGCTCTGAATTCAGTTACAATGCAGTCGGTTTACATATGAGCTGAGGTCAAAATGCATTCTGGGTAATTCAGGGATCTTCCACGAGAAGATTACACATTCTGTCCCACATGGCGTCGTACTGGGTCTGCTGTTATTTGCTGCGGAAAAGTCTAACTTAAATAAAATGTAATAACTGTAATTGTCTGTTTGTTTTGTTGGTTTTAACTCGTTTTAACTCTCAGAACTGATATGTGTGATGATGAGATGTCAGAAAACATCTATATATATATATATATATATATATATATAAACTATTATGTATAAAGCGAAGGTGATTGTAGCAGTAAACTCACAGATAATTATCACTAAATTTTCACTTCGTCTTTTATTTTACTCTTTTCCGAAACTTGAAAAAAGATGCAGATGAGCTTTGGTGGAAACCAGAGAAAAACTGGAGTAATTAATTAATAAGAGCTTGAGTTCATTAGTAGTGTGACAATATGTCATATGTTAACGTCTTAAGCTTCAAATCAGCTTTAAACCGAGGGGCTTTCGAAAAGATTTTCAGTTTCTGGGTTTTTTTTTTTTTTTTTTTTTTTTTTTAAATATACTCGCATTTAAGTGTCAGTTTTGAAACTAGTTTGACTTTGAAGAGAACAATGCCACCTCTGTGTGTGTGTGTATGTGTGTGTGTGTGTGTCCACAGCGTGATTTTTTTTATAAATCTATCAAAATACAGCTATTTATGGTGCCGACATGTTGGTCAATTTCACAATGGACAATGTTGAAATTATGGCTGAATATGTGCCACTGTGGTTGGAGACGCATTTGTTCTGAACGAAGGTCAGCGATAAAACGTTTAAGGTGGACTTGAGCGAGTTTGACACAGCAGTTTTGTTTCGACCACATAATCTCATCCACTCCGCGCATTTAAAATAAAGTCAAGTTTGTTGGATCGGGTGATGGAAATTTGTGAGTGAACCGATGTGATGCAGATAGAATATAAAAGGCTCGACTGTGAACACAGAGTTTGACTGACAAACTGAGAGTTGAGTGTTAGGATTCCTCACGAGAGCTGCACTTTTTTTTTTCTTGTCTTTTTTGTACCAAAACTCATGCATAGCTGCGTCTGCAAAGGAGATGGAGGGAGGGGTGGGGTAGGTGGGGGTGGGGTAGTGTTTTGAAACTACTGAGTTGTTTGCACGGTCGCAGTATCAGGTTAAACACCGTGGTTTGGGTTTCTTACTTCAGTGAAAATACACATTAAATTCATTTACGAGAGATTTAGCTGTTTAAGTCGACCTCACAACTGTACTGCACAATGTACAGGAGTGAAGCAGAGCGCCCACACTTGGCGTTATAGGGCTCTCCCACTCTAAACACAAGTAAACACATTCTGCAAATACGAGCTGTGTGTAATACTGTACACTGTGCTGTAATTTGTCTGTCAATCATGTTGCTAATTCTGCATGAACCGAACCAGAAATAAGTTTGTGTTTTTTTTTTTGTTTTGTTTTTTTTTTTTACTAAAATATTAAATTTTTCTTCGTGTAATTGAGAGAAATTCTGTGGCATCACAGTGAAATTCCTCTTGCAACCTTGATTCCGGGTCCAAATTTTACGTATTTTGAGACTCAAAGTCTCAAAGAGTTTTGACTCCTGATCGTCTGCAGCCGACTGGGAGGCAGGAGTTGGTGCAGCCGCTTCCAATGTAAACACACAGAGCTCATTTGAATCCTGCTGTAATTGAAGCATGATAACCAGCCCATTTGACCGAGCTCATGTAAAATAGCGTCCGACACAGTTACATGTGTCTGCCTGGTGAGGAAGGAGGGAAATAAAAAAAAAAATAATAATAATAATAAAATAAAAAAATGTCTTGAACTGAATTCATAGACATGATGTGTACAAGAACAGACATCTCCTTCTACCAAAAGAGTTTAACAAACAACCAGGCGATGCAATTCTTTTTTTTTTTTTTCTTTTTTTATATACCCAAAAGCGTAATTATATAGCCGAGCTAATATGTAATGTAGCACACTGGTAAAACAATGCAAATTCTCGTAAAACCTTTCTTGTTACGCTTGCTTAACAAATAAAACATAGCATCTGTAATAAGATAAAGATTAAATAATTATTATTTGATCATGAGAAATTACCTTACTTAATTATAGTTTTTAATACAATACAATAAATTAAAAAGAAAAAAAAAGTGAACCTCACTAGGCTGTTAAAGTGAAAAGAACTAGAAAAAAAATACTGTAAAAAAACAGGAACTGAATAAGTGGTCATTTTGAAAGGCACTCATCCGCTAAAAGCCATGAATTCAGTGTGTGTGTGTGTGTGTGTGTGTGTGTGTTCACTTGTATTTCTTTACCTGTGAGAAGTACAAGTCCTCATAAGGATATCATGACTGTAAAATCGTCCAGAGTGAGGACAGTTTGACGGTCCTCTGCTTTTTTTCCTATTTACAGTTTCTCTTCAGGGTTAAGGCTTAGGTTCAGGTTGAAGATTAGAACTAGGATTAGGTTTCAATTGGGATTAGGGAATGAATGGAGTCGATGGAGGTCCTCACAAGTATAGAAATACAAACTTATTTGTGACTTTGTTTCCCAGTTACTTCATTTCCATATTTGGAAAGGCGAGCACAGTGCATGCACAGTGTTGTGTAGTAGTAGTAGTTGTCAGAGTAGTACTAATTGACATCACCATTGATGTTTACAATTACCGACCTTTGAACAAGTTTTTAAAAAAAACAACATAAAAACAACCGAGAAAAACCCCCGAAGCGATCCCAAAAAATTTCATTCCAGTCTGTTCTGTGATTAAATTGTCTGTGTTTCTGAGGCGACAGCGGTGGCGTCCGTGAGTCACGACCCCACCAGCACCTCCATGATGTGGTCCAGTTCTGTCAGATCAATTTTGAAAGGCTGATTGGCTGAAACCTGGGGGGCGGAGCCGCTGTACGGCGACGTCAGCGATTTGAGGAGGTCGTCTGTCGTCACCACCGGCGACAGTTTGGCGAGGCCGCCGCCGCCCGCCGCAACGCCCACGGCCCCTGCCGTCGTGCAGGGGTCGAAGTCGTACATGGACGTGTCGATGTCAGCGAACAGGACGTCGTCCAGCGCCAAGTCTGAGAGGAACCCCGCGGGCGAGGCGGTGGAGGAAGGGGGGGATGAGGGGCAGGGGGAAATGTCCGCCAAGCCGCTGGGGGGCAACGCGGGCAGGGCGTCCATCGGCCGGAGCTCGGCGCAGCGAGCTTCTGCTAGCAAGACGCCAGCTGCCTCTGGTTTAGCACCCGCGGTCCTGCAGTCTCTGGGTGGCCCGGGGGGCGTAGGGGAGAGGGGCGCTAACTGGGAGGGCCGGGTGAGTGGTGCGGGAGCCGGGGAGGTAGTCACGGTCGTAGTATTAGCTGCTGCTGTCCTTGTTATGGCTGTGGGAGGACCCAACTCCATGTCACTCAAAGTGGAGGGGAAACCGTCGCTGGACGAGCCGGGCACGGGGACCCTGGGGGACGCCGGGCTCAGGAGCGCCGAGGGTAGTGGGGGAGACGGCGCCGGGGGAGGCGACAGAGGAGGAGTGGGCGGGGATGGAGCACAAAACGTTGAATCTCCTCCGTCCTCCTCCAGTAAAGAGGCTGGAGTGAGGCAGGCTTCCAGAGGGGCGGGGCAGGCCTCCACGCGGCCCGGGCAGGCGTGGGATGCCTGGCAGTTTGGAGGCACCAGTGGGTGGGGCGAAGGTGGCGGCGCAATCACCGGCATCAACAGCGCGGAAGGCTGGGATACCTGCGTCGTCGTCGTCGTCGACAAAACCCCAAAGGAGGGCGGCGCCTCGCGGAAGCCCTCGTCCATGGGGTCGTCGGGCGGCGGCGACGGCGGCAGCAGCAGCGGCCGCAGCGAGCCTTCCTGCTTCAGCTCGTCCTGGATGCGTCGCAGCATGTTGTTGATGAGGACGCGGCGCTCCAGGCTGGGCTCGCCGAGCGGCCGCTGGCTGTACAGCTTCATCAGCGAGATGTTGAAGATGGTCTGGCGCTGCAGGGTGTACGACACCTTGGACAGGCCCTCGGGACCGAGGCCTAGTCCCCCTCCCGCCACCGACGCCTCCAGCGTTTTGCCTTCCAGCCCCTCTTCATCCTCGTCCAGCTTCCGCTTCGCACCTTTACCGAACATATATCTGGAAACACAACACAGAGAAGACGGGTTGTAGTTTTTTTATTGACCAACAGCCCAAAACCAAAAAGTTTTAACCCTTTAAAGCTGGGCGCATCAAATATTAGCCAGAAATTTATTCATTTTATTTTCCGATACATGCTGATCATTTTGATAAGATACAGGTCTCAGAAACTCAGATAGGAAATATGATACAGTTGGCTATAAAGGCTTCAGGTCAGTGTGTTCTGTGTCTATTAAATACAGGCTAATTTCAACACTTCCATGTTTGTTATTTACTTGTTTTTAAATTAAGTATGTTCTAAACTGGTAGAATCAGACATTTGATCCCTCAAATGCGACTCAATTAACTCCTGTGCATTAAATCATCACTGTTAGACCACGTCTCGCATTAATGAAAAGTAGAAACTGTGCGCATAAAAAAGTGAAACCCAGCAGTTTTAACTGCGAGCTTCTGCTTCTGCTTCAGCTACAGCACATTTTTTTTAAAAAACATACATTGAAACCACAAGCAGCTGCTACGGGAGCAGCTTCACTATATACTGTAGGCCAGCACGAACACACACATTCAGAGACACACACACACACACACACCAAGTTATGTAATAGCAGCGTTCCCTGCTGTACCACAGGATCATAGGCCAGATTTAAAGCCCAGCCCCCCTTACCCCTCCCTTCTACTGCCATATTAGAATAGCACATTGAGTTAGTGAGGGGGTGGGGCATGATGGGGGGAGAGAGACATACAGTAGAAGAGAAGAGAGACGAGAGGGAGAGCCATGGTGACGAAGCCACAGTGAATCTTTAAACATGCATATTCCGACAGTTTGATAGATTTCTATCTAATCACACTGTCTGATGGAGTCATGAGTGTCTCTGCAAGAAAGAAAGAAAGACAGAAAAGAAAGAAAGAAAGATAGAAAGAAAACAGGCATCGCTGCAGTGTGTTTGACTGTAATCCAGGCTGACAGGCTCATGCAGCCAGTCGCTGTCTACACACACACACACACACACACACACACACACACACACACACACACACACACACACACACACACACACACACACACACACACACACACACAGACTGCGCATGCGTCTTTTCTCTCTCTCTCTCTCTTGCACACACACACACACACACACACACACACACACACACACACACACACACACACACACACACACACACACACAGGAAGTGTGAGCTGCAGGCCCAGTCACCATGACTGGTTGGTTGCCATGACAAACAGAGTCAGCTGGGAATTCACCCAAAGAGATGACAAAGAGTGGAATGGGGGGGTGGGAGGGAGGGGAGGGAGGGTGCATGATGAGGGGGGTGGAAGGGGGTGACGTGAAGGGTGGGGGGCATGGGGGGCAGGAAGGAAGAGGAGGAAGACGAGGAGAAGAGAGAGGAGGAAGTAAAGGACGAGGTGAGAGATTGGTCTGGAAGAGGTGGGAGGGAAACGAAGAGCAGTCTCTCCTCCCTTCAGCTTAGACCACTACTGAGCTGCCCATGAGCAAGGCACTCAACCACAATACTCTAATACTGAAGTGGTGTAAATGGCGGAGGTCTGCTGGTTGCACATATAGAAGTTCAGGTAACAGGATGTGTATAAAATAAAATAAAATAAAATAAAACTCCACTCTGACCACTTCATTTCTTTGCCTTGGACACGACACAAGTATCTCAAATTTATTCTGTGTCAGCAGGTTGGCTGTAACACTGTGTTGTTGCTTCCATGGCAACCATTACAAACCAGATGTTGACTTGGGTCTGGCTGGAATATGCAAAGTCGCTGTGATTTATGTGAAATGAAAGATCTGACCCGCTAAGCTAAACTAAGCTAAGCTAAGCACATACTCATACAAAATATTGAACTCAAACAGTTCTCAGTAGAAGAGTCCATAATGCTGAAGAGGTTGGTCATTTGACACATGAAGCATTAAGGTAAAAGTAGAAATGTTATGTTTTTCAGAAAAATAATTATATTACAGTTTTTTTTTTTCCTGGAAGGAAATAACTACATGTGGCCATACAGGTATATTTTTGTTTCTGTTCCGTTTTAATTAAAGCCGTTTCCTTAATGCGTTCTGTCCCTTGGCAGGAAATTAGTCAAATAAACAAAGGTAGTAGCAACATCCCGTTACCATAACACGATTCTTTACTCAACGAGTAAAACATGTTCTTTAACTACATATTTTCATACCTCGTCACATCATTCATGTCCGACATTCTTCATACACGTTTTACCTGTAACACTTGCTGCTTTGACTAATTCAGGATGGTATTGTGATGGTTTCAGGGAAGTTGGTCCCACCTACTGCCTCATCTGTCTATTTATCTGTCTATAGGACAGGTATGAGGAAAAAGTTGTTCAGGTCTTAAATTACATTAAATATTTTTAATTTTCACAACCAAAGAAGATATTCTAAACATAAATACAGTAAATGTTGGCAACAAAGACAAAATCCAAACATATTGAAGAGCAGTACGAGGGTTCTTGGCTTTTATTTTTTGGTGATTTTCGGGGATTAAAAGATTCATTTCCATGTCGGTGAATTTAAAACATCATCTGTGAGTTTGTGCGTTGACTGCAGCTGCGTCCAGGAAAAATGGTGAATCAGCGTCAGAGAGACAGAAACAGAGAGAATCAAACAGAGAGTAACAGAGTTAGTTTCAAAGCAGTTTGCGGGTGTGTGATTGAGAGCTGAAGCAGCTGCGCATGTCTGACTCACTGACTCATGGAAGGGTGTTTAGACACACACACACACACAGACACACAGAGCAAGCTAACATACCAGAGGTGCCCCACCCCTTACATTCCACTTCATTATCCTCCTCTTCCCTTTTCCTTCTCCTCCACCTCTTCTCTTCTTCGCTCACTTACTTTTACCTCTTTTCCCATCTTTCTTTTCCATCCTCTCTCCTTCTCCTTCTCCTTCTGTTGACTGTCAAAGTTCACAGGCTCACAACTAGACCCGTCCTACACCCATGAGTCGTGTCTAGATATGATATGAAATGAAATCAACGCACCGGGAGAAGAAGAAGAAGAGGAAGAAGAAGGAAAAAGTCAAAAGCGGAATAATAAACGAGTGGAGCAGATAAAGCGTAGCAGTCGGAGAAGCACCGCGCTCCAAAATGGAGCCACAACACTCGTCTTCATTCAAGGTCACTGTGACTTAACGTGCCGTTGTTAATTGTCTCACCGACTAGCGTCTTAAAATGACATTTTTCAAGAACGGTTTTCTGTTAAATGAATGTAGAAAAAAAACTCCTCGTGACCGTCACAGAGAAATCAACTTTAACTAAAAATCAACCAGCCTGCAGTTTTGAAGGTCAATACGACTACTGATATTTGAAACTACAGATCACAACAGTCTTTTTAACAGTCAACACCTTCCAATTCAGACAGAAAGTGTGTTTCTGTGACTGTAAAATATAATTTTAATGTGTCAGAATAACTTATGTTCAGGTGCCTCCTATGGTTAATCATTACTTGTCCAATTGTCTAATATCTACTTATTATTTGATCAATAAACGTGATCAATAAGACAGCTTGTGAGATGTGTCTATGAAATTCTTTTTATCTTATCTTATAAATCACCTTCAAAGAGGTGCAACTGATGAAAGAGGAAGACGAGGAACAAACAAACAAAATCAATAGATAAATACTTGGTTCCAGCAGAGCGAGAGGAAGAATGTCAGGTAGAGACGTTTCTGAAAATAAACATCACCAAATACCTTGATACAAACCCAAGAACTGGCTGCATTTTGGTCTACTCCTCAGGAAGTTTCAATTAATGTTTCTCACAACTTTGTATACAATGATTTCAAAATAGACCTGATGAGGATATGACACAAACACACACGATCGCAATCTGAAATTTCTGAAAGAAAGAAAAAGATGTGTTTGAATGAAACAAGACGAAAAGTTGATAAAGGCCTTAGAAATTAGTAATAAAGTTAAATAGAAAGAGAAGTAAAGAATAAGCCATGTGTTTTAACATATATGAATAACAGGATCAAACATAAATATATGTACATGTGTTTTATGTATTCAAAGGTTAAGTAATGTGTGTGTGTGTGTGTGTTAGTCTGCCAACTGTACCTGCGACCACACATCAGACATGTGGGCTGAGCATATTATTCCAAGAGCTGGCTGTAGTGAGTATATGTGCGTGTGAGTGTGTGTTGTGCGATAGTGCAGTGCTAGTGGATGGACTCTGCAGTGATATTATGATCCTGTAACCGGATACGCTGGTTTCCATGCCTGAGCTGCACATCCACCCCTCCCCCTCACCTCTACATCGGGCTATTTCAGGTTCTCTGGATGCAACAAAGTACGGACGGACGCGCTGCACTGCTGCAGGTAGACCGACGTCACGGCCGCGCCGCTCGGCTCGGTTCGAGCTCAGCGTTCGTGCACGTTGTCACTGACTTGCAGCTCGCATTCATCACTGTGTGCGTCTGGCTGTAATGCATCCAGCCCTGCACATGAGGACGACATTGTCAAACTCACCCCTGTGTGTGTGTGTGTGTGTGTGTGTGTGTGTGTGTGTGTCTTGCACACACACACACACACACACACACTATGTCCAACTAGTAAACACATTCCAGACAAAACCCAGAGGAAGAAATGAGTTATAGCGCTCGTCTGACCGGACCCGCTGCCGCTCAATAGCGGCTTCACTTCCACACACAACTTCAGATACAGTTACACCATGACGACAGCTACTTCTACTGTTTCTGACGCTGCTCGTTCTCCTGCTCTTGACTCCTGCTGCTTTTTTGATATGACAGCTCTGTCTACTAATCTATTAACTGTGGTTTTCAGGCCAATTTAAGCACTTGTACACATATATTTAAAAATAAAAAAAAACGCAATAGCCAGACTCAGTCATCATGTCATAATCAACACAGGAAAAGTCAGGAAATGCTTCTTTTCCCCAACTTGACTGCTTGGTACGAAAAGCCTGAGACGCTGAAGTGAACATTAAATTGATCTATAAGAACAATATGAGGTAAATCAAAGGTGAGTTAACACACATGGTTTAAAAGGTGACATGTCGTTAAAAGGCCTGATGATGGTGAAAAAGGTCAAAATAAAAGGTTCATTAATTAGCTTTTTTTTGGTGCAATGTTACAGCATCACGATTAAAATGAGCTGCTTGCTGTTAACTAAATGAGCTGTAATATATCTATACTTGTAAATTATTTAGTACATTAGGGTGAGATTTATTTTGGAAAAAAAAAAACTTTTATTAAGATGCTGCCAAAAGAATAGACCGAATAATGATGACGATGGACAGTCAGCAGAGGAGAGTTCAAAACAAAATAAATAAACCAATCATACAGCAGGAATGTTCATGTGTGTGTGCTCCGTAAACATGCCAGTGTGCACGCATGTGTATGTGTATGTGTGCGTGCGACTGTGTGTTCTCCCTAATCGTGATCATAAACACTCACATGACAAAGGTCAGTCGGGTATCAGACAGGGAATTCACTACAATCTCTTACATAATGACAGACGTGGTTACAAAACACTGCAGTTCTTACTGCGCAACATGTAGTAGTGTCCCATTAATACAGACACGCCGGTGCCACCGAGCACAGGATTCAATTTAAACGCTTAAATCAAAGATGTTGCTTCGTGTTGGTAAAGAATCGAGGGCCAAGTTAAAGCCTGTGTTAGATGTGTTGAATGGAAAAAGCACGGCGGCTCATTTTTGAAAGCGATCCTTGTGTTGTTGATTCCAACGAACGTGGCTGATGAAAGGTATTTAAAGAGCAGGGTGACAAACAAATGTGAAAATGTGAGATTAATAACTCACTCGTTAAAAACAGTGAAAAGGAATAAGGATTGCAAAAAGTCATTTCATTCCATCTGAATCATTTCTAAACCTTGTTTTTCCTCCCTTATTTTGAGATTACACCCTGCTTTTGCTGCCTTATTTTGAAATTACGCTCAGTTTCCAGTTCGTTAGGTTTATAAGACTTTAACTGTTTGTATGTTAGGAATATTCAGCTACACTCATCGACACAACCGAGGTGGAAAGAAATGCAACCAAAACTTGAAGATAATCCAATACCATTCATTAGCGTCTCTAACCACAGCAGCTAAAGTGACTGTAAGTTATATAATCGTTCAGTTAGCGTTTATAATAATAAGGCCGTTAACAGCAACAGGAGTGTGTAAGACTTCTCGATCACAGCACAGACTCTGACACCTGACAGGTGCTCACACTTCAATGCCTTTCTCACTTTCTTCAGGAACTTGGTAATGACAAACACATGCACAATAAGCCGTGTATGTGTGTGAGAGAGCGTAAAACAAATCTATTCCCTCTTTTTCTTTCTCTCTGTTTCTCTCACACACTTAAATCTATAAATAAAAGACAGAGGAAGAGAGCAGATTTGGGTCAGCAGACGTGTCCACGTGCAGGTGAGCGCTCCGCTCTTTCTACCGCCGAGCTTCTTCCAAGATAGAGAGAGAGAGAGAGAAAAACAACAAAAAAAAAAACGCCAGCTTAACACCTCCAGCAACAAAGCCTCAGGAGCTACAGAAATCTACAGCACCAATATGTCTGCTCGCTGGGTGTAGTGTACGGTAGTATCCACCTTATTACTGCAGTATCTACCTTATTACTGCAGCATGCACCGTACCACAGCAGTATCGGCCTTATTACCACCGTGCCCATCTTGTTACGGCAGCAGCACCAGCTTCAGTGCTGCAAGTGTCATCATTCTTACTGCAGGCAGCACCAGCACCCTTATTACTTCAGTATAATCCTTATCATTTCAGTAGGAGCCTTATTACTGCACTTGAAGCCATAGCGCTGCACTGGCAGCTTTATTACTATTACTACTTAAAAGATATTCAGCCACTAAAGGTATGCAGCATATAGTGGACGGCGACATCCGTCCCCTTATTCGGTTGCAGATGCAGCAGAGATTACATATCACTGTTAAATCCAGTCCGTAGAGATTGATAATAAAAGCCTTCAGCTGTCAACTCAACCATCATGTCCGATCCATTTTCATACCAAGGCCTTTTCATATCAACGCCGGAGAAGATACGAGTTTCAGACAATTTTGTTGTAGTGTCTCAAAATCCCCCAAATTTCCTCTCAACTCAATTCTGATTTATTGACCGCTGAGAGCTCTGGGAATTTTTTTTTTTTTTGGAAAAATTCATGTCTACTGGGCTTTAAAACAAAAATCAAACACTGCAATTGAAGAATCACTATTTTCCCCCCATTTTTTTAAGGAGTCCTAGCAGTTTTTTCAATGTTACAGCAAACAAAGCAGTGAAATTTTAAAATCAACATGTTTTTAACGCGCGCAGGAGCCTACTTGGGAGTCTGGGGACCTCCTGAGGGGTTCCCCACTTTACAAAAAAACTAGGCGGCTTTCCCTTCCCTTGCCAGCTGTGGTTTTCTTGCTCATCTACAGCACAGACAGTTGTGTAGCTGTGAACACATCTCACATCTGCGCCGTCTGTTTGGCCCGAAACTGGTTCTTGTGTTGATGGTGCTGGTTCGCACAGAACCTCTAGCATGACCTACATGCAGCTCAAGAGTCCAAACACATGAGAAACAAAAGTGAAGAAGAGGTAGAAGAAGTCAGAGGAGGATCACACTGCTGTGTTGTGGTGTATGTTATGAAACAGAGGCCCCTCCACTCAACTCAACACACCAGCTACGCTACTAAAACAGTCACAAACACTGAAAACCAAATCACTTCACACTTACAAAACACACATTTCAGCAGGTTGTAAGTGACCAACATGCAACCACACCACAATAATTCAACAAAATAAAGTCTGTGTCATTTTAAAATCAAACTTTTTGTACACATATCATCAACTGTATAGACGTAACCACTTGATGTTGTTACATCTGTCCTCAAATACACTCTCAGTGACCGTGCATGTAAAAGTATTTAGACTAATTTAGGTCGATGTGTGCAGTCTGCAACTTTTTAAACTTGCAACAGCTCGAGTGCAAATGTTATTCAAACGTTATCTGTAATAATAAAAGTAGCCGGTGTGAACCGGAGGTGTGATGTTTTTTTTTTTTTGTTTGTTTGTTTGTTTTTTTTTTGCTTTTAAAAAAAAAAAGTTTATCTACAGACTTTTTTTTTTTCTCAGCGGTGATAAACTAGAAAGTGGCGGCCACTGCCTCGGCTCTGTCAACTCGAATTGAGTTTTCGGCAAAACAGATAAAAGGTGAATGGAAGTAAAGCGGAGACAATTACTCATAGATATTGTCTGTTTAACAGGAAAACTTTTTTTTTCTTTCTTCCTCCGACCAGACCCCCGCTACAACCCGCGGCGCTACTGAAACACCAGCCGTCACCGTGTCTATTATTCATTAGAAAATAGGTTACGCTGCCCCCCCATCGTCGCCGTGTCTTTCCTCTCGTCTTGTTTTTTTTTCACTTTGCTTTTCTCACAAAGATAGAAACGGTGTCTTACCGCGTCCAGGTCCGCCGGAGTTCGAAAGAGAAACATGGAGGGTATTTAAACAGCCCCTGTCAAGCCACAGAAACACAAGCCCGTCCTAGCTCCCAGAGACTCTGTCACACAATGGCGCTGATAGGAAGAGAAAACTGCCTCCGCTCACAGGAACGCTGCTGCCTTCACGAGCCGCGGGAACATACTCGCGAGCTTAAACCTGCACGTGCGCTCGTGTCCCGCAGTTAGTGTCATTTGCAGAATGAAAAGAAAAACTTAAAGAAAATAATGATTAATCACAATAACACATATGACAACAAACTACGTATAAAACAAACCGACGTGTGATTTAATATGTTTAAAAAATGTAGCGTTTTACTAAAAATAACCGTAATCTATGAAAACAGGCAACAGTGTATATGGTGATTATATACGTTGCATTTTGAGAAAAGTCCAAACGTGCACGAGCTATTGAGTTAAGAGATGTTATTTAAATAGCAACAATGCTGTGACAGCTTGTTAAAACGGATGATTTTACTACTCTGTAATGCACAGTGTAGTCATTAGTGCAAAGACCTCTTCAAAAGCTGACAAAATTAACCAAAAACAGATTCAAATCAATGGATACGCTTATTGTTTGGGATAATTAATTTGCTCAAAATATGAATTACACTCCGGAGCCACATTAAATCATGTAACAGCAGCGTAATTACAGTGACGACAGGATCCATTTTGTTATAAGTGAGAAGTTTACGAGGAGCACGTGAAGGCAACAGGAGAAGCTGAAACTGAGCAGCTGCCCCGAGAAGTGGCGTCGTCAACTTTGCTCCGCCCACACACACACACACACACACACACACACACACACACACACACACACACACACACACACACACACACACACACACACACAGACACACACACACACACACACGTACACACACACACACGCACGCAACACAGTAATACTGAAAATCTCTTCTCCCTTTCTCTCTCTCTCTCCCTCTTTGGGACTATAAAATTAGTTAATGAAATATTAACAACATTTTAAAACTATAAAGTGGATGAAACGTGCAAGTTGTCTCGATTCATTGATACATGTCTTTTCAGTACTTCAGGCATAATAATCATGTCATTCTTGATGAGCTGTCATTCTGACTTCTGCACTGTAATCATTTATTTATTTACGCAGAGACTAGTGAGTGGTTGCAGAAACGAGCGTTGGGTCATTTGGTGCCGTTTAGTGGCTGATTCTATGATTTTTTTTTTTTTTTCTTTTTTTGTTTTTAACCCAGTAGCAGATGGTGCGGTGATGTCCAGTAAACTCGAACAAAACCCAGCAGAGTCTGTATACACGCAGACAAAAACACCAGTGGAGAATCCGAGGGGGCAAAAAATGGGCATTTTAGACCGTTTGTGCCCCCGATGCCCCCTGCTGCACACTCACCCAGTTGTGCAGTGATACACTCACAGACACAATGCAAGTCTCACTATTTTATTCATACGGCCTTTGATCAACCTGCTGTTGCTAATAATTCCATCTACTGGAGTCCGGAAAACAATTGCTGGCACACAATAACTCTTTTTCTTCTCTCGCCTGAATGGAAGACAAGAGTTTAGATGTTTATGAAGCATTAAAAGTCTCCACAGTGAAGACAGAAAGTTCTTCTTTGTGAAATATTCGGTTCTCTAGATCACTGATGAAGTTATGCTAAAGCTAATGGTACAGTTAGCCACGATGCTAATCACAGAAAGTCTATATTTTTTGTTGCAACTGAATTTACCAAAATGCAGCGTTTCCATTGGTTTTGCTCGTTTATTTCCACAGTTTCATGCAGTACAACTACCGAGTCTGGTAAGTTCTGGAAATATGATCTAAACATGATTCCAGCTGTTGGTTGTAGTTATGGTAGCACAGCTGGAATTCTGGAAGGAGAACTCCCATTGGCTGTTAAGGCTGAATATTTGTGGATTGTGAAATACTTTTGAGAAATAGTTCAACACGTTACTCACATGAGTAATGTGAGTTTTTAAAAAAATAGTGATAAATTTGCCCTGCATTCGGTCTGAACACATCATGAGAGTGTTATCCTTCTTGAAAAAGCCACGTTTTGTCTTTAACCAGAGCATTAGAAACTTTTTTTTTCCTTGGACAATTTCTCATTTCTGCTGCCGTTGGCTCCGTCTCTGCTACTACAGTTGCCCCTCCTCTATCAGCTCCGACAAACTGAGTGCTTTGACTTCAAACACATTGCTACCGATGTGTTTTCCAGCGAGGAAACGTCGCCACAGCTTCGTCCTGAAATACAGAGAGATTTACCTGCCGTTGACGATGTTATTTTGTTACGTCGTGCAAAGTCATTTGGGGATCGAATCGAACAGATGCTCATTTAAATGTAAAACTCACAGGTTCCAGCTTTGAGTCATCAGTGACTGGAGGTTGCAAGACAGAAAAAAAAAACCTTTTATTTCTTGCAGTGAGACATGAAATGTATTATAAAAGGATAAACTGACAGCTCAATCAGTGGAAGCAGCAGATCTTATGGAAAATGAATCTTTATCTTTATCTTTTTTTGCAAAAAAGGGATTCTCAATATATCAGCATCATGCAAAACAGTTTGGCCTGAATGAAACCTCAGCTGGTGCGTGGTTAACAGGCAAGTTAGCCGGGGTACACTAAGCTCTGTGCGAGCAAGCATGCATGCATACATCGCTCCTGTGGTGAATGGAGATCTGATTTTAGTCCTGTGTTCATCTCTCTGGACTCTGAGTTGACTCATGAATGCCGAGCAGCGAGGAGGGATGGCTCTAAATAAAGATTTCAGGTCAAAAACAGGAAATGGCTCAGTGAGCAGGGAGGGCAGGGCCATAGCAACACCAACTGGAGAGCTGCACCCACAACATCCCTCCCTCCCTCCATCTATCTTTATTTATTTCTCCCTCGCTCTTCTTTTATTTCCCTCTCTGTGTAAAATCTGCCTGCTCCTCATCTTTCTTTTCCTTTTTCTGCCTTGGCTTTACCTTATTTTTCATTCTTTGTCTCTGCCTTTTTGTCTCACTTTTTTTTTTTTTTTTTTTGCTTTTTTGCTTTTTCTTCACCGTTTGTTTAATTTCTCAGGTTTTGATTTCGGTATTTCAGTTCACTGACTTGATTGCTTTTGCTGAGACATAATTACAAAAGCACGGCTACAAAAAAGGTCAGCGGTTTACGCGTTCAAACGACAGCGACATGAGATATGACTATTTCATTAGCACTGCTCACATCTACAGTAGCATATGACGCCACGTTCGACCAGTAAATGCTTTGTTCTGTCATGTTGTCGTCTACGTTTTTCAGTGCATGTATCATGTTGTGAGTGTGTGTGTCACTATCAGTGTGAACCTGACTCATGGTGAGTTCATTGGCTACACTCATCATGTACACGAAGCTACATGTTGCTTCCATCCTTTGCCGTGTTGCTCGTTCGGGTGGTAACACTCAGGTCTACAACCGTTTCCAGAATTAGTCTGCTGACAACCACGTTCCATTTTTACCTGCTGTGACGACATGTGGTGTATTTCTGGATTATTAAGGTCTAGAAATTCACCAGACGCATGAGCATTAACATGCAAAGATGACACACACACACTCAATAAGTGATTCATAATTCATCTGTGTTGCTCAACAGTTTTGTTTCTGTGAACAATGTATTGATTATGTGCTGTAAAGGAATCTCTGCCCACATGCAAAAGTAGCTGTAGTTTTTCTGCCAGCGTCCTTTTATTTTGAATTTCACATTTTATTTTGAAGGATCAGTTTAAAAATGGTTGACTGAAACTAAAAAATCTAAAAAAAAACTGGAAGAATAGTAACTTGCCAAGATGCTTTCTCTGTTCTCCAATCTATTTCTCCTTCTTCTTCTACTCTATTACATCCATGCATGTTACGAATGAATACAATGCCAGCAGTGTTGCCTGTATTGCCACCATCTGACAAGACTAAGCATCCTAGCGTATTTACGCCAAACAGGTTTGTGGAAAAGCATTAAAATTCTGAGTTCCACTACTTCTACTACAAACATGACCATTTAAATTTACCTACATCTACATTATCTACATCTATAGTTATTATTAACACCATTGCTGTAAGGAACACCAACTCTTTCTAAACCTCTTTTTGACTCAACATCATTGGAGTCAAAATTACCTCTCTGTCCCTCATCGCATCCAAGGTCACAAGAAACACACATGACAGTGTCATGTCTGTTGACCATCTATATTTCTCTCACCATGTTGTATATTGTGTCTCCTGGTCATGATATTTTGTCTAACTTGATTCAGTAACCAACCAACCCTTGGTAAAGACCATGGTTATCTCCCAACTTGGTGACTACAATCCCCTACTGGTGGGCCTCCATTCACACACAATGAAACTCTCACAGATGGTCAACAACACAGTGCATCTGATCTTTGATCGGCCTAAAAGGTCTCGTGTCACTCACTGACCTCCACCGGCTGCCCCCATCAGAATTAAATTACTTCTGCTGCCTGTAGAGTAACGTCCGCAGCCATCTTCTTGAACTCAAAGCTATCCCATAACCCTAACCATCAGGATCCTTATACTTTTAGTGTTAATGCTTTGCTGCTTTTGTCTAAAAACATTCTCAAAACATCTCAGAATTGAGGAGTTCTGATCGTTACCAGTCCTTAAAGAAGTCAAACATATAATATTAAACTGATGTGGAAAGACAACTTACATAAACGGCAACTTTGAGTTTTATGGAAAATCCACCAATTTTCTACTCGGTTTTATTTACACCACTTAGTGCAACTACTCAGCCAATGAAAACAGTACCTGGAGCAGTGGTTCCTGCTGGATCTGGTGATCAATGATAATTTAATGATTTAACAAGAGGAAAACTGAAAGAACGAAGAAAAAACTAACATTTCATTTACACAAATTAAGTTCATTACCAACTTTTCTCTAATTTGTACTTTTATTATGGAATGAGAGAGAACTACTGCCGATTCTTGCAGCCTCTGAAATCTAAAATGATCCTGTGTTTCCTTTGAACGACTTGAATCTCAAAAACCTGTGTTAAGCTACAAACTTTCATCAGGGTAATCTTGACTTGAGGTTGAGGAACACATTTAATGTCACGCAAACTAGGGAAACGGAATCGATAAAACAGACATGGAGGAGGCTCATGGAAAAATGTTATGAAAATTATTTTGGGGATTTTTTTTTGACACATATCGACTTCTTCCAAATCCCCAATAATAAATTAGCAGAATAACTTTTTAAAGATTGAAATCAATAATAAACAGACATTTCTTCAATAAGACAAAATATCATTATCATCATACAACAAGCAAATAAATAGACCAGTTCAAGGATCAAACTTAAATGTTTGTCAAATGATAAAAGTGTTTTTTTTTTTTTTTTTTTTGTTGAAACTGTGTCAGGCAGCTGCTGATGTGTATCACAATGCACTGGTGTACCTAATAATTTGTCTCATTATCTCATTGTATCTAATTATGACCCTGTTATGTCCCACAAGACGACAGAATACAGTGGTTTTAGATGAGTATCAAGTGTATTGCTGTAATGACAAGTCTTCTTACAGTGTATTTGGAGACTCTCAGATAAATGATATTTAAAACAGATACATTTATATGTTAAATTCTGTATAACCACATTTTTCAGTGACGTTTTTTTTTTTTTTTTTTTTTTTAATGCAGTGTGGCCATGAAAAAACTAAAACAACAACAAATTTAGCTTAAAAAAAAGAAAGAAGAGGAGAAAAAACATCAATGTGTACTGGGGCAGATTTGTGAAGGGTGTGCGAAGAGGACCAGAGAATATTATTAATACTATTAGACATGGGTGTGGCACGTCAGCCCAACATGGAGAGAAAGCGGGAGGGGAGGGCAGGAGGGAGGGGAAGGGCTCAAAACCAAAAACACCCATCTGCTCTCTTTCCCATTCTCTCTCCTTCTCGCTTTGTCTCTACCTCCTCCTTTTCTCTCTCTTTGTCTCTTTATTGGTGTCCATCATCTCCTTCCCTTCTTTCTCATTCACTATCAGCCTCAGTTACACACACACACAAACACACACACCATATATAAGTGCTGTTAACTGATATAATCAGCCACACAAACACACAACTGGGTCTGAAGCCTGTTGTTGTAGTTGTGTGAAGTCAAATCTCTCTATTGTCTTCACATCTTTACTTTCATTATGCCGAGACCTCAAACACTTGTTAAGTGCTTTGACTTGTGTGTTTCAAAAAAATAAAAAAAGGGGAAGTACAAGAAAGCAAAACAAGTCAGTCTCCTGCTGCGCTGCCGTTTTAGTCAAATAACACTCCCAAAAATGTAGTCATGTTACCTTGCTAACTCAGACTACCTTCACACCACTGGTTTCTGGTAATGCTGGTGATCTCAGCATTTATCATCAGCTCATCGTTGTGTGAGACTCACAGCAGCAGTTTCCCAGAATTTAATGTTATGTGGAAGTCACCATAAGGCAAACACCCACTAATGAGAACACAGATTAATCTTATGTTCAAAAGAGCATTAACTTTTACTGTGGTTTTCCCGACAGGAACACATTTGTCATGTCTAGTATTTGTTTACAGTCTAAGGACTTCCAGTGTGTGTGTGTGTGTGTGTTTGTGTGTTTATGCATGTGTGTTAAACTGTTAACTGAGTAACAGGCTGGTTTATAACAGTTCTGTCTCTACAGAATGGCCTAGAGTAAACAAACCGACCAGTTCAGTTACAGGTAAACGTAGGTGGTGCTTCCTCGTCTACTCAGTTCATCCCTGAGTCATCGATCAGTCGATATTTTTGTGACAGACGTCACGAAATGAAATTCTCTCTGAGCATTTCTGATGTAATGTGTTCACAAGGATGCGAAGTCATTGTGACCTTTTGCAACTCCAGTTCATCTTGTCATCATTGTCTGAGTAAACGGCTACTCTGCATTCAAAGACATTTGCACAAAAGGGGTTTTACGCTATCACATGTAAAGAGACGAAAATATGTTACTGAGGTCACAATGACCTTTGACCTTTGACCATTAAAATGTAATCAGATCATCTTTGAGTCCAAGTGAAAAGGATTCTCTCCTTGAATTCCTCAGATTTGATAATCATTAGGCAAAATAACAAAAAAAAAAAAAGTCTCAGTGACCACAAAATGCCGAATTCACAACAGTTTTCCATTAAATTATGAGATAATTAGTTATGCTGAGGAAACTACCTTTACATAGCCAGGATATTGTTTCGATTAATATTTTTATTATTGTGTCGCAACACAGTTGATCCAGATACTCTAAATCAATTTCACTGCCCTAAATATACCATCACATGCAACAGTGCATACGTGGTGGTGGTGGTGGTGGTTCTTTCTCAACTGTGACTGGACAACGGTTAACCACATGATTTCATATCTCACTCTGTCTGTATGACAGTGAACACACCTGAAGTTTCTGTGAATAAAATACAGACACCTGCTTCTTTTTAACAGCACATCAACACATCAACAGTAGTTTTAATGTCACTGAGATTTTTTTTGTCTGTTTTGAAGTATTTTTCTGCTTTTTTAGACTTTAAATGTCTGACTGTGGCAGCTGGAGAGGTACTTTGTAACAAGGCAAACAAAGAAATGCTGCAAATTCACAACAGTCTAATTAAAAAGGATAAGACTGTCATCATTGTAGTGGTTCTTATTATAACCAGAGGACTTGTACTGAGACACTGGTGACAGGCTATTGAGATGGTCTACTGCATTCTTTTTTTTATTTCTCTTTTTTTTTTCTTTTTTTTTTTGTCTTTGTGAAAAATAACACCTGCCTTATTTTTTTTTCTTTTTTTTTTTTTTTTTAAAGCAAAATAGCAATTTTGATGCAGCATAATCTGAGGGTTTTCTCTTTTTCTGGAGGAATCATTATTTTTTTCCTTTAGCTAAAGAAGAGCTCCCTCTTTGTGCACAGACTGGAGAATTTAGGGAGATAGGTCTATAAATAGAAAACAGTTTGAGTGCTCCAAACAAAACTTTTCATCTTGCAAGAAGAAGAAGAAGAAGAAGAAGAGGAAGAAGGCCTTGACTCAGAACATGGGTGAGCGACCCAGACAGAAAAGACAGAGAGAAAGGAAGAGAGAGAGACAGCGAGAGGGAGGGAGGTGTGTTTACTCATGGTTGTGTGACGCCTCCAGTGTCAGGTGACTTACAGGAAAGAAGTTGTTGTTCTCTCTCTCTCTCTCTCTCTCTCTTGCTGTCTCTTTCCTTTGTGTCCTTCTGTCTTCTTTCCTCGTTTCATAACTTCAGAAATGAATTGTTTTTCTTTGTCTATTCACCGTCTTTACTGCCACGTTGTTTATCACACGGCCTCATCTGACCACAAAGCAAGTCAAAAGAGGTAAAATATTAGAGAAATAAAAATAAAATTTGTTGCTATAGAACGTTAAGTGTTAAAGTTAAATACATGATGTGCAAATCAGTTAAGACGGTCAGGACATTACGAGACACTGTAATAACCATCGCAGACATACAGTACAGTGCTCTGTTGTATGCTTTAATGGCTTTTGGCTCAGGGCTATGTGAAAAGGTTTACTCTAACCCTTTAATGTGTGTGTGTGTGTGTGTGTGTGTGTGTGTGTGTGTGTGTGCGTGCCCATCCATAGCAAACTGGTGAGTGTGACACATTCCAGTGGGACAACTCACCAATAGTCTCACAGTATAGAGCACACAGTTACCTCTTGTCTACTGAGGAAAACTCAACAAAAACACATTGATGATGGAGAATTTGTTTCCCACAATCTGATGTTTGGGTCACAGGTTACATGTTGCTCCGTTCAGTGAATGTGAATAGTGATGATGGTTAGATTTGTAAGTAGAGGAAGTAGAAGCTGTGGGAAGTAAATACTGGAAGTGAAGTGGTGGTAGTGGTATTTTTATTTATTTATTTATTTTAGCAGTAACGGTGCCACTCGATGCAGTAGAAACAGTACTAATAGTTGTGCTAATAGCAATAATCTAAACCCCTGCACGGTTTTGCCTGTAACAATATATTCTGCAGCATTTTTGAAGTGCATTTCATGTTGAACAGAGCTGCAGTGAAAACTCTGTGGAGGGAGATACTGTAGCTGAAAACAGGAAGGTCATTAATCTTCGAGAGAAAACCGGGCCGACTCACAAGTCACGGCACAAGGAAGCAGCTTTAGAGACTAGCAGCCAGCAACCACGGTTTAGCTGGTTATCTATCTTTCTTTTCTTAGTTTCACCCTGTAGCAGCTTAATTTTACTAACCCTTCCTTTTTTCTACCAGCAACAACATCCAACGGAGAGCTATTTTTTACCTACTGCTGTTGTTTATTGCTCACTTTTTTTTTTTTTTTTTTTTTTTTTTTTGTTTTTATCAGGGACACAGTCAGAGCAATGTAGAAAAGGCCTAAAGAAAATTATCTGATAGATAGAGGTTGCACCACCCTTTGTCAACCTAGTGGTAGTGCTAGTTCATTCCACCATTATGTGAACATTTTTTGTTGACTTTGTTGAAGCTGCAATATGCTATATTTCTCGCTCCAAATATATGTCGTGCATTGTTCATGCACGACAATAAAGGTGGTGAGTGCAAAGTTAGCACCAGAAGCTAGCGTGGTTGAGATTTCTTTTTTTGTAACCCTACAATTAACACCTTAAGGAGAACAACAACAAGCGACCACGAGTGTCCAACTTTTTTCCTTTCTTTCTTTTTTTTATTTCAAATGGTAAAATGGGAAGAATAGAGTGTAGACTGATCATCCAGTAGGGGTCAGTGTTGCTGCGAAACATCTTCAAATTTTTTTAAATCATGCCAATGATCTAAAATCCTCACATTTAAAGACTCAGTGCTTTGGGGTTTTTCTTTGACAATTTATTTCATTCACCAAGAAACAGATTATCTTTCTGTTAATCTGTTGATGGATAATCTTAGCACTTACTCAAATTTACATTTTCTGTTTTTGAGTGTGCAGTTACAACCAGTCAATACATTTAATCCTAAAACATCTATTTTGAAAATATGTGTAAAATATCTAAAATATGTGTATTCAATCTTTTTGGTGCTGTCAAACAAATTCAAGCTAAAACACAGTCTCATATCCCCTATGAGATATAAGACATATCCCCTGCTAAGTAATACAGTCAGAGGTTTTGTTGCCTAAACTTTACTTGGTTGGGTATGAGCGGTAGCTAGCAGCCATACCACTTATTGCCAACAGATAGTGCTCTGACAATTAGCTTATGGTCGCTAACATTAGCTAATATAAGCAGACTGTAGCTAGATAATCCAGCTAGTTGCCTTAGTGACTCTACTGTTAGACTGTGGCTTAGTGTTCATGATCATTCTGTAACTTGCCACTTGTGGCTCCTGTGTTCAAGCAAAGTTTAACAGTCTCACCTAATTACAGTTACTGATGTTAGCATGTTGCATCTAATAGAGGATGTGTATCCCTTGTGTTGTGATGTGATCAAATGACTGTAAAATAATAAATATAATAACAATAATAATAAATAAGAATGATATTAATTGTATCCGCCATCCTTTATTGCGATCAGTTTACTCTAATCCTGTTTTACGTTTTAAAGAACATTGTTACAGGTTTATGTCAATTAATTGTTGTAATCCTTTTTATATGCAAAGGTTTTCTTTACGTCAATGTGTCACAAAAACAGTAATCTGATTATTGTAATCCAGTTACATGTGCAGTAATCGATTACTTCTTCCCCTGCTGTTGCCCTCCTACGCCAGACCAGACTGGCTGAGTCAGCTCGGCTGCTCTATCACGATTCAGCCTGACACACTTTCCCTCCCTCGACCCCCCCCCCCCCACCCCTCCACCCCTCACCCCTCACTTTCCTTCATGAATCTCTTCATTCACTCAGCTGCGTTTGAAACTTCCTCACCTCTCTTTTTCCTTCGCCGTCAGATTCTTTCTGTTTTCCGTCTGACGGCGACTGCTCCCTCTCTGCTGTCTCTTTGCGACGAGACATAAAGATAAAACCACCATCACTACTGCCCCCTCCCTCTCTTCCAAATACTCCTCTATTTTCTCCTCTGCTACGTTCTTTCGACCCCCCCTCTCTCTCTCTCTCTCTCTCTCTCTCCCTTCCTCCCTCCCTGCTGGCTGCCTTCAGGGTAGCAGAAGGGAAGTGAATGGCTTCAGCCCTCCCAGCTGGTCCCATCACCCAGCAACCCAGAGCAAAACAAAAGAACACACACACACACACACACACACACACACACACACACACACACACACACACACACACACACACACACACACAGGCCTACAAACAGGCAGGCAGTGCGCACTCACAGACAGGTTCACCAGCAGATGAGAGCACGCATGTTCTTAGACACATGCAGACACACATGCAGATGAATGCCCCTACACACATGCACACACACACACACACACACACACACACACACACACACACACACACACACACCCAGCCACCTTTGCCCCCCCAAATTCACATCCATAAACACATCCAGCCAGCCAGCCGTCCCCTGCAGACTCCCACCCATCATCCCTTCCTCCAGTCCCCCACCCATCACCCATCATCCCCCCCCTCTCCCCTCCCAGACACCCAGTCCTTTGTCCACACTCTGCTCTCCAAAAACATATTTGGGGAAAAGAAAAAAAAAAGAAAAACTGAAAAAGAAAACAAAACAAAATGTGTTTGTTGGTCCAAAAAAGAGAAGTTAACACAAAGCAGTCAGAGTAAAATGCGCTGTTTGTATCTGTTGCTGCTCACATACACTCATTCACGTACATAAAATCTGTGACCGGCACCAAAACAGAGCTTGATTGTTATCTGAACTTCTGTAAGTAGCCTGAAGCAAATCACAGCTCAGGAAACCTTTCACGGTTGTATGTGCACTTATACCATCAACTTATATACGCATCATTACATGGTCAGTGAGTTCCAGGAGGTATTTTATGATGAAGTCCTCCAAATACTGGAACTATTCACTGCTGCTTGACTGTTTTTCCAAATTCTGAAAACCTCAGTGGTGATAATGAAATAGTTGGAAGTGGATCCAATGCGACTGGTATCACTCTGTCAAAATAAAAGCCCGTGGGTTTCTAAAATCTTAAATATTTCTCTCCAACGGACATAATTATTCACATACTGCCTTTAATTTGAGTCTGTGTTTTATTGGTGCATAAAATATTGGCAAACAAATCTGCTGTTAATGAACTTATCAAAAACTAATTGCTACTTAGTGAATCTGGAGCCTTTGCCCCCCCCCTCCTCTGGATCTGGGAGCTTGGCCAGTTACAAATTTGGATGACCCTGAAGAAGAGCACAAATTGAAGTGCACTGGTCTCACAACTAATTTGTTCTTAATGCTACAAGTGTTGCAGGGTTTTTCAACGTCTTCAGACTGTGTTTTGTGAATGAAGCTGGTGAATTTGAGCCAGAAATCACTGCAGTTGAACACTTCACCTGTCTGGTTCAGCCTTGACTCTGACTGCGTACGTAACCTGGAACCTCCAGAAGCTTTAGGCATTTCAGACCTGTTTCAGCTTGTGAAGCAGATCAGTGTTGGTCTGATGGATTTTAACAAAATACACTGTTAAGGTAGTGGTACCTTTACAACTTCTGTGCCTCTACTACATTGAGATAAAAGGTAAATGGACTGCAATTATATAGAGCTTTTCTTCTATGTCTTCTGATGACCACTAAAGACTGCAGATGACATTCACCTAAGTTTATACATTGTGGGTTTTTTGTCACACAGGCCACAGTGATTGAAAAACCATCAGAGGCAACTTGGGGTTCAGTATCATCAACTAACTTCAAATATCTTCAACAAACATCTAACTTCAGTATGGGGACTGGAGAAAACAGAAACTGAACCACCAACCTTCAAATTTGTAAACGACTCAATCTACCTCCTGAGCCACCGTCACCCCTAGTTTACAGTTTTTTGTTACACGACAAATGTCTCTAGAGCACACAATCTCATCCTAACTTGTTAAATAATTGAGTACTTTTCTGTTGAGTTATGGAAATTCCCTCCCGCCCTCTCTGGACATCCTCATCTCATGGTCTGTCACATGACCCCAAGTGGGACTAAAACCAAGATGATGACTGCTAATTAAACAGGAACCATCGCTGGCTGTTTCTGTTGCAGTATACAGCTGTATATGTTGAAAGAATTAGCTTAAGTTTTAAAACCAGCATTTATCAGTCAACACATTGAGATTTCTTCTGGTACACCCCCCAAACACACACACACACACACACACACACACACACACACACACACACACACACACACACACACACACACACACACACACACACACACACACACACACACACACACACACACACACACACCGTCCAAGAGGTGATCTTGGAGATTGACAGCTCACGCGACGGCTGTGGGGGAACGCTACATCTGTGAAACGGCGAGGACGCAGACAACAGACAGCATCAGCTGTCCGTGAACTACAAACCAAAACCAGTCGCTGCCTCAGCAGGGAAGAAGTCAGAGGTCATGGACCAGAAGTTAGTAGACGGACAAAGACATTCAAATCTGAATGACTGCTGGTCCTGTTTACTGGATGGAATCTGAGAGATGTGGTTGAAAACAGTGAAAACTCTCCTGCCCAAGTACAATGTATACATGATACTCACTTTCCCCTATGGTTTAATACACATTCAACACACTATATTGCATTGTCTCTATCCAGCGTCTGATTTAAGCAGACAGTTCAGAAATAGAGTAAAATAGAGCAGCTATTGTGCAACGAAATAAAAATCATCCTTATGAAATCAAAGGGAAAGCAGTCAGAGCAGGGCAGAGACTGCAGTGGAAAAAACAAACCGGACTACTAAATATTTAGTTTAACTTTCTCCTTCAGCCCGGTGATTATGAGCCAAACCAAACCTGTAAGAAAAATGCTTTGCTTCGAAGCTTTTTCAGCCCAAACCACTCAAACAAACAAATACAGGCAAAGTTGAAGAGAAGTGAAAATTTCTGGAAACAACACAATGTGGAAAACCTGGGAATGTGAGCCCCCTGTGTAGCGCTTTTTGGACGAAGGAATAGGATGGAGAATTGTGGAATAAATGATCTGAAGTGAATCCAGTCCAGACTCATCTGGACCATGACCCGCTCTGCTTCTTCAACTTGACAAGTCAAAACCAGTCAGACCTGTTCAGAGTGTCCATAGTTTGGTTCAGTCAATCCAATCTAGACTAGCACATCCCCGTCTGGTCCACTACAGTCTGAACCAAAAAAAAAAAATCCCTCTGAGGCAGCTGGTTTGGCTCCACACACTGGTCCAACACTAGTCCCAGTAGACACAAAGCAACACAACACAAACACCTGACCATACACGCGTGTATGTACACACACACACAGTCCTTATACAGCAGCCGGGTGTGTTTGCTGTCCTCCTCATTGATTATTGAACAGAAAAATCTGCTCTACAACAAGACAGCCAAGAATCTCAGCTGCCCAGACATACACAACCACACAAACACACACACACACACACACACACACACACACACACACACACACACACACAAACATACATACATACATCTATCTATCCACATCATACAGCTGGTATATGTTGTTATTCAGATCTTTATTCCACTAAACATTTATCTAAACCTTTATCCTCGACAAGGATTCATATCAGCTGAAACATAAACTCGGTAGACAACATGGAGAAGTGGCTCACCACCTCTTTGTCTTGTGATCATTTATTACAAAGCGATTCTTACAGTCCCTCTGCCCCTTTACACAGGTTGCATACGTCCACAGGCAGTGAACAGATTAGCCCATTTTAGAGGCCTAAAGAGATAAATGCCCCAGTATTTCACTGGAGGAAATCCAGAGGAAAATAGATTTGGCAGTATTCTCTTTTCTTTTCTTTTCCATCTTCTGAATTCTCTTGTGATCTTTCAGATTTTCCTAGAGACCTCTCTGGGAATCAACCCCCCACCCTCACCCCCCTCCTCCTGCCCCCCAGGCAGGGAACCACTGCAGCGTACAGTCTGTCTTTGTCCTCATGAGGGAGCAATGCAGCACAAGCATCAGAATCGAACCACTTTCCTACCACAGCTCCAATCCACCTGTTTCAGTCAGGTCACTATACGTACATATGTACGCCTGCTAGTCCACCACGACGTTTACTTCCACATAAAACCCCAAATTACAGCGTAATGCATATCATCATTCAGTCAGAGCCCAAAACAGTAATCTCCTCAAATGCTACTCACTCATTGCACCACTGACACAAATATCAGCCACTTGAACTGCTGCCAAGATAACACAGCACTGTATAACAAAGTATATAATCATTAGGCCATAATCATACAGCAGCTGCAAGCCAAATATCTCAATATCAGAGCCGGCCAATTAACAATTCCTCTGTCATTCAGCACTGGTCAGGGCTGGATTTTTACACTGTGAACCCAACAGATCACTGCACTCTGTGTAATACTGCAAAAGCCAGTGGGAGTATTGGTCATGCACCATTAGTATTTTCTGTTTCAGCATGTAACACTTTTAATGTCAGTAAAGACACACAATCTCAAATCTCACACACACACACACACACACACACACACACACACACACACACACACACACACACACACACATATATATATATATATATATATATATATACATATGGATATGTATTAGTACACACACACACACATATGTGTATGTTATTGTGCTTTCCATAATACTTGTAGTCCAGTTGCATGCTACATCATCTGCCCCTAAAATCACATTTGGTTTCACTGGAGGATAAAGTTGCATTTGCATTTGAATTTCCTCTAAGACATAAAATCCAAGGTCATAGAGTCCACCGGGCAGTGGAAACTGCTTGTAGAGCTTATTGTTGTGAGTATTTGGTAAAAAAAAAAAAAAAAAAAAAAAAAACTGTAGGCGACTCAGTTTCAGGAGACTGTTAATGAGCAACGGTAAAATGATCAAAACTGAAACTTTTAATGTAGAAGTGACGTTGTGGATGTAATTTCTGATTTGCTCTTTCGGGTCAAAGTTTTAACTGGTCCAATACTTTGGTTTATGACCAAATAACAGTAAAAGTTCTGAAATGTGCTATGTTGGCGGAGGAACAGTGTCACTGTGAGCACTTTAGCATGCTAACATCAGTATTTAGTTCAAATGTGAGTGCATGCTCACAGAGCTGCTGCTGTAGTGGTGGACTAGTCAAGATGATTAACGTCCTGGATGAAGGAATCCTACTGTGACTGATCAGATACAACTTTTGTTCAATGAAATTAAATCAGCTGATCAGATTAATGCTTCAAATCTGACTATATCAAGCCATCAGGACTTCCTATAGCTTTTTATGATGATTATTTTTCTTTTTTTTTTCTTTCTTTCCCCAAACTCGGCATCTGTTGAGTTAGTGATGCGTTTAAGAGACGTGATCGGAAGTGACTCATTTTGAACTCCTGTTCTTAAAGGCGCAATTTGTAAGTTTTGGTATTGCTATCGCTTTAACAGCTGTTTTACCATGCTAGCCAGCAGCTAGCCCTGTAGTTTCCCACCTGTCCTGAAGAAGAAGTGCTCCTCAGAGTACATACTTTAACCTCTTGTCTTGTACACGATGATGGCTGAAGCTCTTGGCGAGCGAACGCAACCAACCACTGCTGGCAAGCAAATATATTTGGCAAAGAGAGGTTACAAACATCACTGATATGTTAATTTACTTGACGCTTCACTAAATTACCTGAGAATTCAAGTGATAACATCTTACAGTAGCTTTTTTTTTTTTTTACTGGGAACCTCATGTAAGTGGAAGTGTAACTGGAACCCAAGTTCTTCCATGTAATTATAACAGATATATGCTTGAGATCTCAATTGATGATGCTACACCACAACATTATGTCCTAAACAGCTAATTCTCATTGTGACACACACACACACAGATTTGGAGGAGGAGTGTGTGGGAGGGGGTATTCCAACAGAGCACATGATGTAACATGGACTACTATACAGGTAGTGGAGCAATGAGTCACTGAGCTGAGGGAGGTAACACGATAAGATCTAAGCAACTCAACGTGTGTGTGTGTGTGTGTGTGTGTGTGTGTGTGTGTGTGTTTGTGTGTGTGAGTTTCTGTACAAAGTGTTCAGAGGATGTCAGTTTCCCTACAGACACTGCAAAATCGCCCACCTTGGCAACTAATTTACGCACACAGTGTTCGAATCTCAAATTCATAAATTTATTAACAGAATGTTGTCATACATTTTCTGTCTGTCTATCTGTCTATCTGTGTATCTGTGTATCTGTCTATCTGTCTATCTATCTATCTATCCTCTCATTGAATGTAGCCTTATCCATTATTAATACTTTTTGGCTCCTGTTAAGAGACCTGCACTGCAAACACTCCCTCCGTCCGTGTGTGCTAAGTGTGTTTGTATGTGTGTGTGTGTGCATGTGTCTTTGTGTATGTACAGTATACATGCCCAAGGTCTATACTTGTTTAGTCTTGTCTCGCCAGGATCTCTGAATACGACAGAACACTTCCTCAGTCATTTGATACTAAGTGCATTGTGATGCACATCATAAACATACTGTAAATACATAAGATGGCACAATGTGTAATGTTGCAGTGGATCATGTTCATATTAATTGGCCTGTGCTAGAAGCTGAAATGTTGCTTCCTATGCCAGGTATAACAATATTGACAACAATAATATTATTCTATCAAATGATTTTAACAGTTTAAAGGAGTACTAGAACACCTTTTTTCAACTATTGCCAACTACTCTTTGAGCCTCTATATATTATATGTAATTTTGTTGAGGCTGAGAATGGCCCAGGTTGCTTGCTTGACGACCTAATACAACCCCACGATAAAACCCTACAATAAAATGACTTCACAAAAAGACATAAACTCAAACCGCAACCCCTCCTCTCCACACGGTGCTTTGTAAACAAACAAACGAGGCTCTGCTGAGAGCGGAGGTCTTGCAGATTCCAAAACTACAAGTTCAATGACGTTCAAACGATCTATAAACACCATCATGAATCCCGTCTTACCTTTGTTGTCTTGTTTACAAGATGTAAATCTACAATGATAATGCCACATTTCCTAAACAACTACACTTCCCAGGGTGCTTTGTTCACAAGTTAAAAAATGGCTTGAACAGCTGTGATTGGACAGAGGGGAGATTTGGCAGTTTTGAATTCTATGACCCCTTTAAATACAAAATACAAAATAAAATAACTTGCAGGCAAAATGAAAACTGCCCAATTTGTTATCAATTGTTATCAATATTCTTAGAAGAGTATTATAATTTACTCAAAAACCATTACAGCTAGTTCAGCATCAGTCAGCGTAACCTTGACTTTTGACCATGAACTTCTAAATAGTAAGACTTAGAGTTGAAGTGAACATTTGTTCCTAATTTGAAAACTTATCTCACGATATCCATATTCTTTTGGCAAAGGCAAAAGGTGTGTTTTCTGATATTACAGTAATTTTTGCCTTTGATCTTTGATCATTAAAATCTAATTCTCAAGACCACTTCAATGGTTGTGCCAGTTTTGGATAAAAGCTATTCTAATCATTTAACAATAACAATTAGACAAAATGATACCAACTCCACAGTTCAAAGTCCACAGTCTTTCTCAGAGCTTTCAACCATGTCAGTGTAACTGTTAAACCAAAACAGATGAGAACCTCTGACAGTTTTACAGATGAACTCAGCGACTAAGCTCGTACATCAGCAGATCCATCTCACATCTGGTGCTTGAAATCTCTGGGAAAAGATAGTAACTGGACATCGAGTTGGAGTCGAGCCTCACTGTAACTACTTCAATTTTTGTCAACCCTAAGCCTACAATGAGTCCTGTACCTTTTGTTTAACAATAACTTAATTAAGAGATAGGACCAGCATTCACCCACATTCATTAAGTGTTTTCCACTCACACCCTACAGATTTAAAGATCATTTTGAAGTACACAGAAGGCGTTTCACATATAAATCCTGGTGTGTCTTTTGCTACCCCCAGTTGTTAGTACGTGTGATTTTTTTTTTTAAGTAAAGTTGGATGAGAAGAGGTGAAACTCACACATACAGTCATTATGAGAGAGAAAAAGAGCAGGAAAGAAGCATGAAAAGGTGCTGCTTGTGTGAATAATGAAAAGGAGGTCAGTGCCTGAAGGGGTGGAGCGATGGCGAACGCTCTGCTCAAAGTAAAGGCACAGAGAATATAGAGCTGCTGATATCAACAGTAGATTGCTTATTGTGATGTTGGATTGATAGGAAATTCTAAATCTTTGCACACACACCCCTTTTAAACATTTATGATATATTAGAAATGTTACTGTAAGTTTTACACAATAAGAAATATGCATTTTAATATCATAAAAACTAATTATGACTTAATTAGTCACAAACATTAAAGCTTCTTCTTATTGAAAGAAGTATCTCTCATATTCCAATTGGGCGACTAAAAATTAAAGGCTTTCTCATTTTTGAAAAAAAACCACCACCCTCAAAGAATATTTTCTTTTTTCTTTGTCTATTAGCATGTCAAGCTAACTAGCTCATATTCCACAATATTGCCTGGTTGCTTCCAGTCACAAATTCAACCACATTACACTTCGAGCTCAGTTTACAACTCATTCATCCATTGTGTGGTATCTGTTCAGTGGAGCCCAGCCATGGATGCTATCAGAGTTCAAGCTAACGTTAGCAGCTCTGTCAGTTAAGTTCTTATTAGCTTAATTAGCCAAATATAGCCAAATATAGAAAAACTCTGTGAGAAACGGTTTTCTTTTAGCAGTTAGTGTTAGCTGGTGTAAAAGTTAACAGTAAAAGCTCAACCAACAAGCGTTCTAGATGAAAAAATGTTTCACCTAGAACATCTAGATGAAAAAATGAAAAAATGTCAATAGGGTCCAGTATGACATTCAACAAATAGCAGTCAAAGCCCACAGTACTGCAGGAACATGATCTGCATCTAAACCTGGTTGACTGCAAACCTGCAAACTACAGAATTAAAAAGATTTATATGAACTTTAGATTAGACTATTTGAGTCAGAGTAAAACATACCCCTTAACCCACAGGCCTACATTAAACAGTTAATGTACAGCAGCATCTATACACAGAGGAGCTGAGCAGGGGATCAGCAGCTCAGGTTCACCCTGATACAGGATATATTAGAGGGGATACCTGTTCACTGTAAGAGTGAGGTAGTGCAATGGAGTAACACCAGTCCTACTGAGGGATTATTGTGTGGTGATGCTATCATCACAACCACTCTCCCACTGTCTATTTATAGTTCACAGAGCTCTCCCTCTCCCCCTCACTCCCTCGCTCCCTCTCTCTCTCTCTGTCTCTTTCTGTCACATTCTCCATAGTGAATGCCAAATGCATAAAAAGGAGAAGGTCAGAAAAAACAGAAGCACCAACGATTAGTTAGTGGTTTCAAGTCAGAAAGAAATACAGCACCTGTCCCTGATCTTCCTCAACCTAAGTTTGAAGTTGGTAAAGTTTGTAAATCCCCTCAGAAATACTGAATGTCACAGAATGTCCTGCATAGTGACATACATGTCTCTACACAGGACAACATTACAGTGCATATATGGACTGTAACATGTCCCCTTAAAGGACATTTGAAGTGCAGTGGACACAGGTTTCATCTCCACAGGCTAAGGCCACAGGTACTCACCTTCATGCTCTGAATTTTTTTTTATTTTTTTTTTTGCTCATTAAAGTGTTTAATTCCGATTCTGACCTGCAGTCACACCTCATCTGTGCAGTTCAACCGGAGTATTAAGCTCAATCTGTTTGCTCAGGTGAGAACAAACTCGCCCGTCCTTCACTTGACGCACCACCTGCTCTGTCTTGTGGATTTTGACTGTGGGCATCAGTTCAACATGACTGCGTAACAGTTTGCAAGTTATAGGCCAACATGAGTCCAGATTTTATCATCATAACAGAGCAAAGGCCAACCACACAAAATTTCATCTGTAAATGATTAAAAAATCATCAAGGCAGCTTTAACATCGTCATTTCTTTTCTCGAGTTTTAGTCTGTTCACAGCTTGGATTTAGAAATTGTATTTGCTGAATAAAGAATCCAGATGTACTGTAGAGAGACCTGGCCTTATTTTAGGGTCATGAATGTATCATCCCCAGTGTTCAGACCGAGACACTGAACGCTGGATGGCTGCTGATTCCGTCTGCCAGACGGGCCGCAGCGTCTGAGCCCCGGGGGCTGGGAACACAGACGAACCACGGCACCTTAATCTGGATTAGCTGCTAAATTAGAAGCCTGGTTGCTTGTGTAATCCCGTTGACAAACTTCCGGCAGCCCCCATGGCCATTTGACAGCAGCACGGTTCATTCAGGCCACGCCAAGCCAGGCTAACGTGGGCCAGACAAGAGAGATAGACATGATGCACAACCAGAGAACAAAAGCAAATATATTTCAGATTGCTGCTGTAAAAATATATGTGTAGAAACATGGAATTAAAGCTAAATGAGAAAAGTGAGGACTTAATGTCAAAAGCTATAAAGTCATGATGAGTTCAGTGGTGCAGGAAGTATCACAACCACAATGTAAAAACACTCTACATAAGTAAACACAGAGCCATTGTCAGCTATTGCTATTAATTATTGACATAATTAAGTTCATACTGACGCACGCAGTGTAAGAGCTTGATGTGTCGATAGTTCTAACTTTATTATGTAATGTTAGGTAGTTTCATGTTAATGTAGAAGAGGTTAAAAAGCTAGACTTCCTACACAAAGTTGTATTTTGGACCATGTCTTTGCTCTTTTGTTAAAAAATACGACAAGTGGTTTCTACAATGTTCACCACATTCATTTTAATGCTTTTTTAAAAACCCTTTAATATCACACACAATGTAATTTAATGACCACTTCATGACCGGACTAGTATGAAGGTATAAAAGATATTGTTAAAATCCAGTAGAGATGATCAACTGAGACAAGTACGTGATTTATTGATACATTTATCTGAGTTTCCCTTCTGTGTGTAACAATGATTCATATCAATAGTGGTTAAACATTAAACAGACAAACTGGAGAAGCAGCTAAAATGAATGGAGGTATAAATTAATGTAAAAAATTATGATAATTTCCATATATAAATTTTACATTACATCAACTGCAAGTCAGTTTGTACTAAAACCACAGACAAAAAGCCCTCACAACTTTTTTTCATAACTAATTCTACATACAGACATAAAGTATAACATCTTAGCATCTTTTATAACATATTAAGAAAAAGTATCTAAAGATTTTATTGAAGTTCAATACTTGAGTAAATGTACTGTTACTGTTAATAAAAGCCGCATGCATTAGTAAAATTAACCCTTATAGAAACTTTATAATAGCAATTTTACCACTGAGAAACTTCACAATTTTATACATTTTCCCCTCATCTCCCCTCAGTGCGAACCTGATGACACCACACACACACACACACACACACAGTCTTATATTACAGTGAGTAGCTCAGGCTCAGTTGTGCTGCACAAGAGCAGCAGCAGCGACAGCGGCAGTTCAGGATATATCTGTCAGTCTGTCAGTGAGTGATGGTGTGTATGAGCTTAAAGACAACTTTGGTTATATAATACAAGCAGCAGAAAACCAAGTGATTCTCGAGATATAGGGAATATATCAACATATAATATGAACTTTAATAACTGGTTCACAATGTTCCTGACTGTGCCTCTAGAAGCCAGAGTGCCAGCACAAGAGGAACCATTACCAAATTATTACATTTCATTGTAATATGTCATATTTCACATGTCATGTGTATGCCGAATTGAAGAGCAACTACCAGTAATCCCTAATAGTGATCGGAACTTTCTTATGTCGTGCACAGGTTTAAAACAATCAACGTGATCCAGAAAACATCACTTTTTCCAGTGGAGTTTGGCGGTAAACTGTCACGCGCCATACAATGGTGCGTAACGGGAATTCCACGCTGCGCTTTTCCTCTCGTGGACGCGTTGACTGATGTAGACAGACGAAGAGACTTGTCCATTCATTGGACACGAACACGTCCTATGTTTACAACACCAGGAGATACTTTTTGGAAGATGTTTTAAGACGTTTAACGGCGCAGGCACATAACGTCGCACACATCGTATATAGAGACGATCAGAGAAACAGAACATTTTTTATGATCACAGTCCAGGGAACCAGACGACACTACACTACACAAACAGCACAAGAGTTCAAGATGCAGTTTTAAGACACTCACCCTCTATGGCAGATCCGTCCAGCACGGTGCTAAAGTAGAAAAATAGCTGTGAAAGAAATGGCTGTGGGAGTGTGGTTCAGATAGACCGCTCTCTCCGCTGCTGTGGAGATGTCTAGTTTCTGTTTTTCACCAACAAAACTGATGGGACCACGTACAGACTCGGGCCAGCGTCTCCAATGTCACAGATCGCGGCCAATGCGAAGTCATGTAAGATCAGCCAGTCTGGTGATGCGTTCACGTGTCCCGAGGCAGATGGTAAATATAAACAAGTTACTACTCCAATCGCAGGCGATTAATACCTCATATAAAACAGGCTCGAGTTGGATCTGTGGTGTTGATTAAGGTTAGAAATTACAGTTTGTTTTATCTTTAGCTAAAGTTCAAACAAGCTGTTTTAAAAATCCAAAATAAAACTAGAAGTTCTCCTTATATACAGTACTATAGAGCATACATTTTCACATATAAAGGCGTGCATGAAGGTTGTCCATGTTGAAATCGCACATGCTGGTGAAACGTGTGTTATTCTGTGACTTAATTTCCTCTCTGCGTGGATATTTATGTGAATCTCTCGTAAATCCGCGCGGTCAGTGAATGCATCGGCTGCCTGAGTGTGACAGACGTGTCGTGCGGTGACTCAGAGCTGAGTCACAGCGTCGTGTCCCGCCCACACCGCGGTGGCGGACCAATGGGGTTCGTGCGGAAACGGACACAGCGGCAGAGCAGTCACGCAAACCTCCACAGCTTCTGTGTGTGCGGGTTTAAAGGGACGCCAGCTCCCGGTCCGTGTACGGAAATGATTGCTATTGACCATTAAAGGGCAAGTGGGCGTGGCTTTTATTGATACATATTCATTTAGAAGCACAACTATGTTCATATATTCATAAATATGCAAGATTAATTTAATTATTCTTGCAATTAAAAGCCCAGTGGCAACATCCAATCACCTAACCTGACCATGACCTTTCTAATCTAATAAAATAAAATTCAAATATTCATTTATGTCGGTTCAAACTGAAGAGACACAACTGTTAATGTGTCTTCATAGCTCATTTAGGGCAAAAACTCTCTCTTCTTTTATTTTTCCATAGGAAACAAGTGCTGTCTTGGCTCATATGTTTAATGAAACTGAAAAAGCTCAAATGTTAACATTAAATGTGCATTTTTTTAGTTGACCACTAGGAGCACTGTGGTGTTTCAATGGTGATAGTCATTCATGGTGATGCTAACATGCCAGGAAACATAGCAAAGGAAGAGGAAGCTATTAAACATGGATGTAAATAGTGCAGGAAATATAATTCACAGGCTTGTTCAGGCCTGGAATGCAGATTTTTAGACATATAGCATATATAGGCATATAGCCGACCTCCTTCATACCCTTCCTCTGGGCCTGTGTTGGAACAGGGGTTGTCGGCAAACTGGTGTTTGTGACAGGAAGGGAACTGAATCCCATATGAAAGAGAAACAGAAAGCGTATGATAGTGATCAGGTGAGAGGAAGTGTGCAAATGGACAAACACTGAACTTTTACCTAGTGAAATTATTCAGTGTCAGTCAGATTCTCATTTCTCTGCCAACCGTGTGAAGTTATGCTATTAACCACTAGACCCTGAGCAGAGAAGATTACAATCAACAGTCAGAGGCTTAGTATTTTTTTTTTTTTTTCAACTACTTTTGGGACCACACGAAGCTGCAAAGCACTGCTCAAAAATCAAAGTAAAATCATTCCATCACATCAGATTGTCCTGTTGGCTGAGTGAAGATGTCTGCGGCAGGTACAGGCAGGCTGCTGCAGACCTGCAGGAACAGAAGCTTTACCCCGTCAGTCTCTGAGATAATGTAACCTTCTGTCTTCTGTAAACAAGTGGTGAGTTTACAGCTGAAAGCAACCCACTAGCTCCCACAGCTAATTTGGATTCTTTAAAATTCTTTTAAAAAATAGATAGATAGATAGATAGATAGATAGATAGATAGATAGATAGATAGATAGATAGATAGATAGATAGATAGATAGATAGATAGATAGATAGATAGATAGATAGATAGATAGATAGATAGATAGATAGATAGAGCCCCATGTACTTGTAAGTCCTGACTACCTCCACTACGGCTCCCCCAATGGAGACTGGGGTCAGAGGGGGGCTGGACCTCCTGAAGTCAACCACCGTCTCCTTTGTTTTGGTGGTGTTCAGCTGTAGGTGATTTATCTGGTACCATCTCACAAAGTTCTCCACCAGGCTCCTATACTCTTCCTCCTGTCCTTCTCTGATACATCCCACAATTGTCATCCGAGAACTTCTGCATGTGGCAGAACTCAGTTGTACTTAAAGTCTGTTGTGTACAGAGTGAACAGGACTGGAGAGAGGACAGTCCCCTGGGGGGCACCAGTGCTGCTGACCACAGTGTCCGATATGCAGTCCCCCAATCTGACAAACTGAGGTCTTCCAGGACACCAGGCATGGATCCGCTCTCATCTGCAGCAGATAGAGGATGGCATCCTCCACACCCACCTTCTCCTGGTAGGCAAACTGCAGTGGGTCCTGTGCACGTCTGACCTGTGGTCTCAGCAGACGTAGCAACAGCCTTTCCAGCGTCTTCATCGCATGTAAAGGCAACTGAACTGGTCTAAAGTCGTTGAATTCCCTGGGATGGGTCTTCTTGCACAGTGTAGGAACCCTCCCCAGGTGCAGACTCAGGTTGAAGACATGTTGAAGTGGCTCTCCCAGTTCCACAGCACGGGCCTTGAGCTTTCTTGGACACACTCTGTCTGGGCCGGGTGCTTACCTGGGGCGTAGTCTCCTCAACTCTCCTGTGACCTGATCTGTGGTGATGTTGGTGGGTGAGGGGGGTCCGTGCTGTGTCTGATGGTGTTGGTGTAGGTGGAGGGAGGGGCGGCAGGGAAAAGAGGTGTGTGGGGAGTGGATGGCAGCCAACAGTAGGCAGGGGAGGTGTGCGGTGCTCAGTGGTAGAGGATGGTATGGGAGGTGTTGGGGTGATTGTTGTGGCAGTATTAGCAGCAGAGACTGGGACGTTGAATCTGTTGTAGAAGTGTTCGAGCTGGTTAGCTCTCACCACATCACCATATGCCTTCCTGCTTGTCTTCTTGCAGCCCGTGATGGTCTTCATGCCATCCCAGGCCTCCCTGTTTCCCTGCAGCTTCTTTTCCACCTTTCTTTCATATGCCTCCTTCGCCTCCTTCAGTCTGACTTTGAGTTCCCTCTGTACGCGCCACAGCTCAGTCAGGTCTCCACCCTTGAACACCCTCTTCTTGTTAAGGAGGTCCTTGACATCACTGGTAATCCAAGGTTTATTGTTTGGAAAGCAGTGTATGGTTCTTGTGGGAACTACAATGTCCATACAAAAGTTCAGGAAGTCAGTCGTGCAGTGTGTGACCTCCTCACTGTGTGAGTCCTGCAGCACGCTCCAGTCAGTGGACTCAAAGCAGTCCCTCACAGCCTCCTCTGCCTCGGGAGTCCTCTTCCTGATGATTTAAGAACTGAGAATATGAAAAAAAAAATCTGCTGGACACTAACATAGTACAGTGTTGATTATTATTTTTCAGTTTATCTAATAAGTAGATAATGCAAGCATCAACATCTATAAGAAAGCAAGATCAGTAAAATAATGGCCAGTATGGGACAAAGTATTACATTTTGCAACAGTAATACTGTTTTTTTTTCTGCATCTGCAGCACTAAAGTTTTTCTTTAAGAAAAATGTTTTCAAGAAATGGAGCAAACTTACTGGTTTAGCTTGAGCTAGTTTAGTTTGAGCTAAGCTAACATTTTGATGAGTGTGTTGATCGTTAGCAAGCCTGTTAGCTTTAAGAACGTCATATCACGTCTTCAGTTACAAATAAATAAACGCCAGGAACAAGTAAGGACAACAGAACAGTGAAGACAGAAACAAACTGTCTGACTAGCATTAGCCTAGCCAAGCCAGCTGACCTCTGAACTCTTAATGTTACTGTACATGGACACATGGCAAACAGCGCTCTGCCATACTGTACTGTACTGCTTCTGCCATGTTTTCTTCGAACACTTTTACACGTGTCTTCTCACATCTCCAAGCTCTTGCTCTGTAGGTGTTTTGGACCAGTGAGCAGTGATATGACAGAAAGATTATCAGGGTTTTTGTTATAGTCTGATCTTTGTGGAGATATTTAAAACAACTGTCAATAGCAGAGGTAAATAATTAATGAGCTAACAGGTGCACTCTTCATGAAACGGAAAATCAACCATAAAATACATGAAGATAATAAAGATTAGGATTCTTAAAAGATTTTTTAAAAGGCTTTTCTGGTCTCAGACTTTATTATTGAAATATTCAGGCTGATGTCAAACATGTTTTATAAGTGTAACAGTTTCCAAGCAACAAGCATTGCTACAAGGAACGGTGAAAGAAATGTTTCACAAGATTGAAAAGACACTAAATGTCTGGGGGCAAAGAAAGAACTGATTGACTGACTGACTGGCCACATTAGCATCCACACATTTGCATAAAAAAATCATGTAGTGACTCTTCATCCAGATGGGTTCTTGCTCACGTTTTCTCATGTTTGCGAACAACAGGAAAAGAGTACGCAATATCCTGCTGTGCCCCCTAATGGCTTGAAGGTGAAATGCACACACTTTCGTTTACAAAATTACATGGTGCGTGCTTCTTAATTGTAAAACATGTAACTTTTACTCTTTTCTATCTAAGTGATCCAAATGGTACATTTTTGACATAAAATAAAGATTTGTTGGTAATGGGCTCTTGAATCATGCAGATTAATTTCCCCACATTTACTGGCAACCAGAGGAACTGTAGCTCAAACTCCAACACAAATCCTGCTCCTGTAGGTACAACTGCCCCTGAGGGTTATAAATAATTAACATACTGGTTGACATAAAGAATCAATGAGGGACCGCATCCAACAGAAACCATCAGTGTCAGCTTTTGTGTTGTATGTAGCTTGTGATTGCAGCAGGGTAACTGCCAGCTACATTGGTCTATTGTAGACAAAAAAAAGCGGTCGCACAGAATATCTGTGAAGAGACACATTTCCCTCACATCCAGGAAGATGGGGACAGGACATCAGGACCCAAATAAAGTTGCTGCCCACAATCCAAATCATTGTGGACTGAGTCAGCAGTGTAATGTGTGGCTCTGAGGAACAGAGTCACGGCCTGATTAACATCAAGGGGACAAGAGACAACATGAGCTGCTGGGCCACATATTCATGACTCATTCCTCCTCCTTCTCCTCCTCCTCTTCTCTGTGTAGTTTGAACAATATTACTCTCCAACCGACCCCCACAGCTTCAGCTTCTGCCTGAACATCCACCTACAGCAACATGCGCTGCTGCCGCCACCTGCTAGTAAAGCTTTCAATTTCTATCTTCTGACTTCTGTCTTCGGCAGCCTGCAGCGTCATCTCCACCTTCGGATTCTGTTCTTCTGCATATTCTTGCCATTCTATATTTCAACTATCCAACCTACGGCTTCAGTCTCCAACCGCTCCAATTGATTTTGGTGTAGAAATACATCAAACCTCAACATAAAGGTACTTCCTGTTCCATCAAGATGCATCATCATCCTCTACTCTCAAGAGTCTGGCAGACTTCTGTCACCCAAAACTCCATCTATATCCTGTGCTACCCAGGTAAGGAGTATCTAACTCCACCTGCAACCTCTGCTACACTCCACCCAGTCTTTCTGAACTGGAGAGAGATCCAACTTCCACCTCCACCTCTTAACCCAGATGTTTTCTTCATATTCTGTATACATCCATTGTCCTCCGGGTCAAACATGACCCACCATCACTAAAGAGGTAAAATAAAGCAATTTCATTTCATTTTAAACACCAAATCTATTTTTAATGAAGAAACAACCTGTCATTTATCAGAAACTGTGTGAATATGTTTGAGTTGAGATGTTTTACATTTTTATAATGCAGAAAGACTGCATTCATTCAGGGGACACCACTCGTCCAACAGGAGGGTTAACATCTTCCTGGACCCAGGATCCTGAAGAAGAGAAGCATCTTTCCCTCAGTTGAGTTGTTGTCATGTGTCACAACGATCAACACGGCTGCTTCACAGCGATTAGATCAGGTGATGTGACTGAGTACGAGTCAAGTGATTAATCACCACGCACGCACCTCACCCAGCCCTGTGGCACTTTGAATTGCTGCACCTAAATCAGCCCAAATAGCAGGTGCTCTCGGTGACGCCCACGCAGTTTAAGCATCAAAGATCTAACACTTTGCACAAAAGCTAATAAATTATCACAAACATGAACACACTCTCAACCGAAATGAAAATAAACAAACAAACCAGAATTCATCCATGACTCTGGATACAGTTAGAGTCCAAGAAGCATGAACCAGATGGTAAATCTGTGGCCACCGTTACGTCAGCTTCCCACAACCACATGTGGACATGATAAATGCCATCATACGTGAGTTCTGTCAGACACTCTTTATTTACCAGTTCTGGCCTTGTAGAGTAGTCTACAGAGCCTGCCATGTTGGTTTACCATGTTTCTACCAGAGCCCAAAAGGGACAAAGCACACATTGTTTTATCAGCAACATCATTAGAAATAATCATGATTTCTGACATGGACTGTACATCTGATCAATCTGATCAATCGAAAGACGATCATGTAACAGCCCAACTCACTGTCCACACTTATGTTTTATGGTTATCAAAGTTTCATATCATGAATCACAGCATTTAAATTCCTCTTGGTTTTTTTTTTCCAGATATAAATAAATGTTTCATCAACCTATCTGCGAATAAACCAGACTTTAGAGCTGTAACTGTTAAAGTGTCCCCAACTGTGATACATATTAAAGCATTTGGATTTAATTGAATCTTACACAGTCAAGGATTGCTGCTGATCTGCTGCTGAAGAGTGATGTTTTAATAAACTGTAATATTATATTGTTGTTGCTGACAATGCAGTAGTGTTCATCCACTAAAACAGGGTGAATCATAATCTCTTTGTTTTTGAATTCAACTTATATCTGTGTTTTATGCTGCTACGCCCCCAGGTGGTGGAGACCCACTATGACATTCTTGGATTCTTGAAAACAAAACTAAGATTTGGCGATTGTGTTCCCTTTGCTCCATTTATCTAATATATACTGTTTACACATAGATGTGACCTGTTACATAAGGTTTGTATAAAGTGTATAAACATGTGGATTAACTGATTCAGAGTCAAAGTTCTCCCACTTCCCTCGCTCTGTGTATGTTTCTGTTCCTGCTGGCGGCCTACAGACCTCATAACAGACTACGTTAGATTCATTATTTATCCACACACACAGAGAAAGAGAGAGAGAGAGAAGACGGTAACACTGAACTAACAGCGTCTGGCCCCAGGTTTTTCTCTGTCACTTTGATTTAAACAAATGTGATTAAACTCAGCACCATGGGAGACCAATACACAATGAAATAACAGAGCTCATAAAACTAAATGCTGACCCAGCGCTTCTTCAAAGACAACAAACACCACAATATTAGTAATTAATGAGGTTCATTTCCTTTGTTGTTATGTGTTTTACGTTCCCACTGAATCTGAACCATAAAATCTGACTGAAGTGAAGTGAGGAAAAAAAACATCTCTGTGCTTTAAAGCAACAGTGGTTTTAATCAGGTATTAGTATCAAGATATATTGTCATCTAATTTATCATTCACACACATGTTGAATAAATATATTTAAGTTTATATTATAATATAAATATAATATAATATAAATATAATATTTTATATAACTATAACTATATTATAACCTGTTCAAAGGGAGTTTTTTTTTTCTATCAGTTGTCACCAGGTCCTTGTTCACTGTGGGAACTGTTGGGTTTTTCTGTTCTATAATATTGTAAGTGCTGTATTACATCCTAACCACAGACTAGCTGTGAGATAGTACATTTAAACACCAAAGGCCACCTCCATGTCCTGCTATAAGTACTACATACAAGTACTTCTACACCTGGTAATGTTAAGACTTAACTATCTCATTCAGTAATTCTGGTGCAAAATTATCTGCTCAATCGCTTAAATAGTGTTGTATAGCAAAGAGTCACACTAGAGTAGAACAGATATTCGACCAAAAATGACTTGAAAAGTCAATGAAAGTAAAAGTACAAGTATGTGTAAATAAAAATAGAAGGCAGTCAGAACTATGAATATTATGAAGTTTATCCAGCACTTTAAAACATGGAGCCTACAACAATCTTTATAGATAATGTCTTAAATCTGAACAAAAGTACAAAAGTTTCCAGAATTTGTTAGATAGTGACATTTTTTAAGTTTTTCCATCCATCCACCCTTTAAGATGGAGCTGACATCGATCCTCAAACATGGTTTTAATGGCCTAAATAGTCACAGGTAGACTTACAGTGAACCAGAGCGGTAGAAAAAACACCACATTTCATGTTATCTGATGTTTGTAACAACAATGAACATTGAAAATGAATCAGAGTAAATGCATGTAATTAAGTTAGGAAATGTAGTGAAGTAAGTGAAAGTAGGTAAGTAGTAATAGTACAGTAGGGAAGTATTATTACTCTGTTAATATACAACACAGCTTACAAAGCATCAGCAGTCCTCTCTCCAATGTAATGTATTGTACAGACAGTCAATGTTGTTCTTCCTGCAGCAGACTGGAGGAGCTGTTGGATCACAGCGAGATCAAGTGAACCCTGAGAGAACTGACAGATGATGAGCCACAGTCAGAGTGAGAGCAGTGAAAACAGTCCCCAGCTACAGGATTTTAGTCAGAGCACTGATCATTAAAAACTAGTGCAAAGTTAATTTAGAGGGAGACTTAATTTGTTTTATGGCATTTCCTAATACAACAATATATATAATACAGCAGCCTTAAAATCAGATGTCATGTTGAGATTTGCCTAGAATTAGATTATGTGATCCCTTTTATTTCAGTTCATATTGGTGTAGTAGAGGGTTATGGTAAATAAATTCATAATAGTTTAAATTTATCACTAAATAACAGCTATGGTTTATGGAGAATATGTGGACATCTGGGCCCCTGAAGAATCAGGGCTCTATCTCTGCAGTTTGTTTTGTGTCTTGGAGTAGAAAACAAAACCAGCATCCTCCATATAAAACACTCTCCAGTTTGATATAAACTGACTGGGATTCTTATCATCAGTATGTGTTTTCTGTTTAAGACACGTTGACTATTCCGTCGTCTTATATGAGGACATGAGATGCACACGTGAGTAAAAATGTGGAAGATATTACATCAGTGTTTATTTTGGTATTTAAGAGGAAAAATCAAACATATTTATTCCATCACTGTCCATATAATATAGTCGTATAAATGCGTGCGTAAAACGGTTGGCTCCACCTGCAGCTGCTGACCCATAAGCTCCTGTAAAGCTTCTTAAGTGCCTCAGTTTTTATCTGTGAGTCACTCGCGCAAAGATGAGCTACGGGGACCGCTACACCTCGTCATCCTACCGGAAGATTTTCGGGGATTCTCCCCGTATCCCCGTCTCCTCCTCCCGCCTGGGCAGCAGCGGTCTACCCCGGGGCTCCGCGGGATTCAGAGCCATGGCCGCGTCCAGGAACAGCGCATCATCCTTTAGCTTGTACCGGAGGCTCGGACGCTCCTCCGCCTCCTTCTCCCCGGTGCCCACCGACTCTCTGGACCTGACCCAGACCACCGTGGTCAACAGTGAACTCAAAGCCATCAGGACTAACGAGAAGGAGCAGCTGCAGGTGGGTCAGAGACACATGATGAACTTGATAAAACAGGACATTTTATCACAAGTTTTCATTAAATTTTACATCAGATGATAACAAATATCAAATACCAATATCATCCGAACTTGAGTTAACCTTTGACTACATGCACAAAGCTCATTATATCTACTTACAAAAAGTAATCTGGTGTTTAGTCTGTGAAATGAATCATTTTTCAATCACCCTGAATCTGAACATTAGTATCCTCTTAAACCGACTCCACATCTTACACACCTTTCTTCACATCCCAGCAGGAGGCAGAGGGAGTCACCTAGTTGTGGATGTTCATATTTTTCTATGATTCACAGATTTCTTATCAGTGATTGATTTAATGCTGGACTCACAGAACAGCATCTGGACCCAATTTGCTGTATGAACAAGTAAAAAAAATCCCTCAATTAAAGCTGCAATAATTATCTTTTTCTAATGTAGAATGTGTTTGTTCTTTTTCTTCACATTGAAAAAGAATGAATACATTCTACATTGTTGCTTAAACAATTCATTCATGATCAAAATAAGTTGACATAGGTTATTAGGTTATTATGTTGAGAATATGAGGGAGACATCAATGTGGTGCTTTTCTTCAGTTCATCATAATTTTAAAGCACCTATGTGTTTAGTATTAGGTGGCATCTACCAGTGAAGTTCAAGATTGGAACCAGAACAATCTGTTTCACTATGTTGGAGAACCTACAGTGACCTCTAGATAACATAATGCTGCAAAAAGCCCTTTTTGGTGCCAGTGTTTGGTTTGTCCCTTTTGGGCTCTGGTAGAAACACAGGCTCTGTAGAGTAGGACATGCTCTGTATATGCTGATAAATACACAACAATTCCTTTTTTGAGATGAGTATGCACTTATGAAAACACAACTATGAATATATTATACAGTTTCTGCCAGTCAATCCTTAACATTGGTCACAGTGTTCAATTAGCAATGTTGCCAATGTGAACTATATTATTGTAATGATATATTGCTATTTTATGCTAATTTACCACAGCTCTAATACATTGTTAGTGGATCTTTAAGTTTGGTTCATTTATAACAAGTGTAGTCTTTAGTGAATCAAGTATCTTGTATTGTAACCCCCCTTTGGAAAATATTGTGTGATGAAAAACATTGTGTTCATCTTTGTCACTCAGGGCCTCAATGACCGCTTTGCCATGTTCATTGATAAAGTGCGACAGCTGGAGCAGCAGAATAAAGTCTTGGAGACAGAGTTGGTGACCCTGCGGCAGAAACAAAACGACCCGTCCCGCATCGCTCATCTCTACCAGCAGGAGATGAGGGAACTTCGGGCGCAGCTGGAGGACTTGAGCAGGGACAAGAACCGCATCCTGGTGGAGAGGAACAACATAGAGGACGAGCTACAGGTGAAACCAGTGGTAGTTTGACAAGGATAAAGAGAATGGAAGGTTTCTTTCTTTGTATTTTGTTTTCACTTGTTTTTCTATTTGTATTTATGGCTATACATCATCTTATGTCACATTTTAGAAGCTCAGTGTGAAGTATGATGAGGAAGTTAGGGCACGGGAAGAAGCTGAAAAGACCCTCAAGTCTTTTCAGGAAGGACGTGGATGACGCCACAACTGTTCGTCTTGACCTGGAGCGCCGTCTGGAGTCAATGATGGACGAAATCTCCTTCCTGAGGAAGGTCCACGACGAGGAGATCCAGGAGCTGAGCAGCTTGATGGAGGCACAGCAGGTTTCCGTGGAGATGGAGCCCACCAAACCGGACCTGACCTCGGCTCTGAAGGAGATCCGCAACCAGTACGAGTCCATCGCCTCCAAAAACCTTCAGTCGGCCGAGGATTGGTACAAGAGCAAGTTCGCCAGCCTCAGCGAACAGGCAACAAGGAGCAACGAGGCCATGAGAGCCAGCAGGGAGGAGATCAACGAGTTCAGGAGGCAGCTCCAGTCCAAGACCATCGAGATAGAAACCCTTAGGGGCGCCAACGAGTCTCTGGAGAGACAGCTCTCAGAGATGGAGGATACGCACAACGTTGAAGTCACAGCCATGCAGGCAAGTATTCAGTTACTAAGAAGGTATAGTGAGTGTTGCCTAATATCAGTTACAGAACTAAAGGAGCAGACTGTATGTTAGCCTCTCTGCTACTCTAGGCTACCCACAATCCTTAGCTCTCATGGCACCCCGCTGACTTCGGCCTGGATTTTAGAAGCAGTGTTGGCACAGTCTGTGTGCAGGTCAGTTCTGTCTACAACCCTGCAGAGTAATAGGATTGGACGTGAGCAAATCTCAGAGTCGACTTCCTGGTGAATTATGTCACAGCTTGAATAAAGCTGTTAGCTAACCGCACACCACAGAGAGGTCACAACTTTCATGTGTCTGTGATCTCATCCATTTACTCAATTTTGGCCACAAACAGAGAACTGCAGTAAAAGCTGACTGGTTTTAGACAAGAACTGAAATTACTGGTATATTTATTGCAGCACAAACAATGTAATCGCTGTTTACCTCACCACTACGAAATACAAAAACAATGCACGACTTGCTAATTTATTAATCATTTTTGTTTTAATTGTTTGCCTATTAATTAGTCCCAGCACTTATTTGCTGTCTTATCTAGCTTTAGATACCACTACCAGATGTAAAGTTAGACTAGAGACAAGTCATACAAGAAATGTTTAGCTGAGCTTAGCTTAGCATAGCTTGTCTCTGCTGGACCCATTAAACAAATGTGAAATACTATATTTATTTATGAGCTTTACAGGTGGTGGTAGGCAAATTTTATTACCACTGGACAGATCCAGGGTAGCTGTTTACCTCCATTTCTAGTCTTCATGCTAAGCTAAATTAGCTAATACAGAGTCAGAGGAAGAGTGTAAAGGTCCAAACGAAAAGGAAAAAAATGCCACAAATTCACAGAGGAAAAACTGGAATATCCTCTGAGATCATAAAGGCATAAATTTATATGTATATGCTTTTTTTGTCATGAACCACATTACATGATGCCACCATGTAATGTTTAGTTCAGTTGTTCAATATCAGAGTTTTTTCTCAAATATTTTCTCCCTCCCCTGACTCCTGTTTGCCTATAATGACCCTGATTATACCATCGTACAAATCACAAAAGCAGACAGATTAATGTGTGTCTATTTCTGTGGTAACTCAGAAACTGGTTCTTTAACTGAAGAGCAGAAATAGAAAATATAATTTGCATGTATGATGACAACATTACTGTAAATAAAATAAATACAATGAAGACTCTTCTCTAAAGGTTTGACAGTCTGTCAGTTCAGGTTGACGGTCTGAAGTCAAGACGTGCAACAGTTCTTGTGTGTTGATGAGATTAACTTGTGATTTGTTTAAATAGGTTTGGGAAGGACATCTGCTTTCACTGCCTCTTTAGAGAACTTAAAACTTATTCCTTCAAAGGAAGAGGAAATTACACCACATTATAGTATATACATGATATGTGAGTGTATTTAATAATTCTCATTTCCAATGTGACAGGACACTATCGGCCACCTGGACACTGAGCTGAGGAACCTGAAGGGTGAGATGGCTCAACACCTGAGAGAGTATCAGGACCTGCTCAATGTCAAGATGGCGCTGGACATAGAGATCGCCGCTTACAGGTGCTGATTCAAGTAAAGGACAAACCAAATAAAAGATGGCTACCTTTTAACTGGTGTGTTAAGTCTGACATGGTTCGTTTGGTTCTTTAAGGAAACTGCTGGAAGGGGAGGAGACTCACTTCAACTCGGGGATGTCTTTCGGTGCAACAAGCTACAGCTTCCAGCCTCGAGCCTCAGCTGCCACCGCCTCCTCCTCCAGGAGTGGCGCCAGGGAGAAGGAAGGAGCAAAGAAGGAAACTTTTAAAGACGTGGGTGAAGATAAAGACAAGGCGGACATCAACTCAAACTGAACACAGACAGACAGTGAAAGTGGACATACTGCATGTGTAGTTAGGTCATAGCGACATACTGTATTTGTTTGGGGCGATGTTGATACACGTTTCGAGATTAGAACCAACAGTCACCTTTGTACTGTCAAATCTAATATAAAATGAATCTTAAACATTACCTTTCCAATATAAACTCTTTCTGGTATTCTGATATTGTGCAGTAATAGATTTGTTTTGAAATATATTTGATGTTTCTGGATAATTAAACCAAGTGAATAAAAACCTACCACCACCACAAGGTACATAGAAGATGATGCTTTTAGATGGTTTCTGTGATCCTGATATAACCAGTGTTACAGATAAGGTGCTTTATGTTGGCAACAGGAAGAATAGCAAATGTGTTTTATTACAATATTCAGCATGTCAAATGGTAAAAGGTGTAAAAACAAACAAACCAACAACTGTTGTTTAAGTCACACTGAATAAAAAGATATGAGTGGCAAACTGTCTCCTTTTATTTTAAAGGAATTCAAAAAAACTCAAGAAACGTTTGCCGTTTAATATTTTACCCATAATTCCACCTCCTACCTCCTCAAACCAGGAAACATGATGAATTAGGAAAAAATCTGTTAGTTGTGCACTTATTTATTAATGCAAAGTGACAAAACAAGTAGTTAAACTTTTTTGACAAACTCTATCAAAGACGTTTTCATACAAAGTTTTTTTTTTCAATTACTTGAGTTGTACTGAGCTCATTTTCACATTCATTTACATCAGCAAACGATCTGTATAGAAGTTAAGAACTCCAAAATGTATAAATCAGTGAGAGGCAAGCAAGGAATTAAAGGCACACACACGCACTCACAAACCTTTGGTAGTGGTAGTCCTTTTGTTTCAAGCCCTTTAAATCAGAAATATCTATCTGAATCCATCACAGTCAAATCCACAAAGTCATAAATACAAAAACACACTAGAAACAGGTCCCTGCTTTTGAAAGAGATAAAGTGGACTGACTCGTCCAGTTTCAGCTACAACAGTAGTCACAGTTTTAGTGAAGAATCACATAACCACCACTTAATAGACATATCGGCAGTAAGAAGAGGAGTCCGTCTCCTCCACTCATTATGTAAAATTAATTTTTACACGCTGGCACTTAAATTAATATTGAGAGATGAACATTTGATGCTACAGTGTGACACAGGAAAAACATCTTTTTTTCTAAAAAGAAACACGGCTTCGAGTTCCTCGTTTTCACCCGACGTCGTTGTCCCCGACAGTGGTGAAGCAGTTATATGCAAATATAGACTCGCTGCTCCGCGTTTCGACAAGAATCTGATGAGGATAATCAAAGTCCGAAAAGGACAAAGTGTTCAAGACTGAGAGGGCAGGACTAGGCCGAAGTGCAGCACCAGCAGACCATCCTGGAGGGCAGAGAAGGAAACAGCATCAGGGGACGTTTCCTTTATTTTACAGAACAAAGTTGTCCACTTCCTGTGTGTGACTGTGACTGTGATGTTTACCTGTAGCGCGTCTTCACCCACAGAGCTCTGGATGTCTTTGAGCGACTGGTAGTGATCGAGGAGGTGATCTCCACAAACCACGTCCACCTGCAAGGACATGACATGAAGGAACAGCTGATGATTATAATGAACTGGATGTGGATGAATGAGTAGAATAAAGAAATAAATAAAGAGAAAAAAGTTCCTAGATCATTTTCCATTTTCCACCAGGAAAAAAGGAAACATAATGAATTAGGAAACACCTTTTAATTGTGGACTCATTTATTCATTCAAACTCACACAGACAATCAGGAAAACTTTTTTTTTAAATAAACAAACTATCAATTCCCATGATTCTACAGTAATCTAAGAGTTAAATGACTCGTGGCGCTCGTGAAACTGGATCTGTCTCTGTGTCCTCTCCAGGTTCGTCCAAACAGGTGAGCGCAGAAAATCACAGTAAGCTGCTAATCCTCATCCACGTGTTACTAAACACTCCTGACTCCTGATTTAATACAACACAAACTCGGCGCTGATGAACGTTTCGGTTCTTCTGCGCTCTGAGGACGACACCTCTGATCCAGCCACTTCTATTTACAATCACGAGCCTTTTCTGTCTTTTGCTCTGACACAGACGTGATATCGCCACGGTAACACCTGCATTGTAATCAGATTATGTTTGTCCTTAAGGAGTGTCTGCTGTCCTGCTGAGTTTTTGACCCGAGTGGCCAACCTTTCTGCATTCAACTGTTTGAATTCAGCACTTTCATTTCTCATTTATTCCCCACAGTGAGACACTTAAACAGTGTTTTATGCCATCACGCTGCCGTTATCTGGATGATATCTTAGTCCAACAAGAAGTCATGTGACTTTTAAGCACCACTCGATTAAAGGTGAACAGTCATCGCAGTCTCAGGTCACCTGGTTTCCTTGAAGTACCTCTCTGCATTTATTCCTTCTTCCAGCCTGATCAGTCTCAATGTCTTTGCCACTGAGAATCAGCTCAACACATAACACTGTCGCCACCAGACCTCACCATAGAGATGACGTGATTCACCGGTATTAATCAAGTCCCTCACATACCTTTCATCAGATGATCAACCACTGTAACAACTCCACCATAAAGACCTGATTTAAACAAATCTTATGACAATGGTCAATTCTCTGCTGACGACTTCTGAAGCTGAATGAAACCACTGGGTTCTACCTCTAACTAAGATCCTTGTTGCTCGTTTATTTTGTTTAGCAAGACACGGTTCAATAAGACTTCATACCTCTGACCTGATCTATGTCTCACCACTATTTTCTCACTAAAGTCAGACAGACATATTTAGACTTATTGTATTGGTGTTTCTACTGAAAAGCTGTGACTTGTGGAGCCTTATATACAAAGTGTGTGGCTTTTCTAAAATACGTCCTCTCAATTTGGCACAGGTGAACTGAAAACAGTCAGAGTAAAATGCATATACACAATCCAACTTTATTAATTTAAATGTAAAAGGTTTTAGGACAATACAATTAGCAAACCTTAAAAGGATTTTAATCAGTCTCCGAAGGTAACCTGGTGACTGTGCACACCTACGTTACACTGTAAAGCCCTCATCCTGATCATCGCAAAGTCAGTCGTGTCACTTTGTTGCCTGATTAGCTGTCAACCTGGCAGACTCACTCACTTGGCAGGTCGGGCTGAGCTCCATCTTCCTCCTGATGAACAACTCCACGTGGCGGATGGTGGCTTCACCTGACACACGAACGTAACGTCTTTCTAGCGGCTACGGGGGAACAGAAAGGTCAGAGGGATATACTGTGTCAAAATCTCACACAATTATTCTTTTATAAAATCTGACTTATTGTGTTTAAATATTTCACATAAACCTAAATTAACAGATCATATCAATGGGCGAGTAACTCAAACCAGACCTGTTCTAAAATACCAGAAGTACAAGTGAAGTAAATCTGATTATAACCTGATAATTATTTACGTTAAGATTTAGGTCATTACCTTATAGTTGCTGATGCCCTCTTCAGCCCTGAAATAAAAGCAAACAGCGTGTTAGTTTATTTCTTACTGAGCGGAGTGTGAGATAACAGGACCATCTGCTGACACGTCTCTGTAACTGCAGCGCAATTTCATTCATGTCTACAACTCTATGTCGTGAGACTGGTGTTCACATTGTTGCACAACCTGATCCAGCGACAGGAGATCACTAATGATAAAATCTGCCAACAGGAAAACCCCCAATGAGCTTCTTTAAAACGAATTACCACTATTTTTATTGTAAACAAAATCTGGCCGCTCAAAGACAAATTTGGCTACAAAGTACAAACACTACAAATCACAGACTGAGCGAAGATCGATCACAGGTCTGACAAGAACGTTTTTAAGTTTTTAACGTGTTAAACATGCAACTCATTCACAAAGATTAACAATATTGATCAGGCATCAATAAATCTACACATGTGAATTAATTGTTAAGCTGTAAAAACCATTAAACATTAAAAATAATTATTCTAAAGTTTCAATATCACAATCACAAAACATACAATTGTTTTTATCAATATTACAATATTATTCTAACATGACTTTTTCTTTTTGTAAAATAGATGGAGTGAGGTATCTGCTTCTGATTCTCATTTTAATTTCTCTATGATCTTCTTGTGTAGGAGGAGAAATCCACTTTGCTGAAGTTTTACAACTGTAAATTTAATGTGTCCAGAAACTTCAGTCAGTACAGCAGCTGTAATAAACGTCTGATCACATCCGTACCCTACAAACTCCAGCAGCAGAGACACGTCCAGCTCAGGAGGGATGGTGAACACAGACTGAGGAGCGTTTTCTTTCTTCTGCCTTTTGACCACAACAGGACTCGGAGAAGAGATCACCACTGTGAAAGAGGAATCGCTTTAGTTTGATGTCCAACTCTGAGGATTTTGATTTTCAATTCAATCAATTTAATTTGTATAGAAACAAATTATAACAGGAGATCATCAGTTTTCGCATAGGGCAGGTAAAATTGACATTACAACACACTACACTTATTACATGTAGCAGCAGTGGTGAGGAAAAACACTTTTTTTTACTCTCAAAGCAAAAAACACAAACTATCAGTCTGATAAAAACTGAAAATACTCAGATCAACCAGAGGGGGCACTACAGTGTCTGTTACTCATAAACAGAGAGGAGAGAAGAGAAAGTTGTCTAATATTATTTGGCAACATTTCAGTACAAGTACAAAGTGAAATACTGCACATTACACAACACAGCTGACGCTGTCCAAAAAAACTATTAACTGAAACTTTTAATTTAGAACTGATTTTACCTGGTTTAGGAACCTCCAGTCCTCTCTCTTTGTAGAATTTACACATTTGTTCTCGTTCAACTGTAGAAAACAAAGAAAAGACAGAACAAGAAGAAACAGGAAGTTCATCAGTTACACTGAAAACATTCCTGTGCCGTGTCAATTAAATGTAAAATTTGCAACTTGTTGCAATAACTGTACTATTTTAAGTTAAAGTGTGCTGTATGTCATTTGAGTAACAGGTTAAATACACTATGTACTGCTGAATAACAGGGTAGGATTTCATCTAATGAAAGATGAACTGACTGTAGGTCAGTAGGTTGTTAAACAGCAGACTAATCATCAAACTTTGCTGATTTCTAAATTAATTTGCTTAAATGTTTAATTTGAAGCTACAATTCCTTAATGATTTCAGTGACACTGAACAGTGCTGAGCTCACTTTGTTATGATTGTTGTTCCTGCACATGTACTTACCCTCTTCCAGGAAAGGAACCATTTTGTAAACAATATCCTGCAGCTGTCTGTCGGGCCTGGAGGAAAACAGAGATTGAGGTTTAGCAGACTGTTTCATTACAGACCTGGGTGTAAACACAATTGCTTAACTTGCTTTTCTCGAATTAATGTCATGAGTTTCAAGCCACTGAAAATTTAGAAATATTCAATTTCACAATAATGTTTAAACAACTATTTGTTTAACCTTCTTTTTTTTCTGACTTAACTTTACTGAGCTGTCAACATTTGGCAGCTGAGTGTCAGTTATCTGGTTATTTAACCAGTAAAGTAATTGACTAAAAGTACCAAAATATTTGAGAATGAACAGATGTACCTGATGTTGTAAAGGGGCTGCGTCTGGTGGACGACAATGCTGCATGTGGGACACCTGTTGCTGTAGAAGAAGTGTTTCACGATGCAGGTTTTGCAAACTGGAAGATGGTAAAAATAAAATAAATAAAAATCAGTGAGAACATCAGGCATGTAACAGCCAGGATAACAAGGCATTTTGACCCTGACAGAAATATCAATACTCAAGACATTACATTATCTTATAGCATTATTCTTACATATCCTATACATACATTATCCTTGAGATGGATTCCTTAAGTATATTTGTTAAAGAAATGTGCTTAAAACCTACAATGAGCAGGATATCAGCAGTAGAGAAATAAACCGTTGGACAAAACAATGTTTTTGATACCAAAGTTCTTGCTCAATATTGGCCGGTGTATAAACTGATACAGATGTACTGGTGAAACACTGCCCCATGTGCTTTATCAGCTGATCTCTGGAGTATTATTGAGTCTTTTATCTTGAATGTTGTTGACATCATGCCAGGGGTTAAAGATTGGACTTTTAATGAACATATCATGTGGGAGGCAGTAAGGTCTGCCTTACAGAGGAGAAAGGCAAAGCTTTTATGTTGCTTTTCATTTAATAATGAGGTATTAGTTTTACTATAAACTTCCCTGAGGACTCCAGGAATAAAGTAAATTAATCTTACATGTGTGGAGACATTCTGTGATGGTGGTGGCGTCGATGAGGAAGCCGCAGCACAGGGCACAGCGGATGTACGGATAGAACTGGTTGAGAGGAAGTTTGGGCTGTAGGACCGTAAACACATCACAGAGAACGGCGTTAAAACATCCACGAGCCTGTCGTAACCACGTAATCACGTAAACGTCACGTGATTTCACACCTGCATTTTAAAAACACTGACAGCAATGACACGTTCTACTGTCGAGATATGTTTCACTTCAGTTCGCCAGGCAGCGTAAACAGGTGGAGCAACAGTGCTGGTTGTCGGAAAAGCGAGTTTATAAATAAATATCACACGTTTATAAGTGAGATACAAATATTTATAAACTCACCTCGTCCTCTGAGTCGGTGTCTGATAAGTGCGTTGACGCGTCATGATTCCTGTAGCCGTTTAAAGGCGATGACATTCCCAGCGGTTCAGATTCCCTTTTCTCCTTCAGATACGACAACTAAACAGAAAATTAAATTAATTATTTAAAATTACACGTCCGTCTACACGTCTAAGATAACTGCACTCTGTTTGTGAGTTAGCTACGTGTGGCTATCAAACGTTAGCTTGTTTATCGCGTCTATTAACATAAACATATGCCCGCGTGCAGCTAGCGTTAGATTTTAGCTGTTTGTCGACTTCTAACTGGTTTGGTTAAAAGCTCCACTATGTGGACAAACAACGAAACATCTCGACACGAAATACATTCACTTCTAACCTTTATCTACTTTGTTTTTTTTATCCAATCACTTTAGCAACAAGCAACTCAATTTCCCTCGCTCGTGTTACGCGAGCGGCAACAACAACTTGAATTCCGGTTGGGTTCTTTCAAAACAAAGGTAAAGCGCCACAAAATTAAGAATATGCACGTTTAAATACACCTTTACTTCGTTCTCACAATGTCTTTTAATTTTTTCCTATGATAAATACAGACTGTTATCTATTCATCATTCATAAGAGTAACTAAGTAATTACAAAAATGATTGACAGGTACCATACTTTTATTTTGGAAATACACTGACGTCTTTTCCGGTCATAGAGACGCATGAAGAGCACCCATTTAAAACTGTCTGGTTCTGGTTTAATTTTGCCAACAGGGGGCGCTTGAAGCATTAAGTTAGGTTGATGAAAATCACTTTACCTGAAGAAGCAGTTATTTCCATCTGTGGTTACAGTTTTCAGGTTTTTACCCTTACTCTTATTAATAGTTTCTTTATTAATTTTTGTTAGTGGTAGTGATTTAAGACTTCGGCTTGTAAGCACATTGGAGTTAGGCAACATTTTATTTATGAACTTTGTATTTTTCATAGTAAAAAGAACATTTAATATAGAAATAGAAAACACAGCCATAACAATAAATTGGACATCTTTTTATATTCACCAGTTAAATTTAAATCTATTCTCATTATAGTGTCAAAGAAGGACCAGTCATGTGTGGATCACAATCTCGCAGTCATCAGTATCATAAAGAGGACAAAAGTAAAAGTAACAATAGTCTCCCACTGCCGAACCTGTGTCGAGGGAACTCTATGTAGGAGCTTACATTCCTGGGCAGAACTCCACGCAACCAAATAAATAAAAATGGTGATGAAGCCGCTAAGCCTATATGAGAAGAGGATTTTGAGCTCCAGAGCTAAACTCCCTTTGTTCCTACGGCGACATCACAGGATGCAGCACACTGACTACGTGTAACATGTTACATGCACTGACATGCCCACCGTAGTCGGGACATCCCCATGCTTATTTAGTATGAGTTATGTCTGAGCAACATGGGTGTTCCTTCTGGACACAAGTACCAATGATCTACATCACGTTCATTAGAGCTTGGCAACCAACACCACAGCACAGTGCATTCTGGGACACCCGCTGCCATTTTGGTTGCCTGTGAATGAATCTATTCATTCATTCTTTTCCTGTTAGAGAAGTTAGAACACCTTGTTGCTGTTGTTGTTGTTGTTGTTACTGCCACAAATTCTATTTGGCAACGCTGAAGAGCAAACTGAAAGAATGTGAACTTTACTGTGAGAAACTCCTGCCAGGAAAAAGAAGAAATACCTGGAAAAAAATTAATTGCCTTAGTCAGAAATATGAGATCCTGAACTAAGAGTGGACTCTTGACCCCGAAGCCTTACCTACACTCGCTTTCCACTTTCAGTAGATGGGTGCACGACTTAGAAACATACAAACTGCAGAACTCAGTCTCTTCATTTACTGTTGTTCTTTGTCTACTTAAGTTTTGCACTCGCAGCACCTACGCAATCCACCGTTAAAGCCCTGAGTGACTGTCAATAGCCCTGGGAAGGTGGAGTGTGCCCATTGCACCTCTATGGCCCCAAGGGGTTAAGGCGTGCATGTAACTCATCTGTGGTGTCAGCAAAGATGGTGGAAAGTGTTTTACAAGATACAATAAAAAGATGTGAAAGATGCTGCAGTGGAAGATCAAGCTACAAATGACTGTAGTAGCATTTGAAAATAACAACAACTTCTTTGAAACAGGCAGAAAAGGTCTGATGGTGTTAAAATACAGAATAACACAACACAGAAGTCCTGTATTATAGCAGACAGTTTATTTCTGCCTTGCTTTGCACACAGTTCTGACGATCTCTTTGCTATTTGCACACCATAAGTGTTGATATGTCTGTGTTTGTAAATGGGAAACGGCAGTTTTCTCGATGTATGGTTACAAGGGTTATAGGTGCTGTGAACTCTGCTGTGAAAAGTTGTGGCCTGTAGTATCTTAGATATTCAAGAGCATGTTTAAACACCTAAACATGTGATCCAATAGTTTTCCAGTATTAATGAAAGAACTCCTGACACTTTTGGACAGATTGTACCTTTAGTTTTGCCTTATAAAATGCAGATAATCTGTAGACTACCTCACACTGACTATTTCCAGATGTGATCATACTTTTTCACTCCCAATATTAATTTCTTCATCAACGGCATCATTTACACCTTCACCTCTGTCTGCTTTGCAAATGCAGTGTGGCTGAATCAGCCTGTGTGTGTGTGTGTGTGTGTGTGTGTGTGTGTGTGTGTGTGTGTGTGTGTGTGTGTGTGTGTGTGTGTGTGTGTGTGTGTGTGTGTGTGTGTGTGTGTGTGTGTGTGTGTGTGTGTGTGTGTGTGTGTGTGTGTGTGAAGAAGCTGCCGGCTGCCCTGTTTGGCATCTTACATCTCTGCATGTTATTCTCTGAGGAGTGTCAGCAGCTATGAGCAGCTGAATCAGACACACATAAACAGTTGTTGCTATAGGAGGTGAAGATGATGTTCTGTTGTGGTGGTTTTAAGTATTAGAGATTACACTGATTTGATGAAAAAAGCGATAGAGAGGGTATTAAAGAGAGCAGAACTGAACTTACTCTGTTGTACCTTCACTCACAATCTTTATTTTTCCAAGTCACTGACTGCACATTTATATTGTTATGTAGATATGAATATATATTGGAAAGGAAAAGAATTTACAGGAAAATGCACCAAAATGTACACACACACTCACACACACACACAGCAATTGGCACACACACATTAATAGACAAAATCTTTCTTGTATGGCAGAAAATACAGCTAAAGCATGAAGCATATTATTATATTATCCTCTATTGTAGTTTCTAGGAGACAAAATGTTTATTGTAAACTTTCTTACTTTATGGTTGCCAGGTTTGTGCTCTGTAATTGCTGTCAGTGGACTGAATCCATTCATTATAATCCTCTTTGTCTCCTGAACATTCTGTCTCTTGAGGCCAGTTTCTGAAGCGTCTCGTGGTTAAAAATGTCGTTCTATGTGATTTCTCTGTGATAAATGGTGGACTACTTCAAGCCTGTGTGAATATACAGTTTCACATTTGAAGTGCTGTGGGCTTTTCTAGTGATTGTATCTGCAAATGATGCATGTTAGTCAATGTCAACAATGTAACACTGACATCTTTGAAGACCTTTCATAATGCTCTCGTTGTGGTCTTGTGCAAATATTCTGATGCCGAGTCTGAACGGGGACTTTCCCGACATCTGCTCACTGTGTCTAATGGTTTTTGTGTTGTCTGTGTTTGTGTGGCAAGCATATTTTGCAGTCATGCACATCTTCATACCTGAACAATTGCTTTGTATTTGTCTGCAGCTGTCACATCACAAAGGACGCAGCAGACCAGAGGCTATGTCTAGAAATCAGTTACTGCTGCTGATTTTCTCAGTGTTTTTGTTATGGAAATGAGAATTACTAATGGGTTCATAATTGCTTTAAGTGATATATTTATGGTATAAAATTAATTAATTAGAATTAAGAATATGAACACTTCTCAACAGAAGTGTTCGTATTCTCTATTCTCTCTCTCTCTCTCTCTCTCTCTATATATATATATATATATATATATATATATATATATATATATATATAAATGTTTAAGAGAGCATATATGAGTGAGGTGACAAGCGATACAATGTGAGCCTTGTGTTTTCATAAGCCATTTGAAAATCAGGTGAAGATCATAGTGGATTCTTATCAAACTTTTTGCAAAAAATTAATGTAGAAGACTTGAAATTCACTGACCTTTACCGAAAAAACAGAGTCTGCATCCATGCTTGGAGCTGACTGAAGTGTTTGTAGCCATTATTTCTTTGAGCTTGGTGATAATATTATTGTATTGTACATACACGTTTTCTAATATTATCCATATCCAACTTATCTAAAATGTAAGATAAGACACCAACAGCAAGCAGCAACTAAAAAATTTACACTTTTCAGCGTCACCTCTATGGCAACACAAGCAAAAAACATTTGGATTCAAACAAAATGTACAATGTACACAGTACTCACAGTGTATTACAGGGTACACACAGAGAATGAGAGTGATGTTTATGGGACACCTCAGTCAGACAAGAAACCAGCTCAAACAGGCTTCTGATATCAGTGTAGTGTGTCTATTTATAACACTAGAGTGCAGAGCAGCCCTTAGACAATGGGAGGTAAGTTTCCATTGGTTCACTTCTGTCTCACATCCAACTATTTCAGAAATGACACTCAAAGCATTTTTAGCGGACATACTATACCCTTTATTGAAAGCCAGTTATGATACAAAACAGTTTCTTAGAAATAACTTAAAAACCATGTATATATTTATATATGTGTTATTTTAGTGGTTGAGCCACTTGGACCCTCGGTTGTAGCTGAACAGGCTTGTGACAACATGTAGTTATCTTCTCTATCACATCCCATATGACTCAGCTGTCTTTGCCATGTAGGGTTTCACCACCCTCAGTCAGCTTGGCAACACTGTGCGAGATGGAGCTGATTGACTGTGACAGAGTGGAAGGTTACAGCCAAACACACATACACATGAATTCCCCTGTTATGTTAGTTTACTAAATAGGTTAGTTTTGATTGTAAAAGTTCCTTTTTTCCATAACTGCACATCTTTCTGTGTTTGCCATCAAATCTGTGAACGTGATATCTTCAAAGCTGGTATTGTCTGGTGGTTGAATCATACTCTTTTCAAGCTCCGGGCTCTTAACTTGTGGCTGAAGACCATCACATATCATAATCATGTGGTGCTGTATATACGTAATTATGGGACAAACTGAAATAACACAAACTTTTTTCTTTTTTCTTTTTTTTTTCAGAAGCAGAGCTGCTCTGGAGGCAGGAATAATCTCATTAGTCGAGTTTCAGAAGTGACGCTAAATGTCAACAAACACAAAAATTATAAGGACCCACCGTAAATAGGTGTCACAGACACAATGACCTTTGCTAAAGCTGAAGGTACACTGAATACTGGGGCATGAAAAGGTAAGTGAACCTTTTTAGATCTTCAGATCTTCAGCTGCAGTGCAACTAATAACAAACAAATCTTTTAACTGTTTTTGTCCATTTTGAATCAGTCAAAGATTCACAGTGGAGGTTTGGTCTGTGAACCCCAACAGAAGCTAATTGGACTCAGGAGTTGGCAGAACCTGGAGTCCAATCAATAAAACAAGACTGAGGGGATGTGTTATAGCTATTTTTGATTAATAAAAAAACATGCCTTGCAAAAAAAGATATCTCAGAAGGATTGGTGATTTGCATAAAGCTGGAATGTGTTATGAGTTTAAATATTCATCTGTCCACAGTTGAATGAGTTGTGTATGAATGGAAATGATTTAGTTCTGTGGCTATTCTCCCTAGAAGTAAAGTGCCCTGCTGACTCTGAAGTCACAAGATGGAATGTTCAATGAAGATCAATAAATAATTGGAACCCCAGAGTAACAGCTGAAGGCTTGAAGGAATCATTAACCATGTGAAAACCATAGCTTTACTGCTTATCTTGCCATCATTAAAGACCAAAACCATCAAGGTATCTTACAGGATAATGTTTTGGTGGGTGAAGCTCAGTGGAAGTAAAAAAAAATATCTTCTACAGAATATCAAATAAAAAAGATTATCGCTACCAAAGGAGCTTTGACCACATATTAAATTCAAAGTATCATTTCCTATTTCCGCCAGCACTGTGAATTATTAATGGATGTTGTTCAATAAAGTTCACTGTTATTACCTTAATCACATTGTGATTGTCTAAATTTATAACTGAGATGAAGATCAGTTTGCATTTTATAACCTGTTAATGCAGAAACTCGGGATTCATGTATTTCTGCAGCAATCTCCATGGTCTGATGATGATACTGATAATAAAACACTGCTGATGATGCTGATGATCAAATAGCAAAAGAAACTTTTTTTTTTCCTGCAAGACACTATAACTAAAATGCTCTTTCTAGACAAGAAAAAAATGGACATCTCATGTCCGTGTCTGTGGTATTAAACATGTGACTTAGAGGCAGCATCATCATTTTACACCATTACTGACAAGTGTAATCTGTGACAATAAATACATTCAGCAAAGCAACAAGTAATGTAGTATATAGTGTAGATGCTACGCCCACCTGTAAAGGTTCCTTTACTTTATTCTTTGATATTTGAGAAGTTTTTGTCATTTTAAAAACACACATAAAGTGGAATTAGCTGTATTTTTAGATTTACGGCACTTGTGTATTAATAGAACCTTGCTATATCCCGAAAATAGCAATATACAGTTTTCATAGTTAGTCACAATCTACTATCGTGTGTCTTATATACCTTCCATACGGTCAGGTAGGTTCTTTGGCTCAGTACTGACCGTTTAAAACATTTTTACTTCCAGAGCAGCTCTGCCCCGGAAAATGTCAGTCTACAACTACAGTCTGTTGGACAGCGAAATAGGACCCTCTGTGAGCTGAGAGGTTGAGACGCTGCTGGACGAACGTTTCCCTCCTCAGAACTTCAGGAGGCTGCGTGGCTACTCAAGATCTTGCGGTGGGTCAAGGTGGAGGCGACAGATGGGCTTGTTGCACATGGGGCAGACACTTCGGATCTCTAGCCATTTTAGCAGACACCTAGAAAAAAAAAAACATTTTACCACACCAGGTTATGTCTGGGCTGATAGTTTAAGAATTAAGACAAAAACAAGTGGTTCTCAGAGTTTGATTAACAGTTGCAAAACAGGACTGACTAGTCATACATATAGGTTGTTCACAGTTCACAGGCACCGATGATACAGGTAGAAAAGAAAAAAGAAAGGCAAAGCAGTCAAGGTCACTCCTGCGCTGCAGGACAAAACAGGTCTCAGTTGCATGAAGTAGGCTCATGTTCAGACATGCAGGGACATATGTAGTGAGGAATTTGCTCATCATTTTCCAAAGAGGGACCCTGACAAAGTTGCATATTCTGATGTTTACTGCATCACTGACTGTTTCTGTATTTATTGGACAGACACATTTCGTTGAACTTGTTAGTCAAGATTTTTGATTAAGATGCCTCTGATGATTTGCAGAAACATTTTGTTGTTCCAAAAGTGTTAAGACCCAGATTTCAATTGAAGATCATTTGTACCCATGACCTTTAACATAATATATGAGTCAGATTTTTTGTTCATTTGGCATTTATACATAGAGTCAGATGTTCAGTCACAAGGCTGCAGAACTTACTTCTTGTGAAAAGCATGGGAACACGGGCACACGCCGAGCTCGTCTCTGCTGCGAAACTCTTCTAAACACACTGCACATGTTTGCTGTAAAGAGGAAATGACATATTGTGAAATCGGTTTGAAACTGACACATCCTGTCCTTTTAACTATTCTCAGCAGCACCTACTTTAAAATGTCAAGTCAAAATAATTAGCAATGCAAATGTCCAGAGCCACACTGCAATAATTAGATCACTGCCGTGACACATTACTCATACTAATAAGGTACAGCACTATCGATCAATATGCTGTTTTTGCATTTGGAATACATGACAAGTATCCATGTTAACGTCCAGGTAATAACAAAAAGTTTAACAAAGAGGTGTTATTTTCCAGGAATTTAATCAAAGATCCAGCAGTTTACAGTTTGTTGTTAGCTATTAATAAGACTACGATTTCTATTTTAGTGATGAGGAATAGTACCAAACCTTTATTAATCCAAAATGTGTTTTTCTTTAATTGGGTACAAGCATCCACATTGTTAGAGGTTTGTGTTAGAACATTTGGTTTGACTAGGACAGCATGTGCAACAATTTCAAGTTGTACTTGGACAATTCTGTACAAAGGTAATAGCAAAACATGCACTTCCCTGTTTCTCAAGCAAACTACTGATTTACTGTAACTGGTTCAAGTTGTACATTTCTTCAGAAAATTGTAGTAATTGCTTGGGTCATTTTGTGGTATTTTAAACCCTTGAATCACTAAGCTGCATTTGTCCCACTAGCCAGTTGCCAGTATTTACTCTGTATTCAACTTACACCAAGGAGGCTCAGTTTCTTCCCAGCTCCTTTCAAAACAACCTGTTGGCAAGAATGGATTTATCACAAAGTGCATATAGTTTAATATACAGATAAACACATCATTTAAATAGAATTCTTGTTCAAACTGGAAATGTCGTTAACTTCTTACCTCATTGTAGCCGTACTGTTCTCTTGCACCTTGTCGCCTCAGTCTGCAAAGCATAAAAACATGTCAGGCTGCAATTCAGAGCTATAAAATTCTATAAAGTGTCTGGTGGCTCCATATTTGTCTTCATCAGGACATGTCTTGTCATGCTGCATGAATCAGCCAGATTCCTGTAACAGCCTGTGCTTCTACGCCCACCACAAACAGATCCATAACACTATCAGTAAGATGTCCTGGATAAAATTCTTTTTAATACATTGATCATACAACATTATAAGCATAAATAGATTACTGTTGTTATGGATTCAGTCAACACATAAACTTGTTAGTCTCTAATGGAGAAACACGCAATTTGAGAAGTCATTGAAAATGATCAAATTACAGATGTTCTTGGCAACTTATCTACAAGATATATATTTGAACACCAAGTAAACACCAACATGACTGTAAAAATAGACTTGTTTCTGTCATTTAGTATCATAGACATGGCTAAAAACAACCAGATACCATAAAATAAAATCAAACTCCAGGTTCATCTGATCAGCAACACTCTTGGCTGATGTTTCTAAGCTTAAACCCAGCTTTACATACTGTATTTCCACAGTCCCATAGGTAAATTATTAAACCATAACATCTCCCGTGAGGGTGAAACAGGTTTTTCTAGGTATCTTTGGAAGTGAGCAGCATTGAACCGACCCACTGAAATAGTCTTTAAGCAAGGATTAACTGGAACCTTTGTCGTACGACTGACAATGTACTTGTACATTTCCATAACACAATGAGAGACTTCCGCATCAACAAATGATGTAAATCTGAGTCATCTGTGATTATGACTGATTCCATCTATTTCACATGAAAACTAAATTATACTAGATGATACCAGCGGACTGGTGATGTTTTGTCATTTTGTGTGCTATATTGATTGTAGTCGATATATTCCAGCAGTGGCCTGAGGTTGTAAACCTGCCTTTGTGATGGCTTTCTGATTTACATGTCGGTTAGTGGGTAGGTTGTATGCTGTATGGCTTCTCAAATCCAGGTGCAGTTTAAATCATATGTCAGCGGGGTGTGATATATAGCATTTATAGCTCTCTTCTCTCATACTTCTGCAGAAACATGTACAGAAACAGACAAGAGTACATTAGAAGATTTCAACTGAAATTAATCTGAAGTACCCCTACACTCAGGCAGGAATAACAAGGAAGGAATTTCACTTTAGGGTAAGGTGAGGCAGAAGTCACAGACTGGGGTTAAACAAGAACAATGTCTCTTCTCATAAGTCTGATCTTTTAAAGACTATACTGATCCTGTTGTGTACAGGAGCTTTACCTCAACCCAACCCTGCATTTTACCTGAACAGGTAGCAGCAGAAGATAAGGCTGAGCATCAGGATGAAGAGGCCAATGCCCAGGATGATGATGAAGATGTTTAGCGGCAGGTGGACGATCGCTTCGGACGTCATCTTGCAGTTGTAGTAGTTGAATTAATCCAAGACCATGCAGACTCTCTGGTAGAACGGGACATGGGGTAAAAAGATAACACAGAAGGGAAACAGAAATTGTATGAGATAACATGGAAATAACAAGGAAAGTAAGCATAACAGTTTTCCTCAGATTTTCATTCTTGTTGGAGTGAAAATCCTCTGAGACAGTATTTACAAAAAGCCTCTATGAACTATCCTTGAATATGTCTATATCATAAATATTATGAATGCATACTTGAATGGAGGCAACTATGCTAAGTTCACTTCTGTTCAATATTTTCAGCACTAGTTGTTAAACTGCGTCATATCCAAACTAATATTTTCATGAAAGGCTGGCATTAGTCAGTATAAGAATCTAATCCAACTGGGTTCTGAGTCAGCTTTGTCTCAACACAGAGATTAAAGCAGTCATGAATATACCCCACTGTTGGTAATAATGCAAATACACATTCGTGTTTTCACTTGAATGTTGAAAATGTAAGAAAACAGTACACAGAGACACAGTCAGATCATTCAGTTGAGAGGACTGTAGCCTACATTACGTGGTATTTACAAAGAATGTGTTCGTCTTCATACATTATCTACTACACAGGCAGAAGATGTTAGCATAAATAGTTTGAAAAATTCATATAAGTGTGGGTGAGCTTCCATGTTTCATGTCTTTCTGAATGTTTCTTTTCTGTTTTTGGGCTCTCAAGATCTCAAACTAGCAGACAACAGACAACATTTGGGCTTTACAGCTAAAAATCTCAAGTACAGCTACTGTATCGGATATTTCCAGCCCAGATCCAGTTAGCAAAAAGCTGGTAAACACAGCGGACTATTTATCAGCTAAGGAGCCTGATATTCCCTTCAGGAGGAGGTTGATTCTAAAAAAAAAAGCTGCCACATTGTTCAGATGCCAAAGCAAGTGTTAACTAATACATTCGCCATAAAAATCTTATGAGGTGATAATATGTCATTGTTGTCTTAACAGCTTGTTGCGTAGTCTTAGAGTGGCCAAAAATTCTCCCAGTGCAGCGATGACGCTGGCTACACAGTGCATGTTGATGGTTAAGATTAAGATGCAGAGAAATGATGTGGATACAGTCACTTCCTGTTACAGTAAATCTTTTTACTCAAGGTTCCCCTCTATGACCCTTCAATGTTGATATATTGTGGATAATTCTGTAATCTTTGTGTACATCAGAGCCTTGCAAATATTTTTCAGTGGCTCATAAGAATTTATATCCCATCGTACATCACTCTGTCAAGCGACTGCAGCCTTTACCCGTGTTGGCCTCCCAATGACGAGGATGTTGTGTTGGATTTTAGGAGTTGCGCGTGTGGGTGGACGTATCAGTGTAACTTGTAATGCCTGGCACACGGGTTCCACACTGCATCTGTTAAGCTTCTTGTTTCAAACTGCAATGTAATACTGCTTACACTGAAGAGATTCTTGAGCTGCACTAAGTTTCTGAACTTGGGTGAAAGTTGAGATATGGGCGCCTGTGGAGAGGTAGTGTGTAATAACAGTCAATGTTCAATGTTTTTTTTTTTTTAAACACAAACTCATATCATTTAAGGCCTTTAAGGACAGATTTTTGTTCACTATCCTCATGTTCCTCATACCTCGAGAGACTCTTGATATATGTTTCCAAAACTCATAGATCACACCTCTTCATAGTGCATAGATGCTTTCACAAACATCCTTGTGTCACACAGGAATGTGTTCCACTTGCCTCTTGGCTTGGGAGCAGTTATTTGCTGGAATTTGGACTTAAAGAGAAAGAAGTGTATTCAGCCCCAGGGGCTTGAACATGGCACATTTCATTCCATACGCTGTGTGTCAGGCTTAAAGTGACATTAACTCTTTCTTTAGGTTAAGTGCCACATCTTATACGAAGACGGTGGGGGTTTTTTAACAGAAGATTTGGCTATCGAAGTAGGCAGTGGTAATCTTAGCACGATGTTAGTGAATCATTGATAGTGGAGCACTAAAAGGTAGGCCACTGTGCAAATGCATGCAGTGTGGACAGAATTGTACCCGAACACTCTAACACAGGAGAGGCAGCTTTAGATTTATGTGTTTTAAATATGTCTGAGGTCATTAAATATGTAATAAACAGATCATGATCATGTTATAGCACAGGGATTGTGCCAGGTAGTAATAAATGCCTTATTATTTTTGCATGTTAAGTCTTGAAATTCTTAGTTGATTGCTATTTTTCAGACTTGGGCTTTACCAAAAAAAAAAAAAAAAAAAAAAGGAAATATCTTAATTAACAAAGTCAGTAGCAATGTGTAAATCATTTGCTAGTAAAAATCTGATATGGTCTTATTGCTTTAAAAAAAACAAAAAAACAACAAAAAAAACTTGCATACAGGAAGAAATATGAGTTTTATACAAAGACTGAAAAACATCTCATCATGCTAGTTTAACTGACACTATTTATCATTTAGCCAATGCTCTTCTGAAGTTATGTGGCTAATGTGTCACATGTTGTCATGTATTAAACAGAATCCAGTTACTTTCTACAGGTTGTATATTAGCGAGCAAAAGTTAGTTTGATGTGTTCGCTTAGTAGCAGTTAGTGGGTGTAAATACTATGTAAAAAATGAATCACTACGTTAGCGTTAGTTTCGGACATCCATTTAAATTTAGTATTGAGTTGTTTTTTTTTTTTTTTTTTTCATTTATTAAGCTGTTAGGAGCATTGTATGTCACATTAAGAAAACTGTTTTTAGTGCCCCCTGTGGCCATTAAGTGAACTGCGGTTAGCATGTAGTAACAACTTGTTACTGAAACGAGTACAATCCAGGCTAGTGACACTAAACTAACCCATTCTTGTTGCACGATACATTGTCTGCATTTAAATAATACCAGATAACTAGATTATATACTAATTAATACTAATTAATATTAATACTAATTAACTAGATAGCCAGCGTTACCACTGACTGTTTGCCTAGCTTCCACTGGTTTAAAAAGAAATACTGTTTAAAGGCAGGCAGGTCTGGCAGTGGCTTCAGAAAAAAATCTGTCACCTGTCATCAAATGTAAACAGATGATATGAGTAGTATGAATAATATTTTCTAAGCTAACGTTAGCTACTGTTGCACAACCTCACCCTAACCCTTTCAGGTGATGTTCAAACAGGTGCGTGCGACAAATACTGACTGAATGTAATTCACTGTCTATTGTGATACCAAAATGTAGCCTGTTGTTGGCCTGCAAGTTTATATTGTTTGTATATCTCCACCTTTTCTGTTGTGAGATCCTACAGGGGATGACAGAATGAATTGAATGATTTTTTAAATATTTAATGAAAAAATATTTACTCAGTGAGGTTAAATCAAAGACCACTTTAACACAGTTGACACGTTATATCCGCACAAACATTTGGATTATAAAAAGCAATCGATACATTAACATTACATCCCATTTGTACATGCAGTAAACTATATATACGTTTGAATACACAAAGAGGCCGTTCAGCTGATACTTACTGTTACACCATGGAGTGCATCAAATGTGCTGATGTTAGGATGGCAAATCCAAGATGCTAAAAACCTCCCCGGAATTCCAAACTCTTCTGTCCACAACTTTTCCAAAGTTTATTTGTGGAAATTAAAAGGATCACTTGTGGCTTATACCTTCTGAACCCAAGTTCAGATGAGTTTACTCAGAGAGGATGTTGCTTTCGGTTCAGTCTTGTGGTCTGGAGTGAGTAAACCTGATTAGAGACTCCCAGTTCCTCCAGAAGACATCAGTCCAATAAGCAGCTGTTCAAATGAACAGTGACAGTCAGCAATGATAATTAACTATCAAAAAAAAATGTTTGGAAACATCCAAGCTCACTGAGCTTTTGACTCCAAACCAACTGTAGATGTGTCCAAGACTGAGAGCTAAATATTCCTTTGTGTCTTCCCTCAGCATAACAAAAGAAACAACAGTCTTGATGATAAACATATGATCGTTAAAGATGAAATAAACACCAGTGTCACTGACAATATGAGGAAATATCTAAATCCACCCAGTTCTCTGGTTATGAGCCTGTGGATGAACTCACTGCTTGCTTTTTTTGTTTTTGTTGTTGTTGTTGCTTTGTCTCCTCTTCAAAACATTGTCACGAGGCTCTCTCTCTCTTCCTTTCTCTTCACTCTTACTTTCCTCTCTCTCTTTCTCTCCTTTTCCTTTTAGATCTCAGTGTCGCTTTCCTCCTCTCTGGCTGTGAAAACCTGCCGTGGCCAATTATGGAGAGACAAAGGGAAGGACATGGATGGGTTCCCCGGCAGCACGGCCAGCCAACAGGCAGGCAGCCTCAGTGGTGTTCTTGTGGCAGGCAGCTACTCATCTCTTCCTGTATCTTCCTGCTCTGAGCACAGAACAAAGAGAGGAAAAAAAAAAAAAAATACAGGAAGACAATGCGATTAATTTTAATTCAGATCCAGGTTCTATCCCCTTCTCCTGTGTTTTCCTTCTCACATTCTCTCTCCTTCTCTTCTGTTCCTCGTCTCCTGTCTCCACTTCTCGTCTTCAGCTCTCAGTTTGTAAACAGATCCCTGCTCATGTGATTCGCTGTCTGCATCACAGCTCTGCTTTCACCGCCCCCTCCTTCCTCCTTCCTCTCCACTCCCCACCCCCCTCTACCCCTCTATGCCTGCCTGTCTGCCTGCCTGCCTGCCTGCTCTCCTTTTTTACCCCCCTTGCTTCTCTGGGTTTTTCCTTCCATACCCCTACCCCCCACCAACCCCCCTCCTCATTTTCTTTGCAGCTGCAAGTCATTATTGAAGTACTGAAGCTGCAGAGCAGATGGTAGACAAGCAGATGTGGAAACATGCGTGGGGAGAGTCTGTGATATTGTCGCTCATAGCTACTTTAAATGCCTGCATGACATTTGTTGCTCCGATCAATACAAACTTTTATTTATAGAAACTTTCTCCTTTTTTATTGAAGGATTATAACCTGGACTGCTTCAGGTGGGGAATTTTGATCCGCACCCTCAGGACAAACCAGTTATTCAAGATTGACAATGTGATATTTTAAAAATATGATTTTGTTGTTACTGTGATATTATAACACTGACATTTAAACATTTAATGCCTGCATTGTACCTTATCTTAAGGCTTTCTCTCCCTTAAAGATGTTAAGTTAAGGGTATTAAACACATTGTTTTGGTCTAAGATTGGTGATGTAGTGACTACACTCACAGTCACAGTAGGTCAACTCAGGCTAGCTAGCTAATTGAGCTAACAGCTACCTTGCTAGTAAGTCAGTACAAAATAGCCCTCAAAGATTCTTACTACTGTTTTTCTACTGTTCTATTAATTCTACTCAGCACTTTGTTCAACATTGTACAACCTTTAATTCAATAATTAAGTATTATATAGAGAAAATAAAGTTATCTGAGTTAGCAAGCTAGCTAATGCTAACTCATTCAAAACTCATCTTCAAAAGTGTAGAGTTGCAGATCAAAATTTACCAAAGTTGAGGAACCAACCAGTTGATATTTTTATATTTTAGTCTATATATAATAGACTAAATATTTTATATTTAGTCTATTAAAATGCCAAGATGTTGGGAAAAAATAACAGCAGCAGAAGCCTCTCCAAAAATATATCGCACATTCTAACATCCTGAACAATATTTTGATGATAAGTTTGGTGACACAGTTAAACATCACATCACATTCTTTTTTTATACTGACCAAAATATAAAGACTGTTATCCTCTTAAAAAAGGCCATGGTCACTTGTGCAAGCAGCTTATTATGAGCATTATTGTGAGATGACCTTTAGTGACCTCATCAGATATGCTACTAAGTTGTATTTAGGGAAGTGTAGGCTCCACTTCTTTTGTTTTTGAGTCATATTAGTGACAAATCTATCTTTAACATGTTCCCCAACCTGCTGGAAGTGCAATATTTGACTTATATGTGTCTCTTTAAATGGGTGATTAAAAATATTGTAATGATATACCAGATATCCTGGAATTCAGGTGATCTAAAACTTCAGCTGAACTTAACAGACACAGTACTGAAACAAATAACAATCACAGAACTAGAGAATAGGGCTGGTTTCCTGTACCTGCCTCGAAAGTGAGACTGGTATTGTTTTAGTGTCATCGTGGCAAAATGTGGTCTTGGAGACAAATAGAACTATGCCACAGAAGTGGTTTATTGAGTATTTTTGCAGGTGTTGATATGTCTGTTTGTCTGCAGATAGATTTTTCTCAAGATAGCATCAAAACTGTGAAAGCCTGAGGTAGTGGGCAAGGAAGTTCTGCAGAATTTCTTGGTGTTCACCTGACTTATGGAGTTCAGGGGTAGGGATTGAAACACAGGCTGAACACCTAACCTCATATCAGGAGTGCATAATGCAGCTATTGTTTTTATGATTCCTGTCTTTCCTCTGCTCTCACAGGCTTGTTTCCTGGTGTGTCCCAGTCACATTATCAACAGTAAGTTTGACTTCCATCCTGTGGGAATCCAGGAATTAAATGACGCACAGAATTGCAGATAAACGGTCAGCCTCTATCACGAAGTAGGGAAGTTTCCCGCTTTATCACTCCCTCATATTCATTGGAAGCATATTCTAGTCCACTGGGTGACTTAACTTGTAACTATGGGGCGATTATACAAATGTTGCTGCTCTGTTTTTCACTCTGTGTATCATTATGGAAAGATGCAGTTCTGGAGACGTCAAATATCAGCCAACAGGTGTTTGGTTCACATCAAGATGAAGGTCTGAACATGGGTGTGGCGCCTCTGGTGTGTGGAGTATTCACAGGTTGGAGTCACCATATTGATGGTGTTGAAGTAGGTGTGATAGTCTCTTGTTCAGCTTTTTCTCACATCCTTAATGAGCTGGAACACAGTTCTGTAGGAGGAGAGGAGAGCTTGGACTCATTTTTTAGTTCATACTGTGCTCTGTACTGTGTTTCAAATGCCCCCATCTAACCAAATCAACTGAACCACAGGAGTAAACACTCCAGAATTAACATGCCAAAGGCATATACTTGGTGTGAATATGCCCTGAGGTTATGATTCAGAAAAAAATCGCAGATTTTCAGCTCTGCCCATTGGGAATTCATGCAACTGGCAAATTTATTCCTGCCTTCAGACATACTTTGATATATTTGTATAACTTGTGGAAATACAACCTGCTGAATAATGTTGCTAATTGGCCAATAAATTGGTTCAGTTTGAAGTAGACACCATGTATTTTCTCTGAGGAAAGATGTCTGTGCTTGATTCTGCAATTAACTACAAAAAGACAGGCCTTTTATAAAGCTATAAAAAAATAATACAAATATGCAGGGGAAGTCTAGTAGTTTTATTTAATATATCTGCAATGACATGGTAATTAGTTAAAAGAGAATGTATAAGATGCTCTCTAAAATTGGCTTTGCAGAAAAAAACAATATATGACGATAACAGGCAATTAAAGATAGTGAAGGAGTTAGAAGCATGGCCAAAAGACACAGCCTGTGTAAGTAAATTACTGGTAAACTGGGTGTTAAAATAAACAGAATGTATGATACCAGAATAAGATAAAAACCCAACACTGAAGAGCAGCTCAGTGTTTATCTAGTGGCTGATGAACTGCAGCATGTAGCTAACTTCAGCCAAGAAAGTAGAATTCATTTGCCAAAAATCTTTTATATCAAAAATTCAGAACTCCATTAAAATAATGTTAAGTCTATATTGAAATCTGGCCCTTTTTGTATACCATCATCCTTTGTGCAATAGTAATTTAATTTATTTACACTGTGTAAATACCTTCCTAAGTAATAGTTTCCATGGTTAGTGGCAGAGTCTTCCCATCCCCATCCTGTATTCAGGTTGCCTGCTTCCACACCTCCCTACAACTTGAGCTTTCTGCTTGCACTGTAAACAAATGCAGCAGCTGCCAAAACAGCTAGTCGGGGAGTGTTGCTTGTAGTAAACTGGTTTTAAAGTGCACTTGTTGCCAAATCTATCAGGGCAATTAGCAGAAAGATTCTATGTTTAAAGTTTTTGGGCGTTTTGTCAGTTGTGTTGACTTTATCTGATTCTACGTATGATTCTGATAAAACCCCCTACATCTACCTACCTAAAATGACAAGTATATTCTATATACATTTATATACTGTAGTGTTTTGTGACCTCCGAGTCATCAATGCCTGTTTGTAGATTGCTGATGTTGACATGATAATTTCAGAGAATATGAAGATGCTTTATCAAATTTAAGTCACTTGTTGCAGTCAAAGATATTATATAATGATGACAAAAGAAAAACATATGTAACTGGGTGGTAGATAAACCCCAAATGTAATTGTACATCGTGATCTATGATCATTTGTATGTGTTAAAATGTGTTCTGTAATTTATCGTTCTTTTTTTTATTTGTAATCCACTTGTAACAAACTGAGACGTGCACAGATACTTTCGGTCACAAGGAGGCAGCATTGAGCCCTGTTCTGTTACGCAGGGCTGCAAAATGCATTTTGGGATTGTTATTCTTTATTTTCCCACCTGAATGTGAGCGCCAGAGAGTTTACGTGTTTTAAGGACACTGTTGCTTGATGCCGAAAGTAAATATTCATCATAAGTGTGGGGAAATATTCCATCTTCAACCTTTTTTGAAAAGCAACTGTACATTTTAATTGAGAGAAAATGAAAAATGTGTTTCAGAATACGAGAGTGTCAAATGTCAACTGTAGCAGCTAGCCAAACTATGAGTCGACAATTTTATTTCCTTCTACATAAACTGAGCACAGCCCTCAGCCTTTGGTTTATTAATTTAGGCAGACTGGTCCATCGCAACCGAGATTAAACCTAGTAATTGTGTCCTGTGTGTGTCAAGTTTCCACCAGCTACACGTTTCAGAATTAAATGTTAATTCATGGAAATTCAAATTTCTCACTTACAGAAGTTCTCAGGCCCTTAACTTAGTACTTTGTCTCATGCAATTCTTCCTAGAAGATCCTCTCAAGTTCTGTCCGATTGAAAGGGAAATACCTGTGAGCCATATTGTTCAGGTCTCTGTTCTATGGGGTTCAAATCTCAACTTTCGTCCACTCAGAGACAAGCAGAGACTCGCTAGTGCCTGGTGTTCACAAGTCATAATGTTTGAAGTTGTTCCCAAAAGATATCAGAGTTCTTTAAATGTTGTTTGGCAAACTGCAATACACCTTTTACTGTATCCAAATTAGCTTCAATCAGGTTCTCTCCAGAGGACTTCTGAAGCTGTACCCATGAGAGAGACCGTTTGGTCCTTGTTTTCCTCCCTGTTTGATGCTCCTCTTCTGACCCGTTTACACCCTTTGGCTAAATGTCAACCCTAACAGGAACCCTGATCGTTCCAAACTTCTTCCATTTCACTGTTATTGAAGTCATTATGATTCTGAGAACACTGAGAAACTTTACCCATGATTTTATACCGTTGCTTTATACGTCTCACCAGTGTTACAGATGTTACCTCAGACATCATGGTTTGTTGTTTGTCCTGACATGCAGTATAGATTGTGGGATCTTAAATACACAGATGAACCATTTTGAAACTAAATCCATGGATGAGTTTTATCATCATGTATTACTCAATATAGAAAAGTGGTCAAAGATTGTGATAGATTATATAAATGAGTCCACTGGAAAAGTACCTATCCTTCTCTCATTTCTGTATTTTGTGTTTTCATGTACTACAAACACAATTTCCTTGACAATGCAACATGCAAAAACAAAACAAAACAAAAAACATTCAGTTTATTTAGCCCTTTTATCTGTGAAAAGGTTATATTTTGAATATCAATATTTGTATTCATATGTTATGAATAATTAAATGCACTAACCAACAAACTTCCTTTTTTGTGTCCACATGTCCATACTTTAATGGTCCTACAGAACAATATTTATTCTATATTGGTTCCTTATTATTAATATATAGTAAATTATTAGGACTATTAGTGTATTATTTATTGTTGTTGTCGTCATTAGTTGTATGTTATTACTGGCGTTTAATAAAATATAGAAAAAGACTTCTCTGTCTTTTGATTGTTTTCTGATTGTTTTTCATCATTTACTGGTAGTTAATCTATTACATTAACATTATTCAAAACAACCAGTGGTCGGGAAGTTGGCTTAAACTATGACCGACAATAATCCTCATATTTGATCGTAATTGCAATATTACAGACAACAATGAGCTGTAAATTGAACAGGACTCAATCCAACAGCCTTCAGGTTTATGGACACAAGTATTAACACATTACACCGTCTAATGCATGACAGCTTTAATCTGTATGAGTTACCGACCACGCCACTGATTCACTGTCGCCGCCCACAAGTGTTTAAAGTTTCTAAAGATTAGTCGCCCGAACAGGGACTTGAACCCTGGACCCTCAGATTAAAAGTCTGATGCTCTACCGACTGAGCTATCCGGGCTCTTGCTGCAAACGAAAGGTGTGTTACTTTTGCAGGTATTTACTTTGTTTTTACACAAACAGACATGCGGAGATAAGACACGGTGCCGCTCCTGTCAACAGTATGATCGCTAGACAAGAACAAACAGCGGCTGTAGTCTTAACCAAACACTATCACTTACAACTCGCTGGTGTGTTTGACACGTTGAAAGAACAGAGAACAGTGAAACAGTTGTGATCAATAATAATCAATCTGGCAGGATCAATAAAGTACGAATCTATCTATCTCTATGTCGAACATTTAAAGACATATTGCACTTAGTGTCTACTAATGGATGAACTGTGAGTAACAGAGGAAAGTTTGGTTAAATTTATGATTTGTGGCTTTGCTTTCAGAGATGTGTGTCTCCCACATCTCATCGATTTGAAATGAAGTGAACTATTTTTGTAGATTACGTCTGTGGAGAATCTCATTCATCCAGCTAATAGTATGTGACGTAATTGAATCTAAGGAAACTGGACTGACGTCGGCTCTTGAAGACGTGTCAGCTCTTGGACCAGAGGTAGATTCATTTGCTTTTCAGTATCTTGGCTAAAAACACTTCCTATTGTAAACTCGATGAGCTGTGAATTGAATCTCCACGCTGCAGACACCGCCCACAGGCGTTTAAAGTTTCTAAAGATTTACCGCCCGAACAGGGACTTGAACCCTGGACCCTCAGATTAAAAGTCTGATGCTCTACCGACTGAGCTATCCGGGCTCTGACAGTCACCAACCTGCAAAATGATTTTGGAGGCACAGACCTACTATTACCTTATGTGCTGTAGTAGCGTTATTATCTTCATCAGAAAACACCGACACACCACATCTGAGCAACATGAACAACAGTTGGTACCATAATATATTCTAACAGCTCCTTCAACCTACACACCACGTGACTCCATGGTGTCAGCACGAGCTTCTTGTTCCAGCTTCACCCTCTAGTGGTCAAGAAGATCTGCAGAGTTATATGTAAGTAAAAGATGCAAAATATCAAAAAAGTAGAAGGTGAAGAGAAGTTTAACATTTCAGTTTTATGAAATAACATCTCCTGTTGATTTAAAGTAGAGATGAGATCCAGTTTTCCCTACAACTGTTTCAGACATGTGGTATGTATACATATAAATTTGTATAGACAAATTGATTTTTTCTTTTCTTTAGGTTGTTTGCCAGCATACAGAAGTGCTTGGTCCCTCGGTCTTAGAGTTGATTTGTCTGTGGACCTGATTCCTGGTGTGAATGTGGATCCACAGATAACAGGTCCAACCTGTTAAACTCAGTGTTTAACATTTGAACATGCGATCTGGCTTTTCACATTGGCTTTTATCAACTAATTGTTGGTTCTTGAATTTGTTGAAGGTGTTTAAATCTTGAATATAAATGAAAACTTGTACTAAATGTATTGATTAAATGTATACTGGATTTTATAAAAATATCAACCTGGGTGCTGACTTGCTGTCAAAGTTTTACTTTACTTTCAGTACAAAACTTGTGGCAAAATGTGGATTCTGAAAACTGAGAAGTGCGTCATATTTTTTAAAAATGTTTTTGTAGATTCATAATAATAGAAGAGACAGATTAAATCAGGTTTAATCAGCTTTATTAGGTTTATTGATATATTAGACACTTACCACTATTATTGTTACCGTTTCACTTTTTCACAAGAACCTGACAAGTCAGAAGCAACAGTTTTATAGTTTCATTAAATTCATTAAATAAAATCATTATCTATCTATCTATCTGTCTATCTGTCTGTCTGCCTGTCTGTCTGTCTGTCTGTCTGTCTGTCTATCTATCTATCTAACTAACTAACTAACTAACTACATACAACTCACTGTTTTGTGTGACGTGTGTGACACATAACATGTTGTGACCTGATGTCTAAAGAGACCACTTAAACTTTGTAGTTGATTTTAAGACACATAACAGTTGATGTCACTTGAATTGGTGGATTATGAGGATTAAAGTTATTAAAATCATTAAAACAGTCGAAAGTAGAAGAGGAAAATGTTTTATGGATGATCTTCAATATGCACATACCACAAAAGAGTTTTTTAGTTTTAAGTAAAGTGAATATATATATATATATATATATATATATATATTCATTATGCACAGTGACAGAGTCATAACATTGCATTTCAGAGAGAACATGCTTCAAGATGTAGTTTGATCAATCAGTGAAACAAACTCTGTGTAGTTTTTTTGTAGTTAAAGGTTTCGCCCGAACAGGGACTTGAACCCTGGACCCTCAGATTAAAAGTCTGATGCTCTACCGACTGAGCTATCCGGGCTCTGACAGTGTAAAGAACAATGTCTTTTTTTTGTTAAATGTAAATGTTTAACTGTTTAAAAGTTTTCAAACGTAAACTAACATACAGACTTGAGGCAGAGGTTAAAACCCAATTAAATGGATGGAAAAAACTGCCTAAATAAGCCAGAACCAAGAGTTTCTGAATGTTTGATGAGATTAAAAAGGATGTATATCGGATAATGTGGCCTATACAATCCAGCTGGTCACCTAAAGAAGGTTTTGGACCAACATGTCAGACAGTGATCCCCATCACATTCCTCAAAACACCACAAGGGAAGATATTTCAGAAAAAATGGGGCTTCATCTCTCTCTGTTAGCGATTGAAATATAATATAAAAATATAATATAAAAGGGAATATAACAGAATATAAAAGAGAAAAGAAAAATCCTTGAGAAACTTTTCTATGAAGACAATGTACGTCTTGACTGCTTTCAATGAATGAATGAATGAATGAATGAATGTAATCGTTTCCGCAGCAGGGGGCGCTGCAGGCTCACGAATAAGATTCAGTGATTTGAGAATTACTATATGTTGCCAAAGATGGCGCTATTATTTGTTGATATAGTATTCTGACTATGGACAGGAAAGGCAGGCTGGTAAAAAAAAAAAAAAAAAAAAGATAGCATTCCTGATTGTGCTAAAAATATATATAAACATATTATTTTCACATTAGCTTCAAGTATAATCACATAGAGTGAGTTGTATGTTACTGTGAGATGTGCAGGTAACCTTGACATAATGACATTGTGACTGTTATTGTCATGTTGGTATCATTGTGAAATATCTGTCTTCATCAGTTTCTATTTCTCTGTTCCCTGTTGTAAGTTTACACACCGTGGCTCAATGTTTGGAGGCCAGTGAGACAAGAGCAGTGTGAGTCAGCACTACAAATAAAAAGTTTTTTTTGTTGTTGTTGTCGATTGCCACATGGAGGTCAGCCCCCTAGTGTGGTGCAATGATAATATATGTAAATGGGCTGCCATGCCCCGGCCAGACAGAACAAGATTTAACCAGCCTACGCCTGGCTGAGGTTGCTTACCTTCAAACTTCACACATGTCTAACAATAAATTCCTGTACTGCAGCAAGAGAGACAGAGGCTCAGTTGTGTTGACAGTGACGGCTTGAGAAGGCTTTAGGCTTTTCTGTGAATGAAAGAATGAGATTTGTTTTTATTTATTTACAGTAGTTAAAGTATTTAATCTAAATTATGCTGATGTTAACTGTCTGGAAAGCATCAAAAAGCACTTGCCTTGAAATATTTCTCAATATATTATGTTTTTTCAAAAAAAAAAAAAAAAAAAAAATCACTTTTAATTAATGGTTTAATCTTCTCAAATCACTTTAACTTCACTGACAAGTGACTTTATTTGTTACATCAAGATGTCCATGTGTGCACACGCGCGAACACACACACTATCTTGCATGGTTTGTTTTTTTTGCATGTATAATATATGTTTAGACATTTTCAGACCATAGCTTTGAAGAGAAAACAATGAAAATCCATTTTGCACATTTATTGGTTTGCAAATCTTTTATCAGAAGCGTGAGCATACACAACATGTAAATGATAAACCACCAGCAGAAAAGGGACAGAAAGGTGAGTTACACAGACGTATATGAACGTCACTCCTCCCACATAGAACATATCTAGAGTTGAACTTTAGCCACTCCTTTACCCAGGACTAAAACTAAACTTATTGCTGAAAAAGTGGGCTGACCTGTTTACGTATAGAAACATGTATTTTTTTTTCTTTTATTATTATCATTTAAAATCCCAATAAGGTTAGAATATTCTAGGAATGTGACAGCATAGCATGGAAGGTGAAGCAAATGGCATTCATGAATCAACACAGAGATAATAGGCTTTGAGATCTTGTTTGTTAATAACAAAGGCTCAGATATAGGCCAACTGTCTGGGGGTGTGAGGCTGCTGATCCAAGGACACTGACACCAACAGAGCACTGATACAATAGGTGAGATGACAGGTAACATACATGTGAGATGGACAGAACAGTTTATTGAATAATTGCCAATAAAATCATTAAACAGGGTGTGTTACAATTAGAAACCCACTTATCATGTGATCTATTCTAATTAAAGCATCTGATATCAACAGAATGATTATTATGATAAAAGCAAACATATAAGGTACAACTCTGACACGGTGCAATAACAGGTTTCGTTGCTGTTAAACACTAAAAATGACATTTGCTTTTCAATCCAAATCCAACACACAGTACACAAACACCTCCCACCCCGATCCAAAACTACTTCAAATAACATAAATGAGCTGATACGTGTGTCTTTTTGAGTCGCAGAGACATAAAGAAATGAGTGGTAGACAGTGTTGCTGGGTAAGGACTCAAACGCCCTTCGAAAAATCCTCCCTGAATGACTTTACTGGGGTTGTGTACTGCCTTCACTACACACCAAATCCAGTATTTTTCCATCAAGTAGCGCGCTGGACCACGTGACTAGAGAGGAGAAGAAAAAAACGCTGTCATGTTTGCATCCTCAATTGACAGCGGTGCACACTGTATATGGCTCAATTAGCAAAATATAGACAGTGCTATTACATTTCTCCTCTCTGCTGATACTGACACTATATATTTAAAACATCCAGCGTTCACTTTGACACTGTTGCCCATTCAGGAAACATATTCTCCTCCAGGTCGTTTTTCTAACCCCGTGCGTTCATGATCATGTAACCACTCCCACTCGTGGCTGGTGGAAAATTACCAGCTTACAAGCAACAGGCAAATGAATGGTACTTGCGGTTTATCACATCATTCAACGTAACAGTGTACCTGCAAGAGACGCTCACGTATCCGTTCAAGATATTTTACGTTTAAAAGTAGTTGAAGCTTCACGGACAAAGTGGATTTAAAAAAATCATTGAATGACATTAGTTTTACACGTCGTATTTTCAAGCGCGTGCATACATGTTATATAGCGTTTGCGGGAGTAGATATGATATATAACTTAACCCTCGGGGATGGCAATAAAAACAGTAGTCGCTAAGTTATTCGCTATTCGCTAAAAAGCGGACTCATGAAGAAATCCATTCTGCATGGGAGTCTGCCCTCTTTTTCTCTCCGGGCGGAGTAGTCGTGTGGGCGCTTGAGCGAATTGAAATAAACTGACAGGTCGATTATCCAATAGGACGTCAACTAGGAAGTCCTCATCCAAGTGTCAACCAATCAGAGCGCGCTGGGGGCGTAACCACAGTCAAAACTTTACGCGGCGCCATCGGCTGAAAACTAAACCGAGATGGAATCTCCCAGTCTGAACCGGTTTCAACCGGTTGCGAGTTAGTTGCTTGAGAGAGGATAGGAGGCGCAGGCACACAACCTCCATACCGCCCCGCTGGAAATTTATCAGAGTAACGAATTAATTAGTGAAACAAGGTTTACTTTATTTCGTAAAATGTATCGGAGTAACACATTGCTGGGTTTGCCGTGATAGTAGTTTTGGAATCCACATCAGTGGTTCTTACCAGCCAGACATCACTCACTGCTGGAGCTGGAGATAGTCAACGCTGCAGAAATAGGAAATCTTTTTTCTAATCAACAGTGATACTGAAGTATTCACTATATATTATAGTTTCTTGGCAAACGCCACTCTTTTCAGTCAGAGCCTTGGACTTTAGGTAGGTAAATGTGAGTGAAGTGCAAACCTGCTGTGCTGTGATTAATGTGTCTTGGCTTTTACCTGTACAAGGAATCAAATGCGTTGTGTTGGTATTAAGTTGTGTGAGCTTACAGTTTACGTTGTCTGCCATAGTGCTCCTTAATTCAGAATGCATTAGCATCAGTGGGGATAACCATATAGCCACCGACTGCCCGCTAGCAAAAGCGTTTACCACTTTATAAGGATTAGCTAACATTGGCTGTCAGAGAAAGTGTTGTAACTTAACCTAACTAAATGCATAACTAACCCTGGCTGCGTCCCATAAAGCTACGTGTGTCACTGCAGATGAATAAGTAACCAAACGCTGTATGATTGAATCCGAGCCTCTCCCACCACAGCAGCATCACTCGTGTGCGTGATGTGAGCGGATGTCAAGTTGATGTTGCTAGGTGCATAGTGGTAGCCGATGTTAACTTTAGCATTGCGTTGTGTAAAAGTCTCCAAATAGTGATAATAATAATGATATTAACCTTCGAGATAAATCGTTGGCAGTGTTTCCTTTCCGAAGCGTATCCGTAACATTAAGCGTCAACTTCCTAAAAAGTGCTGTCAAATGATCCAGTGAGTAAAATTATGAGCGCCCCCCTCGTCTCTGGTATCCGTGGTGGGAGTGGTTGTAGTCTGTAGTGAAGGACCACATGTGAGCTGTTTGTGCGACACACTGCTAACAGATAGCACGAGCTGCAGCGTAAATGCTAGCTAATGTTAGCATTGTTAGTGAAGTAACGTCGCTCCGAGTCAGCGCTGTTTACATCAGCGTCTTTGCGGACAGAGCTAGCGACTGTCAACACGTTTATAATCCTTGTATATTCGCCACTCGTTTTAATCGCCAGCGCCTGTTACTTGTGTTGTAGCTGTGTGGAGGAGTGATCTCCGTCACTTACAGATGTAAACAACGTGACGTAGTCTTGTATATTTGGCACGTGGCTCGGTTAACCCCCTTAATATGGTCGTGGAGAAAGAACAGACTGGGTCATATGGACGCGCTGTGCAGCAATTCCGCTAAAGGAATCTGATAAGTTGTTTATTTAAATGAACCGGAAGTGTCACTGGCTTTGTTTTTATGAATGGTTCTCTCCTCCGTTTACTGCTTAGTATAAAACTGACACACTGTAGCGTAAGTGTAGTAGAAGCCGCTCTCTTACCTGTAAAGTTAAGGTAACCTGAGGTTTTGAGATATTTTTACAGCTACAGTCCAGTGTTAAAGGCCACTGCCTGAGATAATTAAGTTAATTTGTCTTTGCTGTCTGATTGCGTACTTGCAAATCCTGAGTCCTGGGGTAGACCAGGGCACCTTGTCTTGAATCAAGCCAAATACCATTTTTTAAATAAATCAAAACTTTCCTCTAGTGTTTATTCTTTCCGAGCAGTGACGGGCTTGTGACACCGTGAGCTTAACTTCTTAAAATCATGGCTCCCCACTGAGCTGGGGTTGGGGCTGTTTGCGACATGGTCAGCTGTTTAGAATAGTTTCTAAACACACTGTTCACATGACTTTGCCTGTTGAATGTGTTCTGTGCACTCTTGACCCCTCCCTCTGCTGTCCTTGTTGCAGAGCTCTATGCCAGCAGTTATGACAATGTTAGCAGACCATGCAGCACAGCAGCTGCTGGACTTCAACCAGAAACTGGATATCAACCTACTGGATAATGTGGTCAACTGTCTATATCATGGGGTGGGACCTCAGGTTGGTTTTGAAGCATAACCATTTGTTAGAAACCATCTGACTCAGTGTGTGTGTGTGCATGCGTGCGTGCGCGCGTCTGTGAGAGAGAGAGTGTGAGAAAGAGGGAGAAACTTTTTATGCCTGGAACAAGGAGCAATGTTTGATTTTGTCCAACATTTTTGACGAGCAGTGTTTTTCAATATTACAGCTAGAGTGTTTAACCCATACTTGACACTGTTCTATGTTAATATTTAATTTCTTGTTCTACCTGTAAAATAAATCTCCTGCAGAGTGACAGATTGACATGATGATTTTAGCACAGGCATGTCTGGTAAATATGGTTGCCATGTTTTCCAAAACACTTTTGCAAGTCTGTTCATGTCACCACCACAGCGTTAAAATCTAAATGTGTCGTTCAAATTTGTATTACAGCAAAGAATGGCACAAGAAGTGTTGACACACTTAAAAGAGCATCCGGATGCCTGGACGAGAGTGGACACCATCCTGGAGTTCTCCCAGAACATGAACACTAAAGTAAGCCACATCCAGTCCTGGAAAAAAAAAAACACTTATTTATACTTTGACGAAAGAAAACAAAACAAAGTAGAACAAAAACACAACCAGGTGCCAGATTTGTCTTTATGACATGTTTATAATGTCAAATATACTATAGGGTGGGGTTTTTTTTTTTCAAATTAAAATCAACTTTATAAGCCGTAAGCGTGTAATGTGGCCGCACATGCTCCCAGCTGAAGTTGGCCATGTTGTCCTGGCAGTATTTGCTCCATGCCCTAACTCTTGAGCTATGCAGGACCTCAGCCCCCTCTGATAAAACAAATTCTGTTGGATCCGTACCTACCACACAAACAACGGACTTCGCCTGTCGACTTCTCATTCTCACTCCTCTCTGCAATGTCATCTAAATATGAAACGAGCCATCAAAAGATTCTACTGTGTTGGTTTTGGCTGAGAATGAGCTCCTGCTATTTCACTTCCATCTTTCTTAATCATGCCAATCTCATCAGCTGAGTTGATGGTATCACTAGTTTTGGTATGTTAAGCAAGATTCGTCTTCAGTTTACTCCTTTATCTAATGATGCACGCAAGTAAATCATTTATTCGAGTGAATTGGGCGGTTGAAACATGAATTAACAAAAAAATATTTCTGTGAAAAACACAAGGCAGTTCTTCATAATTATCGTCCTTGCCTCGCTCGTCGTTATTCAACAAAGAGACACAAAATTCATAGTTCAGTGCAACTGTCCTGCTTTATTGGTTCTAAATTCGACGAGACTCAAAATGCAGGATGGGTCCATCCTGTCTTTATACCAGCAGAACAAGCTGCAGCCTTTTAATGATGACATCAAGTAGAAACATAAAATGGGCTGTTCAACTCCTCTCGTTAGTTAGATGCAATGATATTCACATGTCTGGGGGTCAGTTGCACATTCAGGCTGTGTCTCAAGCACTTTGATTAATATTTGGCCCATCAGTTTTGCAAGAGATAGTCAGTGTAGATTAAAAAAAAAAAAGAAGTACAAACACAGCAAACTGGACTGATAAAGAGCTGCAGTCAGCAGGCGTGTAGTTTGAGTGAAGTCACAGTTCCAGGCGCCAGTGACACCTTTTACTCTGCAGCTTCCTGTCACATGAAAAAAAAACAATGTGACTTATACTAACTATTATGAAACCACTCACACACGCACACATACACAATCAGTAATGTAAGTAAGTTTATTTGTTGTTTCATCAAAGTAATAAACAGATTATTTATGAATCATTAACGTCCCTCACTCGTTTCCCGTGTCATTTTAAGTTCAAAGATTAGGGTCCTGTTCCTGATAACTACTCTGTGGCCCCACCTTTGTTATGATACAGTCGATAAAGCAAACACACAGACACAGACTCAGCACCATATCAAAAAATCACAACCGAATACGCACAAAGTAATTTCAGGACCATAACTTCCTCAAAGTAATAGTGACATTTGCCTTTTTCTGTTTTGCTTTGCCTGTAAGATGCTTTTAACATTGACTTTCATTACTAATGTCTGAGTTGATGTATCAACTATTTATTTATTTTTTTTCTAGTCATAAATTTGTAATTTGCCCCCCCAAAAAATACTGGGCATTATAGAGGAAAAAGAGGAATCAAAAGGTAAACACCTCTTGAATTCTGCATTTATCTTGTTTTATTCATTCATTTTTTATTTACAAGTGCATCATTTGAAAGCACTTATATGAATATTTGGCTTTTGCTTATTAGCTACAGTCATATATCATTATATGATTTAAAAAATGTACTGAATTCAAGTTGTGACTATTTGATATTAATCACAATGTTCCATTATGTTTATGGCTTGTAATAGGAAGAAAAGGGGTGTGTCATCGTGTGCATCATGACACAGCTAGGCTTTGACGGCAGGCCTCCACAAGGTCTACCCTTTTTTAAATTCCCTTTGACTGAATTCTGTTCATCCGTTTCTATTGCATCTGTTTCATTGGAAAGAGGGAGGGCACAGGCTGCAGTCTGTAGGATCCATCATAGCCAGACAAATTGCCGGTGACTTAATTTCACCTGTAGGGATCATGGCTCTGTTCCCACCGCACCCCCTTTTTTCTCCTTTTGACAGCGCCTCCTCTTCTTCCTCCTCTTCTTCCCTTCTGTTTCCCCTCAGTTCTTCAGCCAAGATCTTTTTAATGATGTGCTTCTGCCAGCCAAAAAAAAAAAAAAGAAAAAAAAGTTACAAAACATTTTTGCAGTTTCCCCCGCTGCTGATAACGTCTTCTCTTCTTACCTTTTTTTTTTCGTGGTGATTTGGTGCAAAGTGTGTGGCAGTTGAAGGTGAAATAAAACACGTCCGTGTGCACAGCACTCCAAGTGACACCTGTCAGTGGTGAACACTCAGTGCGCCTGTAAGGAGATTTCACCTTTAATCTTCCAGCATCCATTGTCTGTAGCACATTGTTAATCCTGCTTTAATAACATCCTATACTACATTCATTCATTTTTATTTTTTTTGGAATCATTGTTCTCTGGAATTGATGATCCCTACAGCTGAAACAGTCAAGTTGAAGTAACATTAGATCCAAAACTAACTTGTAATTGATTTTTTTCTCTATTGTTTTTCTTCATGCTTTCACTATTAAGCATCAGAAATGAATACAGGGCATAACCTGTGGTTGGTCTTGCTGTTCCTTATGACACACCAGTTAAAGGGATTTGATTTAAGCTGACCATGAACCATAATTTATATATATTATAAAGTAGTATAAAGTAGAAGATTTACTCACAAAGTTAAAGGGTTGGGTATCCATGACATTTTACTGGTTTGGATTCTGACTGGTTCTGGTTCTTGTTAAGTTTTTTATTTATTTATTTTTTTTAGATTCTTGGCTTGTTGTTGGGGGTAATAAAAGAAACCAAATTTAAATTCAGCAGATTTAGGCTTCATTAAATTGTCAGTTATTATAAACAGGATTTCAGGGTTTATTTTAAGAAGAAAAGAAAAGAAAAACAACATAACTATATTATGACAGTATCCCCAGTTTATTTTTGTCTATTTAAGTTGGACACATTCTGAAGTGTCATGATGAAAACTGAGGTGTTGAAAATGTCTTATTCTCGTTGGGTGATCAGAACAAAAACAACCCCGTGTTTAAAGTATGCAAAGCTGCGTCAGTAGGGTAATCCATGTAAAGTGAAACACAGTCCACGACGACCAGTTTGACTAGGAGTATAATAGACAATACTTCATCATGTTATAAGGGGGTATTTTTTTTAACAGGTCTGGAAAGTTACTACACACACAGCCATTGTTTTATATTTTTGTATTTTTTTTAATGTAACCTTGATCTTTGAAAATGAGGCATTCATATTACAATCATAAGAGGAATGTGCTTGGCACCACTGTACCTAGACTGCATGACGTCAAGTTGCGTTGCAGTAAAAGCTGAGCTAGGTTCAAACTTTTTTTTGTGGGGGCAACCCTGCACCAGCACGCCCGCCACGTCAATAAAACTCTAACATTCAAATGAAGCTGATGTATCACCCACCCACCCCAGATGCCCCCAGCGTTTTATGTAAATGCGGTCTTATGGCCACGTTGACTTACATACACAGACGTTCTCTCTCACGTGAACTCATGTTTGAGTAGTGATTACATTTCACGGTATCACTGCTGTCTGTTTTACATGTGTTGACACATGCAGCCGGCGACACGAACAGAAGCACAGAAGGGTTAAATTTTGTTTTCAGGGAGTTCATCAGACAAATTCATATATATATATATATTTTTTGGATCAGAACTGGTCTCAATTCAAAACCAGTTGATGCCCAACCCTTCGTAGGTTCTTTGGTGTCTGTGAAAAGAAGATTTCAACTTGGACTTGATGTCTTCTAGACTAATAGATTCACCCTTGAAGCCATCAGAGCCAAAGCTGGTTAATGAATTTTTCAACTGTTTGTTTGTGTTTTGCTGTCTGGTGTGATGCTGGGAGAAACAGCAGGACTTCTGCAGTGTTCCAGTTTAATGCTGCTTGTATAGTTTAAAAAACAAAAACAAACTATAAGCGAATGTTCTGCATACTACAAAATCTGCATGAAAAGATGTGGTACAGTCCAATCCAATTCTAGAAATGCAAGTTATTCCGGGCTGGTCCACTTCATACTGTTTTTGGTTTGTATAAGAAAAAAAAAAAAATGACACAGTGTTTGTTGCTCACTGTTTTTATCGAACCTCACCCTAACGCTCCTCCTTCCTTGCGTGTTACAGTACTATGCTCTTCAGATTCTGGAAACGGTTATCAAAACGAGATGGAAGATCCTTCCCAGGAATCAGTGTGAAGGTAAAAACTTTTATAACTTCTACCACTATCTTGTGGCATCATTCACAAAACAAGCAAAAAAAAAAGGAAACTTGCTTCCTGTTGGCGCTAGTGCCTTTTGAATTCTCATGACGTGCTGTTGCCGAGTTGAGGAGTGTTCCCCGATTAAGCATTCCGGTTTGTTTTCTGCTCGACTGGATCGCACTGGCCGCTGCAAGATGGTTTTGGATTCTGCACCGGAGCAGTTGTTTTCTATAGAAAAGCACTAGTTCACCCCAGCAGTGATTTTATTTTTATTTTTAAGAAGTAGGGAAACTTAATTTGGAATTATTCTGAAGCGTATTTACCTATAATACTTTAATAATGTTAAATGTTAAAGCTCAGGTTATTTAAAAAAAAATCCCAGTGTAACTTCAAGAACATTAATTTCATCGTCCTCTCAGGACATAGCAGGATGTTAATGGCATTCATTTCTGCCTCATTGTTTCTTTTTAAAACTTTTTTCCCCAAGAGCTGCCAGAGTCACACACAGACACTTTCATTAGTTTTGTATTTGGCAAAAAAAAAAAAAACATACCCAGATTTTCATGAATAATTATTATGAACTTAATATGAAGTTGTTAGACCTGCGATAGTGAGTACAATGAGTGTTGCTGGTAGATTAAATTAATACAGAAATGTAAGTTTTTCAATTTTTATTCTAATTGTTGCTTAATTGCCAATTTCTGCTTCGGTTTATCTCAACGTTTCCTTGTTTTCTTCGTTTTTAAAACTAAATTTTATTTCTTTTATTTTTAATTTTAGCTTCTTTTTCTTTTCCTAACAATCTGAAAACAGGATGGGATAAAAGATTTTAGTTGGAACAAAAACGAATCAATATGAACTGAACAATCACGAGCAAATCAATTGATTCTGCCTCCCTCCATTCTCTTTTTTTTTCTAAGTTTGCTCAAAAATTTATTTTTTTTCCATTGACCTAAGACTTCCCTACTTCTGACCGTAGATGCCTGAATTATGTTCAAGTGGCAAACCCAGTGCAGGGCGACCGGCAAGTATGTCTTTTCCCCCCTTGTGCCAGAGTATTGCCTTGTTTTCAGCTCCGCTCACCTCACACCCCAACATATGATTCTCTATTCGCTGCAGCACAGCTACAGTCTTAGGAACAAGCGCGAGGGAGCTGAAAACGCAGATTTTTTTTTTTTTAAATTGCTCTGCTCACATATGGCAATCTTGACTGTCTCTGAACAGAAAAACAAACACAAAAAAACTGCAAAACACCTGGTGACGTAGCTTCCACTGAACTGACCCAAACTTTTGCCCAAAACAAAGTTCAGTGGCAGTTGCAGCCCACATCCATGTATTTACCAACTTGCTTTGCAAGAGTAAGAAAATGGAGGACCACACCTTTTTTTTTTTTTTTACAGTACAAACGTACCCGGGACCAGATTGGCAGATTCAGCTAGTTATGAAGCAGCAGACAGTGTCAGGGCTACAGATTAATGTGCTCCAGGCAGCTCGTCATGTCACGATGTGTTTAGATTTACATGTTGCGTTGCTGCACGCTAACAGTTTCTCCTTGATATGTTTTGTGTATTTGCCAGGTATAAAAAAGTATGTTGTTGGTCTCATTATCAAGACTTCATCAGATGCATCAAATGTGGAGGTGAGTAAACTTCACATGACTTTCTTCATTTGTGATAATTGTTTATATTAGTGTAATGGACATTTACTGCTACCCACTACTGTAAAATCCCTATATATATATATATATATATATATATTCTAATCCATATATATATATATATATATATATATGGATTAGAATCCGTCTCTTTCAATAAGAGACATGTCCGAGCTTCTCATCCAGACCAGACGCTCACTGTCACTCTACATCTGACCGCTTCTTTTCTTGCAAGAAAATGAACAACATAGGCAATTTTTTGTGTTTTTTTTTTTTTTTTTTTTTATTAACATTTCCACCACATCAGTGTTGGACTTGACCCTAATACAAATAGAACTGAGATGGATGTAACTGAAATATAACTAAACTTAACTTAAATGGTTTGGACAAACTCCTTACCTCCATTTTCCCTTGCTTTTGACAAAGATATGTTCGCTTCATCTGAAAAACCACATGGTTTATATTCATGAGATTCATTCAGTTTTTAATAGCGATAGATAATAATTAAAAAAAAAAACAGATATCCACCTCATCAGCAGGCATTGTTCTATTTTGATACTAAGCACACGTCGCCTTAGACAGTATGAAAAATAGTGTATCAGGATCAGTAAAACTAGACATTTGACTCTAACAATGAGATGCTAGAGGTGTTTAGTTTCTTTAATGGCATCTGAAGTTTTACCCGTCAGCACCAGCGCCATGTTCATTCTGAATTTGACACATTACCACCAAGAGTCAATGTCATTCTGTTTTTGTGTCCATGTCACATCAGAGCAGCACTTGTCTCTTTAGTCTGTCTCATGAGCGACACTGGTAACCATAGCGCTGTGTAATCAAGACCAAAGACGGTGACTTCAGCAGTGTTTTCAGCCAACTTGACCACTCTTTAACAACTAGATGCTTAGAGGTGTTTGAGAAAACGCAGCCAGCTGAATCAACTCCAGAGGCAAAAAAAGCTGTGACTGGGTTTAAAATAACATAGCTGCCTCTGATTTAGCAGCAACACTCCTTTAAGAGAGGCATCATATCAGCTGTGATTCAGCACATTCAGAACGGATATAAATTGAAATTCAAATCTGATGGCGATGATAGCAACCACTGGCGTGTCACTTTAGTTGCTGGTCAGCTGGATGAGCGTGGCATAGCAAACAGGAATACATGTTAAATCACAAGTAATAACATGTGTTGAAATACTCAAAACAGTGTAAAATAGAAACTGAAACCAATGCAAAGTTTTAAAAAGTCAGTTATGTGTTAATGTGTTGGACCTGACTGGTGGTTGAATTCATACTCACCATAATACCAGAGACAAAATAATACATGTGCTATTGTTGAACTGGCCATTAGCCAAACAAATCCTGGTGGGTTGTGGAAACTACAAAGAAGTTTTTTGGCCCACTCTGTGTGTCCGTCACACAGGGTGCTCACGAGAGCCAGTTCTGTAACTGTGCTCAGTGGTCACTCACCAATAAGTTTCAGCCATCACCGCTAAGCTAATGTTAGCCTGGATAAATCAACCTCAGAGCAGAGCAGCTGTTGAAATGTTGCTGCACAGCGACGGGGAATAACATCTTCCACACAGGTTTATCTTGCAATCAGAATTAATGGTAATCAGTTTTCCTCTGTTATTGTTAGACAATGACAGTTTCACATCCAGTCAGGATAGTTAGACAGTCACACAAGGTGGGGAGAGAGAGAGAAAGAGAGCAACTGGAGCAGCAGCATCATCATAGCTGAGTTTGAGGAAAGAGAAGACAATGTCACAGATACAGGATGACAGCAGTGCGGGTTTACAACCCGCTCACAGTTACTACTTCATCTGTTATGTGTCAAATCACATCCTTCAGCCAGTGCACTCACTGGTTTAATGTGTGAATGTCAACAGGCTGGCGTTGTTGTTCCAGATCATTCGCTGCCATCGGGCACTGAATGTAAATGACAGTCAGACTGGACGGCGGCTCACTGTCGCCTCTAGAGAAGCTGGGTGGTATCAACGAAACTGGATGAGCTGCGGCTAGCTTATTAGCATGCTGATATTAGAAGATATACGCACCTTAACATAACTGTGAAAAATTGCGTTTTGTTTTATAATGATTGCTCTATTTTGAGTGTTTCAATCTAAAATGCTTCTGGATCGGCCCTTTAAACGTGTTCAGTCCAATTCAAACTGAAACTTAAATCATTGTTAGTCTCTGAGGGAAGCAAAAATATTCTTAGAACAGCTGTCACAGACGTGATGCAACAGTTTCTGGAACCTGTGGCTAATATATGACATGACAGATCAGACATTTCGTGTCACACGTTTCCTAAGACATAGTTAAACAGAAGGCGTGTAACATTAGCCTGATGATGACTCTAGAGACGGGGGCAGCGACGACACAAGCTTTAATGAAACCACCTAGTGACGGCTCTTTTCGTTGCAGTGGTTGTGATGTCAGTTTATAGATGTCGTGTCACACCCTCAGTCTGTTGTCCATCCCAACCCCTCACACATACACACACACACACACTCACACAAACACACTCTCCTTATTCAGCTTGAAAAAAAAAACACAATGTGCTGCAGTGAGACAGAAAGTATTACATTAGTGTAACTTAATCACTTGTTTTTACTGAAGGATATCATTTTGGGCAAATTAGATCTATGAAGTTTATCTCTTCAAATGTAATTACTGTCCTGAAGCATCTGTCGTGAACACACGTCTTTAGTCAACGTTATGGATCAAACCCAACTCTCACACAAACATGAAATGAAAGTGAAATGTAACTTTTGCTGATTTTTGTTTGATATGTTTGATTTGTGACGTCTGACTTCAAGTTTTACTTTATTTACCATGTAACAAACTAATCACACAATCTCACATTCAAAACAATCTGTTGTTTTTGTTTTGACTTTTTTAGAAAGAAAAGGTGTACATTGGGAAGCTGAACATGATCCTTGTTCAGGTAAGACCTTTAAGACCTTTAAAACTACTTATTTTATGGCTCAAACTTTTGTTGTTGATAAACATCGAATCTATTGAATACTTAAGACATTGTAATTAGTCATATTCACATTGGAAACTGGAAACTCTGACACATGACACAATGTGTCATTATGTTTATTCCTGTGGATATCAGTCATAGCTTTTCCATACTGAGGTTTTAGACTGACGTTCAAAGTAGGGGTTTGATTAGTAATATCTTTGTGATACCTGATTATTGTTCTGTCAAAACACTGCAACAGTTTCCAAACCCAACACGGTTGCGTGTGAGCGAATCGTGTAAAAAGCACAAAGAAAAGTGGCAGCAAATAGTTTCAGTGACGTTATCCACACTGACAGCCAGAGAGTTCACCGTAGCAGGGAGCCGCTACTCTCGCACACTACTGGTGTATTAACGCTGTAAGAGCGATTACCACACTTTGTAACACAGAGTCGAGTGCACGCAGGAAAATTATATACAGTACAAAATGTATGAAGCTAAATAAATATCATACCTCTGTGGTTCCTGCGGGAAGCTCCTGAACACACAGTCACAGAGGTTAGAGGCAGATGAAGGCAACTAAACTAATGTTGCTACAGTGTAGATGTAACTGTAACTGTTTTAGTTAAACAGTGATTTCATCTGGACGACATTACTCAATATTCACAATGTCAGGAGGTCAGACAGTTTATCATATCTGTATATGAAACATTGACCTCTACACTATATTAACTTTACATATACATGGAGAAATATCTGCTGATTAATAGAGTTAAAGGATACCTACGGGTCGGGACATCAAACTGCTCCTTTTAACTTTGTAGTGATCCTTTTTTACCTGAAGATGTCACTCTTAATTAGCCTATCTTCCTCTAAAACTGTCAGCGTCACTTAAGTTCACGATTCCTTGTTAAAGTCTCATATGAATTCTGTTTGAAAGTCTAAGCAGAGCCCAGGCAGGTGAGGCTGGGGCCTCGTGATTGAAAGGAAGAATCATCCTGAGGCAAAAAAAAAGAAAAAAACAAAGGAAAAAAAATGATTCTCTTGTTTTGATGGAAATGTAAGGATTTCATATCTCCAGCCGTTTTTCATGCAGCAGTCTTAATCCGTTTCAACAATGACACACAATAGAAGTGCTCAACAATATGTTATATAACACACAGCGTCAGTGATAATTATACCGTTACTCCAGAAAAGTGCTGAATCCTGTAAAAGCTCAGCTGTAGAAATGAGCTGTTCACTCCTCTGAGCTGCATGATAAACACATTAGTCTGAACCAGTTCAGGACATTAAAACAACTCGACACCACCTGCGTGCACACACACACACACACACATGTTTGTATATATGTGTGTGTACACATTTGATATATATATATATTTGTGTGAGGCAGAGCAATATTGGCTCACTGGCTACATGAGTGACTTGGCATTAATGCCAGTGAGAATGAGTCACTGCCTGCGTCAGCTGAGAGCGAGCGTTGTTTTGGCCTTGAGGGATCGTGGAGCTCCAGATTCCACACTCATCCTCGGGAGGCTGTGTTTAAAATGTTTGTGTGCACGCATGTTGTATTTGTGCTAGCGTGGGGTTTGTTGCATCACGTGTGGTCATAAACACACTTTACGCTCTCACTTGTTTACTACTGTCTGCTCATTATACGGGGGAAAAAAACAGGACACGGCTTTTGAAAAACTGAAAGAAGGGTTTGTTATTTTTAGCAAAAGTCACAGATTCTTCCCCTCAATTTTTAGTTTCTCGAGGCTGAAAACATCACTGAACCATGTAACTGATGTGTGATTGTGTGTGTGTGTTTGTGTCCCTGTGTGTTTAGATCCTGAAGCAGGAGTGGCCCAAACACTGGCCCACCTTCATCAGCGACATCGTGGGAGCAAGTCGCACCAGCGAGAGCCTCTGTCAGAACAACATGGTGATTCTGAAGCTGCTCAGCGAAGAGGTCTTTGACTTCTCCAGCGGTCAGATGACCCAGGTCAAGGCCAAGCATCTAAAAGACAGGTCGGCATAATATAAGCATCGATCAAAAAAAAAAAAAAACTACAAATGATCATGTTTATCAGTAATTCACCGTTGCCTGACTACAGGGTGTGGAATATGTCAACACACTTACAGTATTTAAAAAGCATCTGTCATCGAGCTGCTAAAGTTTTACCAGATTATTTCAGGGGATCAAAAATGATCTGAGTGTGATGGTATTTAACTATATAATACTGCTTCCAGTGATTTAATCTGTGACCTTTATCTCACAGGATTGCAGACAAACTGCCCCTGCTGCACAGTGACCATCTGCCTCCTGTCATAACTCGATAACTTCATTACCACAAAATAACTTTCAACGCGTTGAACGTTGTTTTAATTTAAATGTCCCGCGATATGTAACTTGAACGTCGCCGACATGCAGTCATGCATGAGTCACTGTGTTGATCCGCACGAAACAGGGAACTGATATCGTCTGTTTTAAAACAAAGTTTATTTCCACATTTTGCAAAAGAATGAAATGTTCGTTCCCCGTCTGGCTTTTTGGCCATTGACTGTTACATTATGTGCAGATTATTTTTTTTTGCTCCTTTCTCATTGTTTTGGTATTATGTTCATTGGGGGTTTTCAGTCTTGTGACTGAGGGTAAAGCTGAAAGTTGTGTGTGCGTGTGTGCACGTGTGTGTCTGTGCGCACTCTCTCATGAACTTATTCGATTAATTCTGGCAAATCTTCAGTACAAACAAACATAAGTTTTACCCTTTTTTTAATAGTATAATGTAGCTTATCTTTGGTCACAGACTCCAAAATTTTGACCAACATTTTATATGCTCTGTTGTACCTCTTATGTATCACATAAGTTTTACAGTCAACTACATTCTTCACTTATCTCTGAAAGCTTTTGCTGGTGTTTTAATATCAAACTAGCTTTCGACAGAAAATGTTATTTCCCATTTCCTATTATTTCCTTCAGGGAAGAAGATCACAGGCGCCATTTCTCATTCAGACCTCTTAGATTTAATTTTAGAGGAATCTGTTGCAAGACAGATTGACTCAGAGGAAGTTTGCAGGAGGATTATTGTGAGTTTTATTCACTAGTTTGTTAACTTGTCCTTTTGTCTCTCGCAGCATGTGCAATGAATTCTCCCAGATATTCCAGCTCTGCCAGTTTGTTATGGTACGTACACCTTCACTAACATTTGAACATTGTTGTATAATGTTTTATATTCTGCTGCAGCGTTTATTCTTCACCTATCTGGCGTCTCATTTGTTACATTTTAGGAAAATTCCCAGAATGCACCCCTGGTCCATGCCACCCTGGAGACCCTCTTACGTTTTCTCAACTGGATTCCTCTGGGCTACATCTTCGAAACCAAACTGATCAGCACGCTGGTGTACAAGGTGCGGATGCGAAGAAGCACATCTGATCCGGCATCAGAATGATTTATTATTATTATTTGCAAAAGGAGGTGCAGTTTGTTAAAAACTAAACACCCGTTCCAACCGTTTTCAGTTCTTGAACGTGCCCATGTTCCGCAACGTGACATTGAAGTGCCTGACAGAGATCGCCGGCGTCAGCGTCAGCCAGTACGAGGAGCAGTTCGTCACACTGTTCACGCTGACCATGTGTCAACTCAAACAGGTGAGTTTAAGACGATAAACGGTGGCAGCGGATAAAACTGCACCAATATTTCTCTGTCTGAGTATGAGATGCTGACATGAGCCACTTCTGTCCAGATGCTGCCTCTGAACACCAACATCCGTCTGGCTTACGCCAACGGGAAAGACGACGAGCAGAACTTCATCCAGAACCTCAGTCTGTTCCTCTGCACCTTCCTGAAGGAGCACGGGCAGCTCATAGAGAAGCGGCTCAACCTCAGAGAAACATTAATGGAAGTAAGTTTGTGACATAACTGCTCACACACACACACACACACACATGTTAAACACACAGATTAAACAGCCACATTCATCGTCTTATCCCCCCCCCCTCAGGCCCTCCACTACATGTTGCTGGTGTCAGAAGTGGAAGAGACGGAGATTTTTAAAATCTGTCTGGAGTATTGGAACCACTTGGCTGCTGAGCTCTACAGAGAAAGTCCTTTCTCCACATCCACGTCCCCTCTGCTCTCTGGAAACCAGCACTTTGACGTGCCACCGCGCAGACAGCTCTATCTACCTGTGCTCTCCAAGGTACTGTTACTGAACACATACAGATTTGCAAATTGAAGAGTCCTCGGTAAAGATACTGATCTGAGTATTAGAGTGACAGTCGAGTGCTACATGAATGACTGAATGTAACCAGTAGTGTAAAGTGCTCCGAGTGGTCATGAAGACTAGAAAAGTGCTGTATGCACACTTTTTCTTGTAATTTACATTCTTCGCAGTGTGACAAATGAATGCAACATTTTTTTTCAAAATCACCTCAGTAGGGCGACGTTCAGGCTGCAGAGCAGTTTCAGCTTATGGAACCTGCAGGGTCTCGCAGTTAAAGTCCGTTGGCACCGGTTGAGCAACAGGTGGCTGCTAAACCGCTGCCAAAGAGAAGAGTCGCTAGTTACAATGTTACTGAAAATCAGCAGCCAGTTAAACAAGATAATAACTGTTATTTTGTCTCTTGGGTTATGATATATATATATTTTACATTTTGAAACATAGTGACTTGTGTGTGAATATAATCGCAAGTCGAACCTGTGAAATGTGTATTAACATTATAACATTTAGAAATACGCTGATATGCTTGCAGTGTGTGCGAGAGTGTGCACACGTGTCAGATAAACGTGGCGGGCTTTTCAACGTGTCTGCTTGCTGACAGGTTTTTTTATCTCCCGCGACAGGTGCGTCTGCTGATGGTAAGTCGGATGGCCAAACCGGAGGAGGTACTGGTGGTGGAGAACGACCAGGGGGAGGTGGTCAGAGAGTTCATGAAGGACACGGATTCCATCAACCTCTACAAGAACATGAGGGAAACCCTCGGTATGCCTCAAAAAATACACAACTTGCACAGTTTTTAAAAAATAATGGACCAAAGCCAAAAACGTCATATGATATTTTTACAGTTTCTAACTGATGCACCCACGAGTTTGTTTGATCTACAGCTGCATGTAATGTTTACTCACTGATTAAATTAGCCTTTCAAAATTCAAGGTAAATTTTACTCAGCGTTGCCGTGATATTCAAATACAGCAGGATAAACGTGCAGCGCAGCGTCTCGGTGATTATCACTGCCAGCAGGCCGAGGTCTGTCTGGGTGGAGTTTGCATGTTTCTTCTCTGTCACTGTGACATTTTTCTCCCACAGTCAGGAAACTGTAGGTTTAGACTTAAGTGGAAACTCAGACTGTGTGAATGTGAGGTCTACTGGGATAGACTGAAACCCATATGACCCAGAAGTGTTTTAAGAGCTGTTTAAAAATGGATGGATGCAGAGAAGCTGCAGCTTCTATACTTGTAATTTTTCTCTAATATAATATATATAATATAATAAATAAAATATAATAAAACTGTAGGTGCAGAGCATCAAATTGGCTGTCGATGGCTTTTGAACTGCTGTGCAGTTACACTCACTGATGCCGAAAATGCTGCTCTGTCCTCCCACAGTGTACCTCACTCACTTGGACTATGCCGACACGGAACGCATCATGACCGAGAAGCTTCACAACCAGGTGAACGGCACCGAGTGGTCCTGGAAGAACCTCAACACTTTGTGCTGGGCCATCGGATCCATCAGCGGAGCGATGCACGAGGAGGATGAGAAGAGGTTCCTGGTCACTGTCATCAAGGTACGAAACATAGAACTAGGAGCAACAACAATATGCTAATTGTTATTAAAACTTAAAACCTTAGTAACTCAGTTTTCAAGACCTCATTCTCAGTGATTAGTCTGAAGCTAAGTGATGTTAATGTGAAGCAATCAAATGTTTGTTTGTAATAAATTTGCAGCTTCTGTAGGTTGGATAAGACTAAATACTGAGTATTTGTCTGTAAAGCTGAATAATCTCTCCGCTGTCTCAGGATCTTCTGGGTCTGTGTGAGCAGAAGAGAGGAAAGGACAACAAGGCCATCATCGCCTCTAACATCATGTACATCGTTGGCCAGTACCCGCGCTTCCTCAGAGCTCACTGGAAGTTCCTCAAAACTGTTGTCAACAAGCTCTTTGAGTTCATGCACGGTGAGGCATTTGGATTTAGAAACTAAAATGTTGACCTCTGCTGTTGTTACTTTTTAAGAAAAATGTCTCAAATTATCCACACTAAAATGTCTCTTCATCTTCATCAGAGACACACGATGGCGTCCAGGACATGGCCTGTGACACTTTCATTAAAATCGCCCAGAAGTGCAGACGCCACTTCATCCAGGTGCAGGTGGGAGAGGTGATGCCCTTCATCGACGAGATCCTGAACAACATCAACACCATCATCTGTGACCTTCAGCCACAACAGGTCAGCACGGATGATTTAGTCGTCAGATCATCTATCACATGAACTACACTCATCATTTCTCTCACATGCTCACGGTTTTACACTGACAAGTTTTCCTGTTTGTGTCCAGGTGCACACGTTCTACGAGGCAGTGGGTTACATGATCGGGGCTCAGACAGACCAGGCTGTTCAGGAGCACCTCATAGAGAAATACATGCTACTGCCTAATCAAGTGTGGGACAGCATCATCCAGCAGGCCACTAAGGTAAGAGACACGTCTACTATGACCTGATATATCAGTCTAAATGTCTGTGATTGACAGCCCGAGAACAGTTCATCTCTAATCCGCTCGATTCCTCGTCTCCCCACTTCCAGAACGTGGACATCCTGAAGGACCCGGAGACTGTGAAGCAGCTCGGCAGCATCCTGAAGACGAACGTCCGAGCCTGCAAGGCCGTGGGTCACCCCTTCGTCATCCAGCTGGGACGGATTTACCTCGACATGCTCAACGTCTACAAGTGCCTCAGCGAGAACATCTCCGCCGCCATTCAGACAAACGGTAAGACAGGTCTGTGTTCGAATCGATGATACGTCTGCAGGTCGACGTCACTGCTGTTCACACCATAATGTCACCGACTCATTCACGTCAGAAAGCGTATCACTTACACATATCACTTGGTCAGGAGGCTGTAGAGTGTCATACAGACTATATGAGCTCCTTAAACAGCAGACGATCAATTAATCATTAACATCTCTTCAAACCATTTGATATAAAATATCCTAACCTGAGGACTTGTTTGTGATGTTAAAACTGGATCTGGATCTGTGCTGCACATCAACAGAGTCGCTTCATTGTAGTTTTGGCATGCGGCCCTTTGTGTAAATCCAGCTCTGCCTCAGTGCTGCTGGTTTAAAAAAAAAAAATCCCGAATGCTTTCAGCGCCATGTGTTTGGAATTTGTTTTGAAAAAGGTTCATTTGTGAGACAGATCAAACTACACAACCAGCACTATCATTTTATGGTTTTTTTCTTTTGTTATTTGGTCCTACAGTTGCAGTAGGTGTCTGTTCTGTTAAAACCTTTACTCAGTGTGCAGGAGCAGTTTTTGTATTTTGTCATTTAGGTTTAGAGCCAAGCAGGACTGTGCTTTTTTTTTTTTTTTTTCAAGCATACAGTTTCGGTGAATCATCTCTGGATCTTTCTGTGCCTGAAAGGGAGAAGTGTCAGTAATGATCAGATATCAAGAATTTTTTTTTCAGCGGGAGGAGGAAAAATAAACTGCTTTAAAGTTTAACCAAACCTTTGTATTAATGATATTTATGGCCAGTTTTGCGCTTTTGTGTGAAAAGACACAAGTATCACATTGTAAGAGATAAGTGTAGAGTAGTTGACCTTTCAAAATGAAGGAAATGAGTGATTTGGTTTTTACACCAACTTTCTCACCACACCTGTTATGATAAAGCAGTTTTGTCTCATGATGTTTGCTGAGATCATCTGTCAGGAATGTCCAGTTTTAACGTCCTGTTTATTAAATTACAACAATGTTTAATACTGAGTTTCTATGGTTTATATTTACAAATCTGACAGTATATTTTGCCATATTACACAGACGTAGTTGAACACACTCTTGTGTCAGTGTGTTGCAGATCTTTACCTTACCTTTAGCATAAAAATGACAGTTTTCAGACAGGTCTTCTTTAAAAAAGTAGTAATAAAGTTTTATAATCAACTAGTCTGAGGTCCTAGAGTTTAAAATACTGAGCTAAAGTGACGCAAACTTGATAGAACGTGTAAAGTTTTTTCTTTTAGTGTTGCACATTTGCTTGTTTGCATAAAAAGGAAATGTAACACTTCGAAACCATAACCACAAGTCTGACAGCTGTGTCTGTACCTGCTGCATTGATGTATTTTAACAGATTGTGTTGATGGAAATTTAGTTTTCAAACAACATCATTTGCAGTTGTTGTACAGATACTGAGCTGTTAGGACCAATATTGAGACAACGTTTTGAACGTCTTCTTTCCTTCAAACACCTTCACGTCACTCATCCAGGATTGAAGACTGTTTGAATAAAAGTCTGTGTCTGTTCTGTTCACACGGTGTGTTTCTGTGTCTCTCTTTTGTGCTCAGGTGAGATGGTGACAAAACAGCCCTTGATCCGGAGTATGAGGACGGTGAAACGAGAGACGCTGAAACTGATCTCAGGCTGGGTCAGCCGATCAAACGACCCACAGATGGTGAGAAATGTGGAAGCATGTCATATATTTATTTATTTATTTATTTATTTTAATGCACAAGCTAAAAAGATGAATATTATTTTTTTAAATTTTACTGTTGCGTGTCCTCCGGTGATAACTGCACACTGTGACAATCGATGAAAGAGCCGATAGTAGAAAAGAAGTAGAGCTAATCCACTTGGTATTTTAAGATCAAGCATAAAAAATAATTTCTATGTTGTAGATCTGGTCGTTTCTGCCCACAGCGCCATTTTTTATCTTTATAACCAAAAATGTCCAGTTTCTCACAAAACTTCAGAGTTTTATGCAAAAAAACCCCACTTAGAGCTTTATCTCTGTACTCGTCCTCCAGGTTGGAGAGAACTTTGTCCCGCCGTTGCTGGACGCCGTCCTCATCGACTATCAGCGCAACGTCCCCGCCGCCCGAGAACCCGAGGTCCTCAGCACCATGGCGACCATCGTCAACAAGCTGGGCGGACACATCACCAGCGAGATACCGCAGATCTTTGACGCCGTGTTCGAGTGCACCTTGAACATGATCAACAAGGTGAGAGAGCCACTGTTTAACATCAGTCAGATGAAAACGTGAGCACATTAAGTGTTTCATCTCGTATCAGGAAACAACATTTCATGTACACAGATGTAAGCAAATGATCCAACGGCACTGGACTGACTTTAATTTGTTTTGTTTTTTTTTAAAGCAAAACAGTTGTTTGGTTGAAATGAGTGTTAAAATACAGGAACATGGTCCACTGACATGGGATTCACATCTTGATTCAAATCAGTGGAGCTTTTAGAGCAGCAGCTCAACTGAAACAGCTCTGTTGTTGTTTGACAGAAGCCCTGAGGGCAGCGAGAGCTGCAGCTCAGTCTTCACTTCTTATCTCAGTGAACCTATCAGCAGCCTTTGATACGCTGAACCACCACATCCTGCTATCTGTCCTCTCTGATACGGGCATCACTGGCGAGGCACTTTCTCGGGTTTAATGTCATGTCAAGATGAAGACGGGCGTCGCTACCGCGTCATTGACACATTGACAACGACCACCTCTCCACATGGAGGTCCCACAAGGTTTGGTATTAGGCCCCTTTTTGCAATAAGCACCAATGCTTTTTTCCACTATACTGTTCAAGCACTACTTGACTTGGCTTGTCTCTGACGAGTTACCAAGCGAACTGAGTCGATACTAAAACGTGACGTGAACAGACTGCCGACCGCTGATTGGTTAGAGTTGGTGTCGTCACAAGCACGACCAGACATGAGCGAGTTGAGAGAGCGTCAACAAAATAATCAACTGCTATTTTCAAACATCAGTGACAGTGACAGTGACATCGTTGTAGCCTAACCTGTCGTAAGCTAACCGAGCCACAAGTACAGCATCGCCTCCATATTCTCCATTAACGTTTACTAATGTTTTTGTCGCGACGTCGCTGCAGTTTCGACCCCATCCACCCCATTTATGTTGGTACCAAATTGCAGTGGAAAACGACGTGTCTGGTACCAGACCAAGTAGAGTTGACCTGAGTCGAGGTGAGTAGTACTAGAACGATAGATCCTCTTATCGTTGCCACGCAGATGACGACAGATGACGACAGATGACAATTTTACATGGAGTCCATCTTCAACCAAACTTCCCAAAAGTTGAACTCTGGGGTACCTAGTTAGGCGAGTGGTTATGATGCTCCTCGTTGGCGTATATTGGGTGCAGCTGTTTGCCGGTTCGAATCCCAACCTAGTCGAAACTTCCCTGCCACAGGTGCATATATCCCGTATGTTCAAGTCTTTAAGTAAAGGTCAGTAGGTCTATACTCTGCAGTCCAACTGTCCTCAGTTTTTCTAGTCGTGGTTTTCTACCCAGGAGGTGAACAGACCTAATTATAGAGGATCCATGATGGTTGAATGACACTTGAAATGAAATACACATGGGAAAAAAATGCGTCACAGATGAGAAACTGTCAGTCATTCAGGTTTCTTTTCGACGTGTTGTCATCTCTGAACTTAAGAGATGAACTAGTTGGAGCCTGCAGACTGCAGGAACTTTCCCAGGCTCTTTTTCATGTTTGAAAAAAGAAAACAATGTTTACATTCGAGTGCAGCACTCACAATGTAAACATGACACATTTAGGGACAGATTACCCAACTATTGCACAAACATGTGGCTTTGGTGTCCTGAAAGTCTGCGGCCTGAAGACGCTTGGCCTCCTTAACTCAGCCTCGAACCCACTGTGTAAATCTGAAAACGCAGCCACCCGACGGTGCAGGCTGCAGGAAAACCAGACCTCTGACGTTTGAATGTTTCTGTCTTTTCTTTTTTTTTTTTTTTTTTTGCTTCTACCAGAACTTCGAGGAGTATCCCGAGCACAGGACTCACTTCTTCTATTTGCTCCAAGCCGTAAACACCCACTGCTTCGCTGCATTCCTCGCCATCCCCCCGGCTCAGTTCAAACTGGTGCTGGACTCCATCATCTGGGCCTTCAAGCACACCATGAGGAACGTGGCCGACACTGGTGAGTCCGCACACACACACACACACACACACACACTTATTTACTACATTTATAAATGTTTAGACTGAGAAACAATACCCAGAGCATGAATACTAAATGGTGTATGTGGGTGGAGATAATCTTCAAACAGCAACAACTCAGTGTGGGCCGGCTCATTTGTTTAAAAGGCAGAAATCTGACACCACAGGCGCAGTGCGATACTTAAACTCAGCGTCAGCAACGTCAAACCATCATACTCGTATACTCATATTTATGCGCTACATGGAGCTCACAACCCCCATGGTTTTATTTATATATATATATATATATATATATATATATATATATATATAGGAGAGAGAAGGACAGATGTAATTTGATATGAACGTAGACCTGAACCTCCGTGTCCGTGCGTCTGCTCCGTCCAGGTCTGCAGATCCTCTACACGATGCTGCAGAACGTGGCGCAGGAGGAAACGGCCGCTCAGAGTTTCTACCAAACGTATTTCTGCGACATCCTGCAGCACATCTTCTCCGTGGTGACGGACACATCGCACACCGCCGGTGAGTTCACACCACGGACGCTCGGATCTGCCGTGGGCGCGGATTTTAAAACACCGTGTAAAAGACGGCGCATTTGAAGTTTCTGTGCAATAAATGGCGTGTGCGTGCGTGTGCGCTACAGGTCTGACCATGCACGCGTCCATCCTGGCCTACATGTTCAACCTGGTGGAGGAGGGGAAGATCACAGCAGGTCTGAACCCTGCAGGTCCCACTAACAACCAGGTCTTCATCCAGGAGTATGTGGCCAACCTGCTCAAGACGGCCTTCCCTCATCTACAAGAGTGAGTGTCAGCACACACACAAACACACACACACACACAAACTGTGGATGTAGTATGACTGTGGAGATTCAGTGGTTCAATTCCCGGCTCCTCTCATCCACATGCTGAAGTGTCCTTGAACAAGATACTGAGCCCTGTGTTGCCTCCATTGCTCTTACATCAGTCTGTGAATGATTAGTAACAATTAGCGCATAATATATGAATAGAGTTGCTGTGTGAATGTGTGTGAATGTGTGTGAATGGGTGAATGTCAACTGTGATGTTGATCAGACGACTAGAGAGGAGTCATATAAATGGTTTATTTACCATTTACACACACTGCTTATCTTTTCTTGTTTGCCTTTTTTCACTGGGTTAGAAAACACAGAAAAAGTAAATATCTGTCTCTTTGTGTAGCTGTACCTTTACACTTTACACACACAATCTGTGCCGTCATGAAATACACATTTGCTTATCACGTCCGTGTGATGTGTGTGTTCCTCAGTGCTCAGGTGAAGGTGTTTGTCACCGGACTGTTCAGCTTAAACCAGGACATTCCTGCCTTCAAGGAGCATCTCCGGGATTTCCTCGTGCAGATAAAGGTGAGGGTGTCGAAGTGCACGTGTCTGGTCATCAAAGTCACTGAAATGCCTTTTACTTTTTCGTTTTCCGCCCGCATCCGTTTGTTCGCTAACGAGCGGTAGCGGTGTGAGCAAGTCCCAGCATGCCTCAGCGCCGCTACCTCCTCACCGAGGTTATCGGCGGCGACATAACTCGCTGCTTAGCCGTTGTTTCCCGAAATAACATTTTCCTACATGGCCAGGTCGTCCTTCTAAATATAAACACACAGACGGTTTGTGGCTGCGCTGCCGCTTTATTAATGGAACCAAACTCTGTGTGTGTTTAGTGACACACTGATGTGTGAAGTCACTGAAGGACACGTTGAGTTTTTTTTTTTTTTTTGTTTGTGCTCCCGCTGAGTGAAATCTGTGATTTTTATTTCTAGACTTTGGTCTTTGAGATGTAGTCAGGATTATCAGATCAGCAGTTTAGATCACCACTTAAGCGCTGAGTGTTTTTGAGCCGTAAGGGAGCGAAATATTCATTTTTACTCGCTTTTTTTTTCCCCTCAACAAAATTCGAAATAATTTAGTAGCAGGTCACGTTTGACACATTTGATACAGAGACAGTTTTTATGAGTCTGCACAGACTTTAAGTCAACAACTACTGATTTTAAATGCAGATGAGGAGAAATGAAATGAAATAAACGGACACTGGGTGATGCAGCCGCGTATTGAGAATAAAGGGGGAAATGTAAGTGATATCCATTAAGTTCTCACGTTTCTGTTGAAGAAAATGAAGGATTTACTTTAAAACGAATGTCGAATGTTAAAATGCATCAAATGAATACAAAAAAAATCCACAATGTTTCACATGAAATGCCAGCGTCCCTCCCACCTCATTTCACGTAATTATGGTCAAATCATATCCTCGACTGTTTCCGTCTCTTTCAGTTTTAGGACGATTTCAAAACAAAAGTAAGCTGCAGAAATACCTTCTGTTCTTTGAAGGCTTCAATGTAAAGTGCTCCCAGACTATTGTCGACTCGGGTCGTGCACTGTTCTCCGTTAGCGCTAACGTTAGCCTGTAACAACCTGATCCTCCGCCATTTTCCAAACACTTCTTCCAGAGATTCGTCTCTTCCTCCTCGTTCCTCCTTCCTTCCTCCTCTTGTCTTGTGTCGCAGAGATAGCATTAGCTGCATCCTCAGATTGCGGGGATGCGGTTTGTGTTTGTATCAGCGACTCGCTGACCGACTGTCTCTTCTTCTCCTCCTCTCAGGAGTTCGCAGGTGAAGACACCTCCGACTTGTTCCTGGAGGAGCGGGAGGCGTCGCTGCGTCAGGCGCAGGAGGAGAAACACAAGATCCAGATGTCGGTGCCCGGCATCCTCAACCCCCACGAGATCCCCGAGGAGATGTGTGACTGAGCAACGTCGGCTCAACCGAACTGTACAGTACTCCAGACAACAAACAAACAAACAAACCAACAAAAACAAACAAACAAATAAACCCTAACCACAGCAAACGCAACAAAAACCCAAGAGAGGCACTTGAGAGGGGGCGGGAGGCAGTTCAGCCGCCGCAGCGTGAGTGGGCCGACCCGCCGGATGTTTGTCGACCAAAACAATGCCAATAACATGTACATGATTACCGCGTCACCCTGTGGCCCTTTTTACATAATCTGCGTTTTCTATGGGGACTTTTTGTGTAATCTCTTCTTTCCACAACCATTAATCTGATCTTAGGTTTCGTCGGTCTCTGTCCCATCAAGACCTGCATGATGAGGTTGTAAACGATTAAGTTAACCATGTTTGTTTTTGTTTTGTTTTTTTTTGTTTTTTTCTTCTGTTCCCTTCACCCTCATCCTTCCTTTCCTCCCTCCCATATATTTGTTTATATATAAATATATTATATATACAGTCCGAGCAGGGTTTGTTTTTGTGAAAAATAAAATAAAATAAAATAACAGCATATGTGTCAAGTCGGCATAGAGGCTTCTAGACCTGTGGCGAGACAGACCGGAAGTGGTAAAATAAAATAAAATGAAATAAAAGCGCACGCACCATTTCTTTTGGTGCCCCACGGCATTGTGGGAGAATGTGAATCTAACGGATAATGAATGAAGGTTGAGAGATGCTGCCTCATGTATCAGCATCTGTTGCTCATCAGTTCTGCTTCACCTAAAAAAAAAAAAAAAAACTAAACCTGCTGCCGGCAGGTTTAGTTTTTTTTTTTTTCTTCTTTACTTTTTTTTTTTTTTTTTTTTTTAGGGGAAGTAAAACTGAATATGTGCATATCATCCCAATTGTATAGCATCTTTACTACCATGGGAACATTTTTTTTTCCTTTTATTCTATTGTTTCTTTTTTTTTTTTTTTTTCTTTTTTTGTTGTGGGTGTGTGCGCGTGTGTGCTGTCGCCGAGTCGACATCAGCGTTTTGTTTTCCTCTAAGAGGATTGTTGCTCATTTATGAGCCTTCATTATTGGGATGTTTTAAGGAAGTGGCGGAGGTATTTATGGGTTCTTGGTTGGTTGCATCTTTATAACAACTCCTGTTTAACTCAGATGGCTTTCAAGATTTTGAATTGTACTAATTTAGATTGTTTACCATGCAGTAGTGCTTCAAGACACTACCCATAGAGCAAAATGAAAAAAAATAAAAATAAAAAAATTAAACTGGGTTTACATTTAATTTTGTATTTTTGCATTTTTCATTTGTACCTGTTTGAGTTCTGTCCAAATAAACAAAAGGCTTTTTGTCCACAGAGCAAATGAATTGCCAACGAGTTTAATTAGGAAAAGAATGTATAAATCCAAATAAGTACCCAATCTCTAATGGCAAATTTCCCTTCTCAAGGTGTTACATTTGTTGTGAACTTTTTGAACTGATTAAAGTTGAGAATTTTATAACCCTGCCTGTGCTCGGATGTCTTTATTTCACTGAGTTTAACGGAAACTGAACTTCGCAAATGTTGCAGATTTAAAGCAAAAAAAAAAAAAAAAACAACAATAATATAACCGTGAATATTTGATGGAAACCTTCTGCACAAACAAAGCGAAACGTGGTAATGTTCAGGTTACGCTACAGCGTCGCCTGAAATGAAGCAGAAACTGCTCCCGGCGGTCTGGACTGTCTGAACCAGATTGGACAAGTCCTGAGTCGAAAAATGACTTTACAGTTTGTAACTGTAACTGAATATTCCTGTGATGTCAGTTACTTGTAAAATTGTACAAATCAGAAACTAATAGAATTTAAAGGTCATAGTCAATATGTGGTAACTGTAAAAACTACATGATTTATTCTCTATTCGAGTCAACTGAAATGAAAACATGTCAACTAGGATTTTAATTAGTAAGTGAAGTTACTATGTAGTTACTATATTATAACTACACTTACTATTTAGAAACAATGGAGTTGTTATGTAGTAAGTTACAACATAGTAACTGCATAATTTATTCTCCACAACTGAAATGAAAAATGTCATTTTTTTTCTTGGTTGTGCCTAATAAGTCTTGTTACTATGTAGTTACTGCAGTTACTATGTTACTTCAGTAAGTGACTATACTTACTATGTGGTAACATAATTACTATTTAGTTATGTAGTTTCTACAAAGACACTATTATTCTTCACTAGGATGTAGTTGTATGTAGTTACTACGCAGTTGCTATGTAGTTACTATATAGTTGCAACTACGTCATTAATTCTCCACTTCAGACCACTGAAATTAAAACATCCCAAATTTTGGGGATTTTTTTGTTGGTTGTAACTATTTAGTTACTGCATAGCAACTCTACTTACTATGTGGTGACTATGTAGTTACTATGTGGTTACCACAGAGAAACTACATCATTTAGTCTCCATTTCGACTGAAATAAAAACATGCCGACTTCTAGGAATTGTTTCTGGTTGTGGTCTAGTGAAGTTGGCAGATTAGCTTTGGTGCCATTATCAAAAACTACCCGCTTTAAACGAGTAGATTTGGAATAACGATATAATAATCTCTCTTAGGAAAAGTTTTTCGTTAACGGCACAAAAAGTGATCTGCCGTCTTTACTACCATGATGACATCCGTCACAGACTCAGTATTGCTGTGGCATTCTGCCATTTCCGCTCAGAACATATTTGGCCAACGTTGGTGCTGTTGTAAGTTGAACCTGCCACTAATCCCTGTTAACTTACTGCTGTTACATTAAAGGTTATGATGCTGATGATGCTTCGCTGCTAAAGGTTGGAACACTGATCTGAGACCATCCCAACAACCTGTCAGCTCTGATGCAACCAAAGAGGAAACCGCTGCACTAAATAAATTCCCAGCAGACGTTTAAATTAGTAATAAAAGAACAATATATTTGCTTGATTTTATTGCCAGTTAAGAATGTCAGCTGTGGATTTTCTTTTAGTTCCTGCTCCAAAGGTCTGGTTTTTATTTTGCAGGAACCCTGCAGAGGAAGTTTCTGTAGTGTTTCACAATAAAAGTTTGCTTTGCAGTCACTTTTTCATGGACTCAGCATCATATTTTTTTTGTATTACAACTTCATATGTTCGCTTTGATGCTTTCTATCTCAACCAGCTCTTTCTCTCTCTCTCTCTAGGACCATAATTCAGTCCGGCTGTAACTGGACCCCCCGCTCCCTCCCTTCCCTTCCTGACCCAGATCCAGAGATCCTCAGCCATTCTCGGCATTTGCTGTCGAGGAGAAGAGGGAACAGCTGGGGTTGCCTCCGCCTACCCCACTATAAAAAAAAAAAAAAAAAAAGAGAGGAAAAAAAAGAAAAAGAAATGCCCGCTCGCTCTATGCCCCCTTATGCCCTGCTCTGTGTGCACCGTGGGCAGGAAGGGTTATTAATACCCCTGTGCGTAAGTTAGACAGGAAGAGCCAGCTTAGCTAACACACATCTCTTCAACAGAGAGGAGGTCAGGTGACCTTCTGCCCTGTGGCAAGTACCAACCTGCACTGCTGCCCCTAAATAAATAAACAAACTAAACAGAATGAGAAGGAAGAAGAAAAAAAAAAAGTGAATCACAAATTTTTTTTCATCCACATTAAAACCGTAGGACATCACCTGGCTGTTAGTCGGAGCAGAGGTGACAGGTTGTCGTCGAACTGGGCCAAAGTTGACCAGAGACGGACTGGTTGCTCGACAAAGGTGATATACTGCCATCTAGCGGACGACGAGCAGAAACAACGTGTGTGTGAAATGAAAGGTTTGAGCCCGAGGTCAGTGTCGTTCATGTTTTATTGGTCCCAGCTTTGTACAAGTCACATTCCAGTACAGATAGAAATGACTAGAACTATATCTCTACCAGAACTGGGGGTGGGGCGGGGGTGGTGGTATTCGTCAGTAACTGTGGTGAAATTTCACCGCAGAAGATGACGAGAGCTGGTACAGTTTAGTTTAGACGAGCAGTTTAACTGAAACAAGCTGAGAACATCTCATCTCCTGATGCTCACTGGACGTTAAATGAAATATTCAGCCGCAAAAAGGATTTGGTTAAAAAAACAAAAACAAAAACAAAACACAGAGATCAGTCAAAGTGGGTTTCCTAAGAGCTGGACCCACACTTCTCTTTTTTTTTTTTTTTCACGGGCTGGTCGCAGCTGCGCAAATAAAACAGCGGGTTTGAGTGACAGAGGACGATGCGGTTGGTTAATGGTGATCCATACGTAGTCACCTGAGTTAAGCAGAGAGGGGGGAAGAGGGAGGGGGGGTGAGGACTGACAGGGAGGTGAGGATGGGGTGGACGTGCTGCCAGTGGGGAGTTGTTCTGCTTTTCTGAGAAGATCTCTCTTCTTCCTCGTCATCTTTGTTCTATCGACTCTTCATCAGTTTTGTCTCGGTGGATTTTATGTCGTTCGGATCTGAGCATAGCGTACTTTCGATCTGCAGAGCCAGAAAGAGAAGAAGAAGACGAGGCTTAGTTATAAAAAACAAGCTGAGCAAACATGAGTGTGTGTGTGTATGTGTGTGTACCTGGGTGTTTTCTCTGAACTCTGTCTGGATTGAGAGGAACTCTTAAACTGCGCCTCCAGCCTGGAGTAGATCCCCCCTGCAGGCTGCAACAACACACATGCATGCACACAAACACAAACACACACACACAGACGCATGCATACAGAGATCAGTCCAGACCAAAAACAATCCAACATCATGCAGCTGCAAAAACTAGGACAATGAGGCTGACAGCTCCACACAGACCACATGATGTGAATTCACTTGTGTCTCACTCACACACACACACACACACACACACGCACACACACACACACACACACACACACACACACACACACACACACACACACACACACATCACACACTATCACACACTCACCTCTTTAGTGTCCTTAGATTTGCTCTGTTCCTGGTCTCCAAACCTCATCTTAGTCAGGTGACCGATGATCTCCACCATACGACGCTGGTCTGGTTCACACAAAGACAAACGTTATCAACAGAAACAAAGTTGGTGTAAAATCAGTGAAAAGCGCCGACACGTCTCAGCCTGACGTGAACGCGTGGTCTGTAATTGATATGTCTAAAAATACAAGAGTATTAATAACATCCACTTCCTCCTTTACCTTCTTCTCTCTGAGCGTCCTGGTTGTAGCGCATGGAGCGAGAACTGTCCCACTTACTTTTCTGGATGCTCACTCTGAAAACACACACACACACACACACACACACACAGAGAGAGAGAGCAGCTGTAAAACACAGCTCACTTTATTATCACTGTGTTATATTTTAAAAACAAAAATACTGCAAATGAGTGACTCACGTGAAAGGTGTGTTGTCCCTGCTCTGTGACTGACGGACAGAAATTCAGATTTAGAAAACACAACAAAGCAGATCAGTGAGTAAAAACATTTGATCTATTGTTGTTTCACTCATGTGAAAAACAGTGATGTTAACTGCGTCTGTTGTGTTGGTTAATAACAGAGACTTGATGTTCAACTGTGCCTGTTTAAGCAGATGCTTTAGAGCAGTCGCGCATAAATTTCACTTAGTTGAATTATTTGCTTGGATTGACGCATTATTGATAAATGATGTCACTTTATTTTGAAAAAAAAAAACAACCTCTTTATCAATATTTAAGACGAGTTGCAACGTGTTACGGAACATTTACACCATATTACACCATACCAGAGCGGTGAGTAGATCATCCTGCTGCGTCTGATCCTGTTGGAACGACTGAAACTGAATATTAATGAAATCACTGACTCACTTTCTCTGGTTTCTCTTTGCGCTGGAAGTTTGGAGAAGACATTTGTTTTTTCAGAGGTCTGTGGGCCTTCTTGGCTTTCTTGGCCGCTGGAGAGAGGAAAAAAAAAAAAACAAAACAAAACAAAACAAAAGATGAGACGTCTGCGGCTTCTGATGCCACCTGCTGGCCAAAAACACAAACTGTTTTATTTTCAAGCTTTAAAACCGTTTCATGAATCATGGAGCTTCCTATCGAACCAGATGTGAAATATTATGATGAAATATTTATTTAATATTATGGTGAAATATTATATTGTTATGTTTTCTTCTGAAATAAAGTGAAAAATAATAATTCTTAATAATTATTTTTATTATTTTCTTAATGTTATTCTTAATTCTTAATACTTTTACTAATATGTCTATATATAATAATAATAATAATAATAATAATGGGAATTTCCACAACAAATTGTCTATGTATAATGTATAAATGATGTACATAAATGTTCATATGCATGCTGTTGTGTACTGAAACTAACTGTTTCATTGTGCTTATAGTCTATATATACTCCCTATAGTCTTAGGTTATAACCATATAACCATAACTCTTGTATATATCATAGCGCTTTTACCGTATTGACCCGAATATAAGACGACTCTTTTTCAAGACCCATTTTTGGAAAAAAATATGTGAGCGAGCACATGACCTGTAGTAGCAAGTATGAATCATCTAAGAGTAGATTTTTTTTGTTTTATTTTGTTTATATCATTATTTGTTGGGGATTTTTGCCTTTAATAATAGAGACAGTGTAGAGAGACAGGATTGGAGGAGAGCACACACAGAGAAGCTGGTCCAGATGGGGGTTCGAACTCGTGAACAGCCGCAGTGTCTAACATGCGTGCGAGTGTTAGCATTAGCATTACGGCTGCCAACTTGGTAGCGGTAATGGGCGGAGCACAATTATCACAGACCCAAATTTGAAACTATGGCGGCGCCACAGTCTCGTCAATGTCTGAGAAACACTGTCTCCTCTGGTTTGTTAACTAAGTTTTCTAGCAAGTCTCAATGTCGCAGTTGCATCTCTCCAGGTCACTGGTGTGTGTGAGTGAGAATAAGAAGCTCTGACTCGTTTAGGGAGAAGATGTTTCACTTCACCTGTTGGTTTAGACCCCCGGGTCTCTGGACCCCGAATATAAGACGACCTACCTTTTACCCGAGTTTTTTCTAGAGAAAAAATGCTGCTGTAACAATGTGAATTTCCCCGCTGTGAGATAATAAAAGCTTTTCTTATCTTATCTTATTTTATTTTAACTGAGTAACAAAATGATTCAGGTGTGACCTGCAGCTCCACCTTGTTTTTTAGACAGTTCCTCTTCATCTCCCACCTCGTCCTCGGTGACCTCTGACCCCGTGGTGTACTCCTCGTCCTCTGACAGAAGCGACTGCTGCCTCTGTGAGGTCACAAACATCTGCATGTCACTGATCGCAACAACAACAAAATAAAAACTCTGCATACAAGCAACACCTACGCCTCCTCTGTGTACACAAACTGATCAGGAGCAGAGAGTGGAAGCAGATACTGAAAAGGAGAAGAGTCCTACCAGTTGGAGACTCCAATTTTTCAAAAGGGAGAACTGGTGAAAAAGAGAAAGTAGCAGAAGTCAGAGCCTAGAAACAGGACAAAGGCAGAAACACACAGGTAAAAGAAAAGGATCAGTTATAAAGACACACTGATGGAGAGTGAGAGACTCACGGTGCTGCCGTCTGCTCGCAGAGGTCCGAGGAGGGTCGGCTCCAAGAGGACGTCACAGTCCTGAACCTTCTCTGCTGCTGATGGACTCTCCTCAGTGCTGACACACAAACATCACAACATCAGAAAACTCTGTCTCTTTTCCCTTCTAATAATATATTGACACAAACACACACACACAGATGAACAGTGACCTCTGACCTGTCCGCCGGCGGTGTGTTGGGCAAACACACAGCGTCTCTGTGCAGCAGCAGGTCGTTGAGGACTCTGATCTGAGCCGAGGTCACCTCGTCACAGTTCTCTTCATCGTGTATGCTCACGATGTGGTCTCTCATCTTACAGCCCTGACACACACACACACACACACACACACACACACACTTAGCTGCACCAAGAACTTCCTACTAGAATCATAAGACTCTGAGAAATGCTGAGAAAGTGACATTAACATCCTCCCTATCACCTTTGTTTAGACATTTAGAGATGGAACAAGGAGTTAAC